>UELW01000051.1:965366-1485768 GCA_900490495.1 Danionella dracula
CGATTTGTTGCATTATGTTCTCTTTGGTGGAGAACATCTGAAAGAGGACCGCATCCCACATTTTTGTTGCCCTTGGGGAGTCTGTGCTGTCCTGGCTCTCACTATGCTCAGTGTCTTCCTCAGGCTTGCTTTGCACTTGATTTGCATTTTGATCAGTGCTAAGAGGCACCTCCTTAATTGCCCCAGGTTCTGCCTCAGGAAACTTTGGTTCCTCTACGTCAACAACCATGTGTTTCTTCAGGCGAGACCAGCCACTGAGTTTTGACTTCATACCTTTTGGCTTTTGCATCATCTTTGATGGCGCTTCATTCTGCTCTTTTTCAGAGGCAGGTTTGATCTGTTGTTGGGTAGTTTCTTTCGTCTCCACTTTCTCAACCATTTCAGGCTGGGAATCTTTTGTTTTTATGTTCTTTTCTGGAACGGGTAGAACAGCGTCTTTTACCTCCACCTTTTCAGAAGGTTTGTCAGGTGCTTTCTGCTTCTTGATTCTGTCTAACAAAGACATGTTTGCCACTGTTGGCTTCTCTGTCACTTTGGTCTGTTTGACTGTTACTTTATCCTGGCTTGAAAGTCCTGCCTTGTTCGATTCTTCGTCAGACATCGGAATAGGTTTACATTCAGATTTAGATGTTTCCTTCAGTGTCGGAGGGGCTGGTGTCATTTGAGCAAGTCTGGGAGAACCATATGTTGGAGTTCTTACCCTTGGTGTAACTGTGCTGATAACCTTTACTTTAGCTTCTGATGATGGCGTGTCAGCCCCAGACACCACAATTTTTGGAATTTTAACATCAGGAGATTTTGCTTTTAGATCTGGCACAGGTGGTTTAGGAATGTCACCTTCAGATTTAGCTTTTGGCTCAGGCACAGATTTCTTAGCAGAAGCCCCATCAGTGGATACTTGTTTCACTTCTGTCTTAAGTGTCTGGACTTCTTTAGGCTTAGCATAAGACTTGTCTCTAGGCATCGTCACATTTTCAGCATGTTGAGGTATTACAGGTTCTTGTTTAGTAGGTTGAGGTTGAGGTTGAGTTTCATCCACACTTGATTGTATAGTTGGAGTAGAGATACTAAAACTAGGTGAGTAGCTCTTAATTCCTCCATGGGCGGCATATTCGGCAGGAGTTAATCCATAGTATGTTGATTTGGATTTTGGTGTTGTTGGCGTTTTCGGTCTTTGCCCTGCAAACGGAGGGACTCTAGGTAATGGTCTCTGAAACCCTGCTGAACTTAAGCTTGTTTGTAAGGATTCCGTCTTGGGTGGTGTTGGGGTTTCAAGTACTGGGAGTGCAACTGCACTACATAGTGCACTTTGCTGAATTTGTGCCACTGGCGTGGGGGCCTCAAGCTTTGGTGGGCTTTCTGAAACATCCAGCTTTTCTTGTAACGGCTCAGATATTTTGACATGTATTTCCCCATTTTGATACACTCCGGACTGATTGATTTCTTGATTCGATGCTTTTTTACTTTCCTCGTGTGGACCAGTCAAACTTAATGTTGGTGTTTTGGATCTTCTCCCCTCCATGTGCACAGGAGATACAGCAAACAGTAGTGGATTTGGTCTAGAAATTTCAATAACAGAAACTCTTACACGAGACATGTGATCCGATGGTGTCCTGGGTCGCCCTGAAGGCATTCTTATGGAGATCAAGTCGAATGTTGGTGTTTTTACCCTTGTTGGTGTTGTGACCCGCTTTGTTTCGAGTGTAGAATCCTGTTTCACCTCAAGACTCTGACTGCTTGCTGTCTTTGCTTCAGATGGAATTGTCTCTATCTTGATTTCAGGGGTTGGAGTTGTGGTTTTCTTCATTTCTGAAGTCGGAGTTGGGATTTTCTTGACTTCAAATGTTGGTGTCGCGACTCTTTTAATCTCCCTGGTAGGTGTTCTGACTCTGATTTCGGATGTCGGTGTCACTATCCTTCGAACTTCGAATGTTGGTGTTGGGGCTCTCAGTAACTCGATGATAGGTGTTTTGCTTCTTGTCGGGGAAGCATGTGTTCTCAAGATTACTGTACTAGCTGTATAGTTGGTTATTTGAGGAACCTCAAACAAGAGTTTTCCTGTTCTAGAATTAGTTGGCTGTGGACTCGGAGTTTTACTTGCAACAATATGTGTTGAAAGAATTGAGCCTGCATCCGCTCTTTGAGAAATTTGTATAATAGTGACTGGAGCTGTAATGTTGGACTCAAATCCCGGAACTTGCAAAGATGTTGATGGCTGTGTTGAAAACGGTGTTGTTTTGGCAAAAGAGAACTCTTTGTGATGAGGATACGGAGAGGATACATGTTGATAAAGTGGCCGGACAGTGAAGCGTGGGTGTACCGCACCAGAATAGAATGGTGTCTCTGGGGTTTTTGGAGGGGTGGAGTGATCGCTGTGCTCCAGGTCAGGACTGGCTTCATTTACTGGAGAGAGACTTGACCGGAAAGTTACTGATTGTTGGGAGGCCTGAGCTGCAGCTTTTTTCTTTGCCGTTTTCTTAAGTAGTTTCTGAAGCCGGACATTTTCTTTGCCAGGTTTGGGAAGTAAGGGTGGGGGGTACTGCTGGGAAAGCAGGCCTGCCTGGGCTGTATTACCAATATAGACAGCCATTTCTTTTTCAGCCCCTGAAACAGTTAAAAAGAAAAATTAACATGACAACAATGACAATGAAAGTCTAATGCGGCATTCGGACTACCGGTCTTAATGCTCAGTTACATTTTTATTAGTTCTATTTCTTCACTTTCCGTCCAATGCAACTGCTTTATGCTGTTCAGGATGTTCAGAATGATGAAAAGCATCTGATACAAGTTCCATCCATTTTGAATTTGGGTCACTTTGGGCTGCAGTCTGAATGTAGTCCAAGTTGTTGCATGCATTTAGTACATTTTAAAAATGTGGGTACTTTACTTTTTAGCTATTTTATCAGTTTTTTTTTTCTTCAACGCAATACATTGGAGCCAAGTCTTTTAAAGCAAAGAAGGCTGGCTGTAATTGAACTTTGTGAGGAGGAAAGGACTCTGTCCATAAAAAGAAACTGTGTCCACATCTGTGAATGAATACACATATCAGAAGCAACACTTACAGTGTCAATTGCATCTTCCATTTATCAACAAAGCAAAGTCTTTGAAGAACTTTTTTAAGCTATGGAAAGGAGAGCACTTTTGGATTTCTAGTGACTGGCTTTAACACAGCAGTTTTATTTATGGTGTCGCACCGGAGGTTACATAGCACAAGGAGTGGACTCTTGTTCTTCACTGCAGATCATGTATTATAAAAACTCATTCAAATTTTTCATATCCTAATGTTTTCTGGGTGCAATCTAAGGCAAGGGACAGATTTTGTCTCTCTCACTTTTCTGATAAACAATTGCAACAAACTGACAAATCCAGACTGCGTAGGTGTGTAAAGACCCGTCTGCATTCCTAAATTAGATGCTTATATTTTTATCTTTTTATTTTTCAGGTGACATTTCCAGCGATGACTTTTGAAGAGTTAAATCCACCAAAAGGCTCTACTGCTTATTCACAATTGGCTGTATAATGATTGAATCATTGGAAGTGATAATGTGAAAAAGAAAAGTATTTTTTGGTGGTAATGTTTGAAGCAAAGCAGCGAATGCATTGGTTGCAAACACATTTTGGTCACAGTTTGCATTAAATGCATGAAATTGCAACATAAGTCAAAAACCTACCAACCTTTTGGAGGTAGCTAAAACATGTGTATTCACAATCAACCCCAAATATGAAAAATGACATTTAATCCATTTTTTAATCTCTTTTTGTGATTTTTATTTTTCACTTGTTTGATGTCAAGGCTAATGCAAACCAATCTTGTAATCCAAAATGATCAAAATCAAAATCTAATAAGCCTATGTTTATTTTGTGCCCATTTTGTCTATGTACCTGTATAACCTGATTGTACTTCAATTGTCTACTTGTTTTATTCATAACACTTTCTCTATTTTTTACACTTTGATTCCATTGCGGCATTTATTTAAGTGACATCCGATTAGAAGAAAATTAGATCGATACATTAATAGGGTCAGGCTTCCTCTGTTGTATTAAAGGAATTCTGACGCTTAAATAATATTCTAAGGAAGCGTAATCAAATGAACTCGCTGATGCCATATTTCACCATTGAACATTGGTTTTTATGCCACTCTGCTCTTGATCTTACGGTATGCAAAACCAATGCATTTTTTTAAACACTGGAATGTGCCCATTGGTCATATTTGAATGTAAATCTTTCTGCAAATGGTTCTGACTGGTTACAGAAAAAAATGTGATTTTTAAGACAAGTACTGCTTTGTATTTTCACTAAATGTACAATTTTGTATGATTGTTAATTTTGATAAAACTTGATGCGATTGGGTCTGATTTGATTTAATTCATTATTATAACGCAATACGGAATAAGAAATTGCATGTCAAGTACTTGACGTAACGTAACAAAGGTGGGTAGGTTGTTGTAAGCTGATATGAGCATACTAAGTCAGGCAGTTGAATAATTATTGGTTGAATATCATTTTTTCGCAGAATGTTTGCAAACAATCTACTAATAATCGAAAGACCTGGGAATGATTACTTAAACTCAACAGAATGTAAAAAAAACCCCCTTCTGTATAGTTTCCTTCACACGAAGCTGAGTGCATGACACATTCATCTGCAGAACACATCTAGAGTGGCTCCTTGGCCTAATTTTAGGGTGAAAGCAAAGAGCGGGTCATCTGCTCCATGTCGCAGAGTGCAGTGCCCCTCTCCACCCTCGCTGTAAACCAATGCCGAGAGACCCTGAGCCAGTCGCTGCTTTAACTATAAGTTGAGTTGATGCATTAAATGGCATAATAAATCACTGGTAATTTACTTCTAATCATTTTGAATGCTCTGTTTTGACGCACATGGTAAGATCATATATCACGGAGCTATAGGTTTCAGACTTTACGGATGAAAGAGAAATTAAGGGATGATATTAGATATTATTATAATTATGATGAAGTTTACAAAAATGGAAAAGAAGATAATGGGTCAGACCTATGTTCTCTCATATACTATTCCACAAAAACATTTTTTTATTTTTTTAAACAGTAGTGAATCGGAGTTGCAGTCATTGATAGAGATTTTTAAAGAGAGGAAGAATTAGTATTAGAAGAGACCATGCAATCAGTACAGATGTAGTCATTTGTTATGCAGATCTCTCGTCGTAGGAGAGAAAAAGGTTTATTTATTTACTCTACCAAACATAATCCAAAAATGCAAAATGAACATGTATAATACTTAATTTGCTTGTAAAAGTGACCAGTAAAAATAATCAGACCCACATCATTAGGATATTTAGAGTCTTAACTATTTTCTCAATAGAAGGAACTGTATCATTGGATGCCATTTAAATGAGTGATGTTCATGTTTTAGATATTCCAATGATAGTATTTTAATCATTGGAATATCTAACCTAAAATAACAATTTTTTTCTGAATTTAAATATAAAATAATAATGCTGAAATAAATATTTTGCTTGTTTTAGAAATAAGTGTTTTACATGGGTACTTACATGAGTTCTGTAGGTATTAATTAAATCAAACTAATTTATTTAAAAATATATATATAGGGTTTGGTTATTGTGGTAAAAGCGTAGCATCATTTGCATGAGCAGCTGCTAAAAATATGATAAGAAAAAAAAATCGATAATAAATTAAAATACATACAATCAGTGAAAAATAATTAAATAAAAGATAACAATTAAAAATAATAATACAATAAGAGATAATGAGTCATAAAAAATATAAAATAATGGATAAGAATGAGATAAATCATAAAATAAGAGAAAAGAAACAATAAATTAATAAAAGAAAAGATAAGAAATATAATAATAATAAATGAATAAGACAAATGACAAAATAAGAGAAAGTCTTAAAGCTAGATGCATTTATATATGAAATTCATTTTATTACATTAGATTGAACTGTATTGTCTTTACACAAGTACAAGTACAAGACAAGGAAATGCAGTTTAGGTCCAACCAGAAACATTTACTAAAAATAAGTTTGTCTTTTAGACGTTTGACTGTTTATTTATGTCTTGAATACTCTTTATGTATGTATATGACTTGCTCAAGTTTTTTGTCTCTTGTAAGGCCTAAATAAAATGTATTATTAGTAGTGGTTTTAGTATTAGTATTATTTTTATTATTATATGTTAATATCATTGTTATTGCTATTATTTTAGTAGTAGTAGTATTGTATTATTATTATTATTATACAATTACAATTATTTTAAGAAATCTATTGACTTAAATGGGATTACATGTGAGCTGGTGAAAAGGATTCCAGCCGTGTGTGTGTGTGTGTGTGTGTGTGCGTGTGCGTGTGGGTGTGTGTGCGTGCATGTGTGTGTGTGTGCGTGTGTGTGTGTGTGTGTGTGTGTGTGTGTGTGTGAGTGATTTCGGATTCCACTCTGATGAAAGTTGAGCTGAATTTCACTTTGACCTGCGATGCTGCATCACGTGACACAAGCCCTGGTTTGGAGAGGTGAGAGCAGCTGCTTACTGAAATCTCTTTAAAGCAAGATTTCATCTTTTAGGATTCAGTGTTGATGCTTTACATTATCAGCTTGGAGCCTAAAAACAAGCTGTCCGGTCGCTGGGGCCTTACGAGGGCCAGCAGAGCTCTCAAAGGCTAGTGTGACCGAAAGTGGAACGTCCTGGTGGTTTAAAGAGACAACTTTAATCTTGTTCTATTGATTCTCCAATTTTCTGCTTCAGAATAAATATAGATCTATTTAAGTATTTGCTCCAGTGTGTATGCAGAAATTCTGTGTTTGTGCAGGAGAGTGTAACGATTCAGAATTTAGAAATATGCTTTTTCGTTTCGTTAAATAGAAAATAAATCAATTTATTTTCATGAGGACTAATATAATTTTCTTCTTCAAAATATATATGAAAGTGAGCAGTTGGCCAGATATGGAATGACCTATACCCGAAATGTGTGCTCTGCATGTAACCCATCCCAGGGTACACACACACACAGCAGTGAACAAACACACCGTGAACACACACCCGGAGCAGTGGGAGCCATGGCTGCGGGGCCCGGGAGCAGTCGGGGAACTGGTGCTCGCTCGAGGGCTCCACAGCTGTGGTTGTTGAAGATGGAGAGCAAGTGTTCCTTCACTCACTCCACCTTCAACTCGGTGGATCTGGGTTATCGAACCTGCGACCTTCAGATCTCCATTTAATCTCCTTATCCACCAAACCACAACTGCCACCGGACCACAACTTCCACTTGGTTTCAAACCGAGAACCGTTAGGTGGATGTGATCTGCATTACACTACATTACAGAAGCTATATGAATCTCTCATTGAGTGTTTCTTAGCAGCATTTTATGCGTCTGTGGGACCCTTACAGCTTAGTTAATCTAATGATACTAGAAAAAATGATGAATTCACAGTTTATGAATTCAAAGCATCAGATTTAATTCCCCAACGATGTGTGTTTGAGTTTTCCATCCATTTTCATGTCAGCTTCTTCCCTTTCGGGGTCGCCACAGTGGAATGAACCGCTTACTCTTCTAACATATGTTTTACACGGCGGAGGCCCTTCCAGCAACAACCCATCGCTGGGAAACATTCACACACACATTCAACACTTTAACACTATGGACAATCATTCTTACCCAATTCACTTATACCGCATGTCTTTGGACTTGTGGGGAAACCGGAGCACCCGGAGAAAACCCACGCGATCACGAGGAGAACATGCAAACTCCACACAGAAATGCCACCTGCCCCAGCCTAGACTCGAACCAGCGACCTTCTTGCTGTGAGGCGACCGTGCTACCCACTGCGCCACCGTGACGCCGTGCTTGATTTTTCATATACAGTAAAATCCTGAGAGTAAAATGAACACTATCCAGAGCAGGACCAAATACACTCTAAATAGAGTGAAACAATAACACTGAAATTGAGTTAAATCATCAATGAGGTTATCGTCTAAAGCATTGATTTTTCCCCGAAACTTGTACGTAGTGATGTACGTTTGTATTTCACTACAAAAAACATCACAACATTTTTTCTCGTCACATTGTAACAAAAAATAAGAGTTTAACTTAAACGTTTTACGGTTCAGGTTGAAGAGCTCAGTGTTAATTTAACTCTATTTAGAGTAGGACCAAATAGACTCAGAGCAGTGTCAATTTAACACTCTAGATTTTACTGTGTAGGTAAATCCAAGTGTTGGCTACAAAGAGTCAGCAGCAAAATTGTGTGCTTCTGTAGGACTGTGACAGCTAACACAATAAAATCATACACAAATATTAAAATAAATTTGCATGGTTTATAAGGACATATAGCAACTATTTCAATTTCTCAACTCTAAGCATCAGAATATTATTATGTATCTTGTAAAGCATTTACACGAGACTAAATATGTCAGTGATGTAGTTCCTTCCGAGGTGTGTTTTTTCTTTTTCTGTATAGAATATAACTGAGCCTTTAAATCTCATGTGTTAATGCTTTACAAAGCATAAATAGTTAACCAGCAGCTAGTAAATGTTTTATAACCAGCTGAATTAATCGTGAGTTACAGTAGGATTATGTGTTAATAAAGCATTTATTATCACTCTGAGTAACAGCTACTACATCTCTGAATAATAAGATGTGTGAATATGCTTTTAAATTGTTTAATAACATGTATTAAAACGTTCTAATCAACCTCATTTATCACACAACTAATAACAAAATAAAGAGTGAAAAGATACATTTCTAAATGATTAACAGATCCTCAATAAAGCATGAAATTAATGTTGTTAAGCATATTATAGAGGTGCTTATAAACCAGGAATAAATCACTATATTTCAGGTTATATTAGTAAAAGCTCACAAATGTGTATTAACATGGAAACAATGCTTCGTAAAGGATTAATGAACTATTTACTAATGCTTAACTAATGACTCGTAGTGTGTGGAAATGCATGTAGAAGTGTTGGATTGTGAGCAAAAAGCCTGGCGTGGATGAAGGCCAGCTATAGAAGCAGCTAAGAGGGGCACACGGACGCTGGTGAGAGGAGCTCGTCCTTTTAAGGCCCTGGTAGGCTGGACAGCTTGGAGACTTTCCAAGATGCGAGTTCAAAAGAGGAAAGGGCAAGAATAGCAGAGCAGTAAAACCATGCACTGCAGAAGTGCTCCTTAGCAACCACCTGGCGAAGAAAGTCATTGTCCGAGAGACAGAAGCTGCTCTCTTGTGTGCAGAAGAGGACTTACCGAGGTACGACTGCAACAGAGCACCGCTGAAAACACTTCAGAAGAGGCCCCCCTTTCAAACACAAACATGCACGGTTTAGTTTCAAAGTTCTGCCAATGTCTTCCGCTGTTTAAACAGAGCATACGTGATTTACGAGAAAGCAAATTTCAATAAAGCATCATCGTTCGACATTGTTGGATTACCCTGCACCTTCCCAACCTATAAAGGCCTGATTCAAATCTTTCAAGGGTTCCCATAAACACTCCCAGAAGACAAAAGAAGCAGTTTGGAAGCTTTTCTACCTGTGTGTCTGCTGTTCAGGGGTGTCCGGCAGCTGCCTGCTTGTCCCAGCGTGGACTGTCAGAACGGGAGACTCATGTTGAGTTCAACTATTCCCCCTTTCTTCAAATGGAAGGCTCGGGCTCCATAGCAATCCAAAAATAAACCCCAGAGTGTGTTACTGAGAATGTAGAGCACACCGCGGTGACGGTGGAGAGGGAACCGGCAGCGAAGCAGGGGGAAGCAGGTCACCTTAGAAATCGTTAGCTGACCCCCTCCTCCCGAGGTGCACACCCTCCTTCACACACCCTGTTAGGATGACACCCCCTAGAGTTGAGTCGGGGAACACGTCTCCGTCACTGAGAGTCAATTAGGAAAAGGAAAAGTTGTTTCCAGATAATAAGCAGCCAAAGGATGCACACCTTTTTCCTTTTTCTTTTATAAATACTTTTTATATATTCTAAATAAACATTTTATTTCTGGCCAACAGGTGGAGGAATGCACAATAAAATATTAATAATGCCTTTTGTGTTTTTTGTGTGTATATTTTGTTGGTATTTTTGCATTTATTTTCTTCAATTTTTTGTGTCTATTTTCTTTTAGTTTTTTTTTACAAACCAACAGGTTGAAGATTGCACAATAAATTATCAAAAAAAAAATTTATTGATATATTTTGAATGTATTTTTGTCTGTGTTTTATTTCTTTTTCAATCAAACAGGGGGAAGAATGACAATAACATATGATAAATATATTGTAATGTTTATTGTTTGCTATTCTTTTTAATTATTATTTATTTTATTTCATTTTCAGGCCATCAGGTGGAATAATTCACATTAAAATATAAAAAATATATATTTTTTAAAGTCTATTTCCTGCTTTCTATTTTGTATTTTTTGTGTTTATTTCTTTTACAGGTCAGAAGATGGAAAAATGCACAATAAAATATCAAAAACATCTTTTTATTTCTAGTTTCTGCTATTCTGTTTGGGTTTTTTTGCATTTATTTTCTTCTATTTTCTTTTACAGGCCAACAAATTACATAATGCAGGTTCAAATATCTAAACTGTATGTTCTGCTATTGTTTTATGTGTTTTTTTTTTTTCTTCTTTTTAATTTTTCAGGCCAACAGGTGCAAGAATGCGCAATAAAAAGTTTAAATAACGAAATGTTTTTAAAGGCAAACACAACAGACCCTCCTCTTATTAAAAAAATATAGATGATTGTTTATTGTCAAAACTTTCTGGTTATATTAATAGGACATATCTCTGAATAATTTGGAATAAAAAGAAGAATTGATTAAATCGTTTTTTAAAGGGATCAGATTTACTAATATAAGTGTAGGTTGCTTTAAGTTTAACATGTTTGTTGAATAGAGTAAATATTTTCAGAAAACTGAGTTGTTCATATTAATTGTTCATCTGTGGCAAAACACATTTAATTTTTGCAAAAATTAATTTTTATACCTTTACCTACTGATAATGTCTGTTAGGTATTTCTATACCTAACAGAGAGGATCAGTGAATACACACCAAACAGAGAACTGAGATCCCACAGATCTAATAAATTAAATCTACCCCGGGTTAATTCCAAACAGGGTAAATACTATTTTAGTTCCCCTGCGGCCCACAGATGAACCAGCTTCAGAGGAGATCAAGGGTGCCAACACTTTAGTGACGTTTAAATCCAGGCTAAAGACTCTCCTGTTTAGTTGCACTTTTGTCGACTGAGCACCAACGTCCAACAACTATTTTACCTCTGCTCTTCACTTCATCTTAATCTCAATCTTAATCTATGTTTTGATCTATGTTTTAATTTTTCAGTTTTTAATCTCTATGATTTTATATGACTTTTTAATGCTTGATTTTATTAAATGTACTTTTTTTTTTCGTTGTTTCCAATGTAACGCACTTTGAATTACCATGTGTACGAAATGTGCTATACAAATAAACTTGCCTTGACTAAAGAGGCAGCAGAGATGCATGCTCATAATTAGAAGCGAACGGAATGAAACGTAGCTGTAGACTTCCACTAAAATGACCCAAACATTTGCACAGAGTTCATCTAAAAAGATTCCCTCAGAAAAAAAAACAATAACTTAGAATCTGAAGCGGTGTCTGTGCTCATGAAAGAGAAGGATTTGTTCTTTCTACAACTAACTTTAAAATCTATTTGTTCAGAAAAGTGCGGTAATGCACTATTTAAAAATGTCTCCTCTCCTCTATTCATTTCCATGAAACCAAATTCAAAGTCGCAAAGCTAATTTCAATAGAAAAATTATTTTAAAAAGACATGAAGATATCCAAAAAGACCGGGAAACTTGTGTACAAAAAAAAGAAATCATGAAAATGTTAAAAATTCCCAGATATTATTTTTCAAAACCCTTCGGAGAGGAGAGGGGAGGGGAGGAGAAAAGGAGAGGAGAGAGGAGGGGAGGAGAGGGGGAAGGGAGCGGGAGGAGAGGAGAGGAGAGGGGGGACATTAAGGAGAGGTGGAGGGGACCCAGGGTTTGACAAGGCAAGCGAACAAAACTGAGGAGCAGAAGATGACAGATGCTGAACAGATGACTGGAAACGAGATCCCTTCATTTGCTCATCGTTTGCCAATTCTCCTGTACAGTCCAAGGTTTGACGCTAGACGACTAAGAGAAGCCGCCTCAAGACCAGCAACGAAGATTGCAACCGTTTTTGAAATGGGACTAATAGGTCGCAAAAATAAAGATGAAGAACCCAAAGACTTTAATAGAACAGCCAAAGGCTTTAACGGTTAATACAATGCCAACAAATATGAAGGATAACAGAAATGATGATCACGGATTGTTGATCACTAGAGTCGAGTATTGTGTCAAATCACATTCGAAATCTTTAGATCCGACTTTTTAAACTTTGTACTTCATCAGTTTGCATGTAGACAAATTCAAATCCTGTCAAATGAAAGCAATGAAATGTTTATCAACCAATCAATTGGAAATTGATAAGTTACTACAAATCTGGGAAACATATTTTTGCATCTGTTAAATTAAAGAATGTATTGATAAAGACCTTTAAACGGTCATATCTTTTTAAGAGTTATATTTAAACTGGTGCTGGTGAATATATTCCACTATCCACAAATAATTTGCAGCGATTAATCACAATTAATGGTGCCTTATGTAACCTTTCTTAAAGATCGTTTGGCTGACGGTTTGTGTTGGTAGATTCAACCATCCACATTGGATCCCAAAGATCGCAAGCAGCAAATTTCATTCAATTATTGGACATGCGTTCAATATTTTACTTAGGTTTATCTGGTTAAACTCTTCTGTATGATATTTGGTGCTAAATGAGAACAAAAAACAGCCAGTGAAAAAAAAGTTATTTTTATGGTGACATTACTGTTCCGGAGCAGGTCACAAAATCAAAACTACTCAAGCTATCTTTTCATTAATGCAGTTGGTGTTGACACTATCAGGGAAAAGACGTGCACTCTTCTTTTGAATTATGGTCTTAAGAATCCAAGTCTAACAATTCTAACCACGTATGTGTAGCTTCTCTCTTTTCACTGTCTTATTAATGGCCTGGCTAACCTCAACACTTTTGGGGCTGTTCCACCAAGTTTCGCATCCAGTACAGGCACTTTTTTGTATACATTGAGTAGAGCTTCTATGAAGCAGACTGAATTGAGCCAAACGAATCCTTTTCTCTGATTGGAAAAAAGAAAGGCATAAGGTGACACCCTGTTGGTCGCTGATTGGTCAATCTCAATTGCTGATTTCCAAAAAAGAACCAGCAAACTTGACTTAAACTTCATTGTTCTCCTGCATTTTTTTTTGTTTTTTCTCTGTTAAACCTCACCATATACTCCGCATAAACAATACCACTCTTACGATATGGCGGCAAATCAGGGTCATTAATCGCGCGCGCGTATTTGATAATCGCGCGCGCATAATATTAAAATTTGAGCGAGCAGAAACAGATCCGCGCGCGCAGAGAAAACAAACCGCGAGCATTTTTTCAACCCGCGCGCGCGCGCGACTGAACCTGAGAGCAAAACACTCTGTCGCGCGCGCGGGGAGGGGCTTACCTGCTCGCTCGCTCTCAAATCTCCCTCCCTCGCTCGCTCTCAATCTGAACCTGCGCGCGCGCGACTCATTCCTGCGCGCGCGCTAACATGATTTTTGTCCAAGATGGGGCGGGACCCTCGTTTCCCGGAAGTCAGCTGTGATTGGACGGCTGTCTGTCAGTCAGTTCTGTTGCTTTAACGCTCAGAGTCTCCCCCAACAAAGACGTTAACCAACTTATAAAAGTGACTCTTTAATCAAACAACAACGACAAGCCAGACATTTACAACCATTACAACAAAAACAATAAAGATGACTACAAGAACAATATAAATCTGACTGAATATTACTCCAACAGCTTAAAGAATACAAATAAAACAATCCAAGTTGCTTTTGTGTTTAAAGGATAAACTCTAATCAATGTTTTTTTAATCCTGTCTCAAGAACAGTTGTTAGTTGTGTCATATCTGGAATATGGATGCATGAATAAATACTTTTTGTTTATGTCAAATTAGACCACTGATAAAGTTGACGTTGTATTGCATGTTTCTATCATTAACATGTTTGTAAGTTTTTGTGAGTTCTCGATTAAATAGTAATTACATTTTACGGTTTTGACAAAACTAGGCCTGCATTATTACATTTTTGAGTTTCTAGAGTCTAATGCAAATGTATAATTTCAGACTTGAATCCTGGTTTTGATTAATTTGTTGAGTTTGGGGTTTGAATTACTGCGTTAGTTTGATCATTTATTTCCACAAGAAACTGTATTTTTAATTCTGATTTTAATGCAATCAAAGTTACTTTTACAAGTGGGGATTAATGGTCAAATTAATTTAAATTCAGATTTTACTACTATTTAAATTAATATTAATTTTAAAGTAGCAAAATATAGTTCATTTAATTTAAATTCTGACTGTACAAAGTTAACCTGTAGCATCAGGTTTAGCGCAATATGTTGAGTACTACCCCGCTAGCATTTTTTTGGTTAAAAAGAGGTTTAATAAACGTTTATTGATAGCCTAGACTTCTAGGCTAAATTTGGGCTGTCAGTGAAAGTTTAAATGACATTTAACTGTAGACAAAATATAACCTAGACATCATTTAGACCTCTAACAAACAACTGCATATACAAGTTTAAAGGACATAAAATCTGTTTAGGCTACACAATAATCAAAGTAACACTACAATTTTAAGTTGAGATGGTTATCATAATAAGCTAAGGTAACACACGCAATAAAATGTAATTCATTTTCATTTTAGTCAAATAAGATTGGAATGTTACACAAACTTGTGCCTATGCAAATACACATAAAGGTAAAAGCAATTAAAAATAATAAGACATTTCAAACACATACATGCAGTTAAAAAAAGACGTCTTTATTAAAAAACACTTTATTTAAATGCTGCTATTACAAGCACTGCACAGCTGCTCTCTGTGCTGCATGAAGAGATTTCTGACTGCTTTCCTGAGATCAGCTTCCACTGGGAAACTAGTCATTGCAGATCTGTAAAGTAGAGAGGAATAAAAGCGTTAGAGAAAACACTATCATTGTATTAGCATGCAATGTACTCCATGTACATCAGGGCTGGAGAGCATTATGCTGCGTTTCTTCTTAAAAAATAAACCATTTACCTGTATGTTAATGTTATAAATGACGGCTGTGTATTTAAGTATTATGTTTTTAAGGTAATTGAAATAGAAAACAATTCTAGAATCCACGCTTTAAAGACGCTAAGGTTAACTATAAAGAACCTAAAACCGCGTTTGTTAATTAATGTAATCGGTCTCGTGAACCTTTCAAAACATCATCAAAGACCTGATAACGTCTTTTATTTACCACAACATGGACACAACCGCTTCACATTTGTTCTTTAAACATGGCTTGACTGTAAGGAGAGACTTTGTCATTTTAAAATGCATTTACTGACCTGAAACGTGACGATAGAAGGAGCGACATGAACAAGCTTCTCCGTAAAATCCGGAAAGGAAGGCGTCAACTCAGTGTTCCGGGTAACACCAAGCACTGCAAGAAAAGTTCCGGCTCATATGTTGCCTTTACCGCTTTTGAAAATCAATTTAACTTTTTCAACTTAAATGTTTGTTGACACTATGTAATCATTGCAGATTATATACAGAAATATTATTGAATTTAGTTTAATTTTAGCTGTTTTGACAACAATGTAATAAAAACTAAATGTAAGGTTTTTGGACTAGATTTGCGTTACATCAGTCCATATCACTCTAATTTTGGTCTATTTATAGACTATTATTTTCCAGTGAAATGGCGGTTACGGCTGCACGTCTAATTTAAAGCTAAATCGCGGCTATATAAAGACCATGTAATGAATTGACACGTAACTGTTGCACATATATTATCGCTATTGTAAACATAAAGGGATATAGTCAATCATATGCGTTGCCAGTCCAAAACAAAAACAAATCATTTTAATCTAAAAGTGGGCTACAAATAGACGATTAAAAGACGAGTTCAAAAAGGGCTGCGTGTAGCCCACATATCAACCTTTAAAAAATAAATAAACAAGACTCATGCTAATTACTCCTGACTCCATGCACATCATAAAATATAACATATTGTTTAGTTTCATAAATTATTTTGACAAAAACGACATAAAATGAAAGGTTAGTTGGGCTAGAATTGGGTTTAATATAGCCGGTCTAATGCTGATATATATGCTTAGCCTAGATGTTGAACATCTTTTTCTTGTTGAGTGATCTCTATTTGCAAAAGCAGCAGTCAGAACTCAAAATAATGCGCTAAAACTAACGTAACAGGTTAACTTAGAAAAATAAAAAATTTATTTAAATGATCTCTTTTTCGCTGCTTCTAAAAGTAATATTTAAATAGTAGTAAAATCTGAATTTAAATTAATTTGACCATTAATCCCCGCTTGTAAAAGTAACTTTGATTGCATTAAAATCAGGATTAAAAATACAGTTTCTTGTGGAAATAAATGATCAAACTAACGCAGTAATTCAAACCCCAAACTCAACAAATTAATCAAAACCAGGATTCAAGTCTGAAATTATACATTTGCATTAGACTCTAGAAACTCAAAAATGTAATAATGCAGGCCTAGTTTTGTCAAAACCGTAAAATGTAATTACTATTTAATCGAGAACTCACAAAAACTTACAAACATGTTAATGATAGAAACATGCCATACAACGTCAACTTTATCAGTGGTCTAATTTGACATAAACAAAAAGTATTTATTCATGCATCCATATTCCAGATATGAACACAACTAACAACTGTTCTTGAGACAGGATTTAAAAAAAACATTGATTAGAGTTTATCCTTTAAACACAAAAGCAACTTGGATTGTTTTATTTGTATTCTTTAAGCTGTTGGAGTAATATTCAGTCAGATTTATATTGTTCTTGTAGTCATCTTTATTGTTTTTGTTGTAATGGTTGTAAATGTCTGGCTTGTCGTTGTTGTTTGATTAAAGAGTCACTTTTATAAGTAGGTTAACGTCTTTGTTGGGGGAGACTCTGAGCCTTAAAGGAACAGAACTGACTGACAGACAGCCGTCCAATCACAGCTGACTTCCGGGAAACGAGGGTCCCGCCCCATCTTGGACAAAAATCATGTTAGCGCGCGCGCAGGAATGAGTCGCGCGCGCGCAGGTTCAGATTGAGAGCGAGCGAGGGAGGGAGATTTGAGAGCGAGCGAGCAGGTAAGCCCCTCCCCGCGCGCGCGACAGAGTGTTTTGCTCTCAGGTTCAGTCGCGCGCGCGCGCGGGTTGAAAAAATGCTCGCGGTTTGTTTCTCTGCGCGCGCGGATCTGTTTCTGCTCGCTCAAATTTTAATATTATGCGCGCGCGATTATCAAATACGCGCGCGCGATTAATGACCCTGATTTGCCGCCATATTACGATGGTCTCCATTATTCTGTGTGCCTTTTGGATTTGTTTCGCAGACTCTGAATTCAGATGTATCGGAGGAACTCGTCTTGAGTGGCATGTCTAAAACAAACTAAAATGGAAGCACAAATGCTAACCACAGTAAGTCTAATGAAGCCAAACCAAGATTAATTATTAAGTTACTAAAATCCAATGGAAAACCAATTAAGTGAAACTTATTTAACTTTAAAATGGCATTCATACTTCGTTCATAAACAATTCCAATCATTTTTTAAGCAACATACAGGCAGATATACATTTTCCTTGTTGTGCAGGAACGAAGACAAACCCAGAAAACATACATTCAATAATAATAATGCCTTCAATTTATATATCACTTTTTTAGACACTCAAAAATACTTTACAATTATCAGAGCATTATTCCTACACCTCGCATTCAGCCCTCCGCTGCCCTGAGGCAGTCTGACAGGACGTGGCTGCCATTATGCGCCTATGGTCTCCTGTTCACCACCAAACACACTCCACCAGTCACTCACATCCACCAAACACACTCCACCAGTCACACTCATCCACCAAACACCCACCCCCCACCAGTCACACTCATCCACCAAACCCCCCACCAGTCACACTCATCCACCAAACACCCCCCACCAGTCACACACATCCACCAAACACCCCCCACCTGTCACACTCATCCACCAAACACCCCCACCAGTCACACACATCCACCAAACACTCCACCAGTCACTCACATCCACCAAACACACTCCACCAGTCACACTCATCCACCAAACACCCCCCACCAGTCACACTCATCCACCAAACACACTCCACCAGTCACACTCATCCACCAAACACACTCCACCAGTCACTCACATCCACCAAACACACTCCACCAGTCACACTCATCCACCAAACACCCCCCACCAGTCACACTCATCCACCAAACACCCCCCACCAGTCACACTCATCCACCAAACACCCCCCACCAGTCACACACATCCACCAAACACCCCCCACCAGTCACACTCATCCACCAAACACCCCCACCAGTCACACACATCCACCAAACACACTCCACCAGTCACTCACATCCACCAAACACACTCCACCAGTCACACTCATCCACCAAACACCCCCCACCAGTCACACTCATCCACCAAACACACTCCACCAGTCACACTCATCCACCAAACACACCCACCAGTCACACTCATCCACCAAACACCCCCCACCAGTCACACTCATCCACCAAACACACTCCACCAGTCACACTCATCCACCAAACACCCCCACCAGTCACACTCATCCACCAAACACACTCCACCAGTCACACTCATCCACCAAACACCCCCCACCAGTCACACTCATCCACCAAACACACCTCACCAGTCACACACATCCACCAAACACACCCCACCAGTCACACTCATCCACCAAACACCCCCCCCAGTCACACTCATCCACCAAACACCCCCCCCACCAGTCACACTCCACCAAACACACCCCACCAGTCACACTCATCCACCAAACACCCCCACCAGTCACACTCATCCACCAAACACCCCCCCACCAGTCACACTCATCCACCAAACACACCCCACCAGTCACACACATCCACCACACACCCCACCAGTCACACTCATCCACCAAACACCCCCCCCACCAGTCACACTCATCCACCAAACACCCCCCACCAGTCACACACATCCACCAAACACCCCCACCAGTCACACCCCCCCACCAGTCACACTCATCCACCAAACCCCCCACCAGTCACACTCATCCACCAAACACACTCCACCAGTCACACCCCCCACCAGTCACACACATCCACCAAACACCCCCCACCAGTCACACCCCCCACCAGTCACACTCATCCACCAAACACCCCCCACCAG
Organism: Danionella dracula; assembly: GCA_900490495.1. Classification (NCBI taxonomy): domain Eukaryota; kingdom Metazoa; phylum Chordata; class Actinopteri; order Cypriniformes; family Danionidae; genus Danionella; species Danionella dracula. The sequence goes on from UELW01000051.1 coordinate 984,683, forward strand.
TCACACTCATCCACCAAACACCCCCCACCAGTCACACTCATCCACCAAACACACTCCACCAGTCACAGTTATCCACCAAACACACCCCACCAGTCACACTCATCCACCAAACACACTCCACCAGTCACACTCATCCACCAAACACACTCCACCAGTCACACTCATCCACCAAACACACTCCACCAGTCACACTCATCCACCAAACACACTCCACCAAGTCACACTCATCCACCAAACACACTCCACCAGTCACACTCATCCACCAAACACACCCCACCAGTCACTCACATCCACCAAACACACCCCACCAGTCACTCTCACCACTAAACACACTCCACCAGTCACTCTCACCACCAAACACACTCCACCAGTCACTCACATCCACCAAACACACCCCACCAGTCACTCACAATCACCAACAACACATCCACCATTCACTCACATCCACCAAACACACTCCACCAGTCACTCACATCCACCAAACACACCCCCCCCAGTCACTCACATCCACCAAACACACCCCAACCAGTCACTACACATCCCCAAACACCCCCACCAGTCACTCACATCCACCAAACACCCCCCACCAGTCACTCACATCCACCAAACACACCCCACCAGTCACTCACATCCACCAAACATACGTGACTGCCTCAAGACACACCCAAGTGTGTTTTCACATTAGTGATAGTTTTTTTTATGAATTTGTTCATCTTTTTAATTCATGCGACATCAATAACTCTCACTGATCACTGGTGTCAAACAGGTTTTCAGTTAAGAATTAATTTGTGGTAAAAACAAATGAAACCCCAGAAGTGAAAATTTGAAAGAAAAATGTCTGCAGACAGAGCGACTTATTTAGACTGTTCATGCCCCTCGTCATAAACACTAAATAATTCACACCAAAAAAGGGAAATGAACGATAAAGTGATTAAACGGAAATAAACGAGGCAGGAGACACGATCCTAAGAGAGTATTTAGAGTAAAGAAGCCTTTATGCATAATAAAACTGCACCAATTTTTGTACAGAGTATTTAAAGCCATTATTCTGTGGTCCAAAAAGTATGTAAGTGACAGAAAGTGCTTGTGGATCCTTGGCTATCGAAGAAGGAATTTAACACAAGTTTGTAAAGCCTGAGGAACATTAATGTTTTGGAAGGGCTTCCAGTTTAAATTGTTAACTGGGAATGAAACTAGGAAGAAAAAAAGAAAGTAGGCAAGTGCATGGTGCAAACCTGGTGCTCAGGCAAATAGCTTTCACTGAAAAGTTTTTCTCAGCTTGATCCAAGGGATTGGATGAATAGCAGTGAAAGCCAATTGTCAACCAATGCATGTTATGTGTTTTTATTAACACAAAGTGTTCAGATTTGTCTATTTTTGCACGTTTGAAAGAAACTATCAAAATGGGAGCTTTTACTCTCGACTGAAAGTAAATGGTCTTGAATTTAAAGAGCACTACGCCAAATGTTATTGTATAAATATTTTTTGCAAATAAATCATATAGACAATTTCATTTTTTTTGTGTTTTTGTATATCAGCATGTAAACTGCATGTAAACTTTTGCCATGTTTGCTCAGATTAAGGTCAAAATTGCAAACTGCAATGTTTTCAGCATGTTTATGGCCTTTAGCCAGGCTAAGCAGAGTCATTTCTAGAGGGCTGCAGCTCCTGCAGTTTTTTGGTTCCTATTTAAAGAGTAGCTTCAAGCAAGCCAAGAGGAGCTTGAATCAGGCTTGATGCATAAAGTTTGAAGCTAAACTGTGATGGACTGCAGCCCTCCTCAATACAACTCTTTTCTGTAAAAGAAATCTCATTTAAACAAATCAGTAAGAAAATGTTCTGTGATGTTTGATGGAATTTTAAATGCATTCTAAATGAGAGAAATGAGACACAGGCGAATTATATTGATGTATATCTTATTTACTGTACAAACAGAACTCGCACTACCCGGATTTGTACTTAAACACTTTTCCAACAGCATAAAGACCTTTACATAGCCGTGCAGCTGCTGCGTCTGCTTCCAGTGGGTGCTTCTTTCTAAGAGCAAGAGCACTGACATGACCTTACTTTAAAAAACAAAATAATTTTTTTTAATGCAGCGCATCAAACTGAATGATGGTTCCAATGGGACAATGCTGCCTTGCATTGAAAACAAAATAAATCCAACAAAGAGGAGTGCATTTATGTTCACCAAAAACATAATCTCTCAAGCACACAACACGACTTACACTTTTCCATTTCTTTAATGGTTAAGACAACAACTTATGAAGGATTGAGGTGAAAAGCTGTCTTCCAGTTTCTCTGATATAGAGCACAGCGACTTGCTCTATATCAAATAACAATACCATTAATGCCTTCAATGTATATAGCGCTTTTCTAGACACTCAAAGATACTTTACAATTATCAGAGCGTTATTCATTCACTTCACATTCACTCTCTGTTGGTGATAAGATACTTTGGTAGCCTTTAGCTGGCTTGAGGAAGTCTGACAGGACGTGGCTGCCATTCTGCACCAACGGCCTCCTGACCACCACCAAACACCCCCCACCAGTCACACTCACCACCAAACACCCCCCACCAGTCACACTCACCACCAAACACCCCCCCCAGTCACACTCACCACCAAACACCCCCCACCAGTCACACTCACCACCAAACACCCCCCCACCAGTCACACTCACCACCAAACACCCCCCCACCAGTCACACTCACCACCAAACACCCCCCACCAGTCACACTCACCCCAAACCCCCCACCAGTCACACTCACCACCAAAACACCCCCCACCAGTCACACTCACCCCCCAAACACCCCCCACCAGTCACACTCACCACCAAACACCCCACCAGACCACTTCACCACCACACCCCCCACCAGTCACACTCACCACCAAACACACCCCACCAGTCACACTCACCACCAAACACACCCCACCAGTCACTCACATCAACCAAACATCCCCCACCAGTCTCTCACATCCACCAAACACCCCCCACCAGTCACTCACATCCACCAAACCCACCCCCCACCAGTCACACTCACCACCAAACACACCCCACCAGTCACACTCACCACCAAACACACCCCACCAGTCACACTCACCAACAAACACACCCCACCAGTCACACTCACCACCAAACACCCCCACCAGTCACACTCACCACCAAACACCCCCACCAGTCACACTCACCACCAAACACCCCCCACCAGTCACACTCACCACCAAACACACCCCACCAGTCACACTCATCCATACTGGTGGTTTGCCCAGGGCCGCAAGGGCAGAATGGACCTGATGGAATCGAACTGCCAACCTTCCGGTTACAGGACAACCAACTCCACCACTGCGCCATCTTTCCGCCCAGAGGAGAGATGGATCTATTCTCAACAGAGGACAACTTTCTCTACAGTTAAACTGAAAGAAAATACGCCTTTTGTTATTTTTGCAAAAAATGAATAGAGAATACAATTACAAAAAAGCTATTCATTCGTTTATAATAACCATACTTGCGCACCATGTAGTGTCAAGGACAGAAGCTCTTTTTTCTTAAATAAATAGAACACAATGCAGAATTGTGCTGCAGACAGAGAAGAGAATAAAGAGTATACACCTAGGAAACAAATTGTAGTGTCAAATGAGGAGAAAACTGTTCAAAATATATTATATTGATTGCAAAAATCATTTAGCAATGACTGAGTCTGGTCTACTTGGTAAGATGCAAGATGCTGCACCGCTAAGAACTCATCTGATGTTTGGCACTCAGCCCTTTCTCATCGGGTGAATCCTCTCTAACCACAATGAAAAGGCCCTGAATGAATGGCTGAATAGATAAAAAAAATTGCCAAACCCTACTGATTATCTTTGGAAGAGATGGAGAATTAGGAAAAAAGTTCCTTTAAGAGTAGCTCTCTTTTCTTCAGCTTCCAGGGCTAGATTTCAACAGTAATATCAGTTCTAAAAACTGGAGTTCATAAAAAAGAAAGAAAGAAACTCACTTGATCTTCCATTTGGGTAGACACTGTAACGATCGCTGTCCTTTGGGATTTTTTCGTACTTGCCATGCCCGGTCACAACAAACTTGAATGGTTTACCTGAAGACGCACCCTAACAGAGGAGTAAAACCAAGCGGGATTCAGAGGATTGACCTGAATTATTCAATTAAGAAGAGTAATACTCATACATTTCAATCAATTACACATAGAATCTCAGAATCTTTACCTTTCCTCCGAGTCCTGACCTCTCAGCAGCAGAACTTTCACCGATAATTTCCCACATGTTCTTTTTCCTCAAAACACCTCCAGGTTTAACATCCTGAACAATAAAATGAATGGCTGAATTACAACTTTGAAACATTTGTTGATGCAACAACTGTCTTCATGGTTTGTCTGAAGACAATGAATCAATTGGTAGAATATGAGACATTTAAATCAACATCCACCAAACTATTTACTCAATTCTAAAAGTAAAATGTGTTATTTTTGCCTCCACTAATTGGATTCTGGTTTAATTAACCTGGTTTAATCGGTTTAGTTTCGTTTTGTTAAGTTGCTGAATGTCCACAGTTCACAGTCCAAGCAAAAACATTTAATCACATCTACAGAAAATGGAAAGTACCATAATTAAATAATTAAAAACATTAATTTTAAAAAGTATGTGGTGCTGTAATCTTTTTAAAGAAAGCCTAGTTCCATTTGGTCAAAATTATTCGATGGAACACGAATTTGATTATAAATATTGAAATAATTCTATAACATAAACTAGAGGCTTCCATAGTAAAAGTTCTTTGTAAAGAAATCTCTTTACATTTGTCAGGAACAGTGTTTAATGATATTAAATCTGGATCTATAACTTTTAAAGTGCTTCATATTCAGACATGTGCTGGTGTAAGTCGCATGATCATGATTTAAGTCCTGTTGTAGTGCTTGTGTTTGCCACAAGAGGGCAGATGATCATCATTATTAGCGCTTTTCAATACATCAAAAGACAAGCTTGTGAGGACTTTTACTTTGAATGTCAAAAACCTAAGGAACATACACATTTTTGTCAAATATTATTTGATACCCTCTGTTGTCTCTTTAATCTAAGGTTGTCTCTGACAAAATTTTTTTTTCATTTATTTCAGTCTCAAAAATGAATTTGAAACTCAAACAAGCTTACAGACGGTGTGGAAGAGGAGTGTCTGTTCCCGTCTTCTGGGTTTCCCTTCACCCACTGATGGATGAGATTCGCAACTCCCACTTTCACACAGTCAGTCTCCTAAAAACATAAAACAATTCAATAATTTACTTCTCTACAATAGAATGTGTGCCGTCTTTCCTAAAACGAGGAAAAAGTGATGCGATAAAAATCTAAAGAAAGTTTACAACATGCTGGATTGTCAAGTTTCACAAAAAGGCAACAAGCAAAAAAAAGTCTGCAGTTGGGTTCTCAAGTTCATGATTTTTGCTTCGTAAACTGAGCGATTATTTACATTAGTTTAAATTGTTGGTCGATGTTTTAACCCCGTATTCTCAGAAGACACTCCAGACAAAGAAAGAGCAGACAAAAGCTGTCAATCTCGCTTCTTTTACTCGTGGATCTTAAAGAGCATAAGAACTGTCCAGCTTGTGACAGCCGAGAGCAGTTATACAGTAATCAGTGTGCATCACGGGGGATCCACAAAAAACGCAGAGTCAGACCACGTTTGCTCGATTGTCTCGCAGTAAGTGATGCAAGAGATATGCTGCCACTCTTGAAGGCCAAGTACAAAAACCTTCTTTAGATAGAGGACTGTTCTTAGGAGCCAGACTGATATTTTCATAGAATTAAGACCAAGTTATGACTTAAACAAATGTTGAGTCAAATCACTCAAGTGGCAAAATAACCACAACTTCCTCCTTGGAAGCTTTCTAAGCTTCCACTCATCAAGGCAACTGTGCGGGTTAACATACAAAAAACTTGATTCTTCCATCACCTCGATTGGCTAAGTTCCAGAACAGCACTTTTTCCTGTCTTTTGCCGATCTCTACAAAAACAATAATGGCTTTTCAGATCCCCTTGAAACTTTTTACATCGACTTTTCCTTCATGAACTTCTGTTGTCATCGTTCTGACCCATTTCACAGAACCACCTCTCGCCACTTTCCGAGCAGAACATAGGACCCGACCCATTTCTCTGCCTCCAGGAGAGGCTTCAAAAGCTTCGTGCATGCGCAGACTAAGCCTCCATCCACAGAGACAGATGTGTGTTCGACCGGAGCGTAGCATAATCTAAAAACAATGCTTAGAACAGCAGTATTTTTCAGACTGCACACACTACTCATCCTCATTTTTGTGAACAAACTTTAAACACCTCTTTTATTTTTAGTACATTTTATCAATCCATTTCTAAGGAAGCACGATGACAAAAGTAGCAAGATTCACAGGAAGCTATCTTGCCCTCAATATTCTCTCTGTTCCTTATTTCAGATTCCTTATTCCTCGATACTTTTTTCATTTATTGTGTAATACAATATGAAATTCATGGAATCCCTCAAATTCCATAAGTTAGAAGTTTGAGTCAGAAAACAATACATCAAAAACAAGTAGGTAGCACTTTATAATACCCACACAGTACTATCTTAATAGCTTATCATTATTTAAGCATTAGAAAATAGTTAATTGATCATTTATAAAGCTTAATTTATAAACAAATTGATCATTTATAAAGCTTCTTAAAACTTCATTTATAAAGTTTCGATGTTGATATACATTTGTAAGCAGTTTATGAATTTAACTTTACTCTAACTTTTAGAATGCTTTTTTTTCTTTAAAAGCATCTAAATAATGCTTTATAAATCATGCTTTAATTATTTATAATTGATTATATTTTAAAAATCATGTAATTAATGATTCATAGTGTTTAGTTATAATAAAGTGCTACCATTAAACATATATGCTGCTTCAAAAATTTGTGTGATAAAAATTGTCACCCAAGCAAAGTGAGTTTTTAAAACAATCTAAATAAAAAATAAAATAAAAGGTTGTACAAAAACTATGTTCAAATGTTATTCAGCGACTATATACACACAGCCATTTGTTAAAATGTTTTATTTATGACAAAAAGCATTTTTTTTTCAATGTAATTGTTAATTAAAGCCTTTTTTTGAGTAATTTTTAAATAACTTCAATTCAATGCACATAGCCTCTGAGTTTAGGGTTTACTCTATGCAAATGCACTGTTTTGGAGAATTTATCTAAAAAAAAAAGTATTCATATGCTATATACTTGCCATCTCAATAATCAGTTCTTATCATTTCCCAACTCCCAAAAAATGACTCGCTTTTGGATTTAAAACTGGTCACAACCTGAAGAGATTGCATAGACAGGAGTCATATTAAAAATTGTAAATGAAGAAAGTAAAACTTTTTCAATCCGTTGAAAATCAGTGGCTGCAGATCCCCACAGAAACCCAATTCCTAGGAATGAGTACTGATATAAGATTTTAATGTGACTCAGGGGCTGAAATCTGAAGAATTCTAGGGTTCTGTGGAGGGTGAAAAGTGCCACAATTAATAAAAAGTAAGCCATTCAATAATTAATTATATGTGTCTTTAATTAATCAAAAGTGGGCTCAAATAAATAAATGTGTCAGCAATTAATTAAAACTGCGAAATAAATTAATGAATAACTCATTAAGATTTTCAATATATAAGCAAATGTGCAGTTAAATGTATTAAAAAGAAAAAAATAAATAAACATGTGTTAATAAATGTGTAATTAATTAATTGAATACACATTTTCTTTATTTAAAAGGCCGTTTTTTTGTTTCATTCTACTTTTAATTAATGATTGACATTAATTTCACAATTTTAATACTTTGCTGAGACAATCCTTTTTTACTTGATAACACATTTAATGAATGAATTCATGAAGATTTGTTGAATTAATTGTTGCACTTTTGTTCTTCCATAGGGCTCAACCCTCAGAGATTGAATTATTTCCAGATTTTCTTCTCCCATACATTTAAAATCCTTCCGGAAGCTCCACAGGATGGACCAAAAACTGCATTCTGCCTAGAAATCACCAAAAACAACTCCACAGACTCCATCAGCCCCTACTCACGACTGCCTAAGACCAACCATTCCATTGCGACGGCTTCAAACCTGTGAATATGCTGCGTGCCAGACTCATGAAAACAGAGAGAGTGTGACTGTGTTTAAAAGAGAAAGTGTAAAGAGCAGATGTTCTTGCACGCTACGTGACTACACGAGCAATCTCACGCTGCTGCTCCACACCGGGGTCACGACCTCCAGCGTTGCTCAAACCGATACTCATTCAGAGTAATAATAGAAGTCCCCTGTTTAGAAGCATGCTATAAATCGATGAAAGTATTACAAGCTCGATATGGTGCAATCCAAATCTCCCATGTAGAGAGCATAACTCATAAAGAGACCAGTTTACATGTAATTTGGAGCTAAAACTAAACCTCTGTGGTTTATGTTAGATGTTTTAGAGTCTCACTTTTGGAGGCTAAGCTGATTATAAAGCAAGCGTCTCTAAACTCCAGTCCAGTGCTGTAAACTGTCAGCAAGCTAAAAATGACCAGAGATTTTCTACTACAGGTATATTTGTGATTTTTTTTATATTTCGGAAAACTGTGCAAAAGCTGTAGCGTCACGGTGGCGCAGTTGGTAGCACGGTCGTCTCACAGCAAGAAGGTCGCTGGTTCGAGCCTCGGCTGGGTCGGTTGGTATTTCTGTGTGGAGTTTGCATGTTCTCCCCGTGATCGTGTGGGTTTTCTCCGGGTGCTCCGGTTTCCCCACAAGTCCAAAGACATGCGGTATAAGTGAATTGAGAAAAAACAATTGTCCATAGAGTATGAGTGTGTGTGAATGTTTCCCAGTGATGGGTTGCGGCTGGCAATTCGCTGCGTAAAACATTCGCTGCGTAAAACATATGCCAGAGAGTTGGCGGTTCATTCTGCTGTGGCGACTCCGAAAGGGAAGAAGGCCGACATGAAGATGATTGAATATGCAAAAGCTATATATGATTCATTTTACTTTAGCTTCTAAAACTAACAGAAGAGCAGGAAATTGTACAGTTTGTGTGTAATTGATTGCTTGAGTTCTGACCTTTGAAGGAGTTCCTTTCGGAGTGGTTTGGCTCCAGACTTCTCCTGCTTCAAACAGGGATTTTTTGGAAGCCACTGGAGCTGAGACACTAGGCATGTCCATCACCGGGGACTTGGCCATCTTTGCTTCTTTAGAGGACACCTGAAACATGCAGGCACTCCATGGGTTGTTTCGTTTATCATTTCTCTTAGGTTTGATCCAGTTGTGAGTGCGTAATCATGAGCAGACATAAATAAAAAAGAAGAAGAAGGAGGAGGAAGAAAGAGGGATGGAAAAGGCAAGAAAAGGAAGAAGAAAAAGAAGGAAGGAGAAGGAAGAAGATTAAGAAAAAAGAAAGGAAGAATGAAGAAGGCAGATGTAGAAGGAAAAAGAAGAACGAAAAAACAAAAGAAGGAGAAAGAAAGAGGAGGAAGATGACTAATAGAGAAAGAAAGAAGGAAGGATTGAAGAAAGGAAGAAGAAGCAGAGGGAAGAGGAAGAAGGAGAAGAAAAAATGAAGAGATAAGGAAGACGAGGAAGAAGAAAGAAGGAAGGAAGAAATAAAAATGAAGAGGAAGAAGAAAGAGGGAAAAATATAAAGAAGGTAGAAAGAAACAAGAAGAAGGAAGGTCCCCCGGCACGCCGCTCCGCCCTCCTCCTCCTCCGTTCGCTTCCCCCGCCCTTACGTAAGATTTAAGACTCCCACCACAGGAAGGAAGGAAGGAAGAAAGAAGAAGGAAAAAGAAGAGCCTGAAGTGATGATTAAACAAAAGCTTTTTCTGCAGAAAAAAACATTTCTGCAGTGGTTTATGTTTTTATTTTATCTAATGATGAATAAGTGCTAATGGTTGAAAACAATAGAGACACAAATAAAAAGATTCCATTTAAAGCAGTAAAAGACAAACCTCGATGGCGTTCGTGTATTGCTCCCGCTTGTCGTCGATCTTGGGCAGGAGCACAGGTCTCTGGGTCTTCTTGAAACTGTTGCTGTTTCCAAAAAAAGGAAAATTGATTAACAGTTCCTTTTCTTGTCAATGAGCGTAGTAATTACAAAATAAAAGTCAAACATAAAATCTAAAAACTTAAAATTATATCATTTTCAGACTAATCAGTGTTTGACTGGAAAAAAAGTGAAGCAAGTGTAGTTTTCCCATTTTTTAATTAAGGAAAAAAAGTTGTGTTCTTTTGAAGCAGCGGAGGACTTAATCTTGAAATTTGTGATATTATTTAAATAGCTGGCTGTATCGCGTGCATGCATCAATGCGTTTAAATTTAATGGCTTTTAAAGTGTCGAAAACAATACAACATTTTATTCAAACTATGAATTTCCAACCATGGTTTTCAGATATGGTAAAGTTCCGTGAACGCAATTTCGGGAGGAGCGATCAGATAATTCGCGAAAAATCTACAGGTGTTTCCAATCCCTCTGCTCGCTCAAGAGATAAAACCGTAACCACTCCACTTCCAATTCGACGATGAAATGCAAAATTCCCTTCGCCACCCCTGTCTCCACATCTCATGGGGGGGGGGGTTCTCATAGTTCTCGGGCCCGGATCGCTTCTCACCTCGAGGCCCTCCCGTTGACAGCTCGCCCAGTACGCTTATCTTAATCTCGCCACATACGCTTGCATTTTCTGGGCTAATTCTATGTAAGCGAACTCGTGAAATGGTTATTGCATTCACAAAAAATAATTGTTCCTAAAAGGTTCAAATCTACTTAATTTTATGCATTAGGGCTATCTCTTTAATATAATTTAAAAACTACTACTAAACACCAATATGTGGTTATTTGCACACTCAGTCAGAAGCAGATTTGAGTTGGAAAAAGGGAGGTTTGACTCAAGAGTTGAGACAGCTAAAGGCATTCGACTGTGTGTGCTGGTTCGTGCCACACCGACTCCAGCTGCAGTCCACTCTTTGTGAATCTTTCTCACACTTTTGAATGGATCTCTTATATCCTCTCCAGTGCATGGTTTCCTCTCTAGCTTCTCAACGTTTTTCCACCAAATCTTTCACCTCTCTGTTAATGTGCTTATTGGGCAACTGTAAAGTCAGCAGTCTTCCCCGTGGTCGTGTAGCATGCAGAACTAGACCTAATAATAATTTAAAGGCCTTTGCAAGTTTAAGGTTAATGAACTCATTGTTATTTGAGCCCAGTTGATACTTTCCATAATATCCACATTTTCTGAGATACTGAATTTGGGGTTTATTTTAGTTGTCAATTACAATAATCAAAATGAAAAAATAAAAATAACACATCAAATATCAGTCTGTGCATAATGAATGTATTTAGTATACAAGTTTTGCTTTTTAAACGAAATAACAAAATAAATCATTTTTTTCACACTTCTCTAATTATGTCACCAGCACCTGTACATAGTTGATCCTGAATGAAAATGTATTACAATGGGCCTTCAGAATTTAGTCTAATTTTAATTTATTCTAAAAGAGACTGCTTTTGGTTATTTCTGAGAGTGTTGAGATTAATCTTGCTTATTTAGTGGTTTTTGAGTCAATCTTTTGAAGTTAATTATCATGTCTTTACTGCGGTTGTTATCTCCCTGTCTTGTGCTCACTGATTGTTTCCTTGTGTCTCCTGTTCTGCTCTTTATCTCTAATTCGACCCCGACATCCATCTGCCTCCAATCAGATAGTTTTGCTTTCTGCATGGTCTGGTTGTGAGTTGATTACCTATCCATGCGGCCTCTAATCTACCCCAAGTTACCCTTGTATTGGGAAGTCTCTTCATTGCCCCTCGTCTGCCTTGATCTCCAGAGGAAACCAGCCTTACCTGCTACCTCTGCTCTTCCTCAACAGGCGGCTTCTCCTTCCCGAAGACGTGAGTTTCTGCCTACCAGCGCTCTGTCTCTCACTTCGTTTGGACAGTGCTCCTCAAAGCCTCTTCTAGCGTCGTTTTTGCCCGTCGGGGTGACCTTCTGTTATGTATTCACCTCGGGGTTAGCTTGGTTGGTCCTTATCTTATTTTGGAATATTTAATAAAGCACTGTCACGTTCTCTGGCTCCTGTGGGAGGATGACCATATTTGGTCTTCCTCTTTTCTGTCTGTGCCTTCTCACTCTGCTCTGCCTGATTGTCACCTCACACACTTGTGCACATCTCTTCAGCCTCATTCTCTCCACCTGGCTTCAGCGCCATATAACCTGCTTCCACCGCAAAATTCTCCACCAGATCTTCATGCATTGATACCTGTTTTACTGCGCCACCTGATCTTTCCTGAGCTGCTGACCCGATTGATGAATTCACCGGCTCTGACCCCTTTTTTTGTCTCTGGACTCCAAACCTGCCTGTTCCCCTAGACTCTGACTTTGTGCCTCGTACCCTGGATTATTGTTCCTGACCCTGCCTCCTGCCTTGTCTCTTATGTAACGTCGCCCTGGATTTTCGACCCAGGACCGAACCCCGACGTTGAATCAGCTTTTCCCGATCACTCGACTTTGGATCTTGACCTGACCGCTCCTCCGTTACACATGAGTCTCTCCCTCTCACTCAAAGCCCAATCTATACGGGACAACACCTCGGCGTTCGACTCACCGCTCATCTTCAGGGATTCACCACAAAATCCGCCGCCTCGAATCAATTCCTGGTATCAATCCCACCTGACCATCTACTTCTCCCGAACAACCATAGCACCGACCCGGAAGCATCGTCACCGTTATATTCCATCGCCAAAATAAACTCCTTATTATTCCAGACCTTGTTTCTCTGTTTGTATAGTCAAGTCTACAAAAATATTACACTAAGACTGTACTCTCGCATCTGGGTCCTCATTTTTGGTGCACATCACAATTTCATTTTTTTAGGAAACAATATACTTTTTTTTTTTAGTTCTAACAAAATTTACATCAAAGTTAAAGGCCAACTACACTCTCATGGCAATTTCATCAGAGAAAATATTGAATCTAACAAAAGAGGGAAAAAACATTACAAACATGAATACTCTTTTTAAAATATAGGCATGTACCTATTTTTCATGAACACAACTGAAAAAGGCAGCAAGTTTAACGTACCTAACATAATCTTTAAATGGTCATTAGATAACGTTTTTCTGTGACTTCTTTGGTCCTCGGTTAAATTGGATCAATTTCTCCTGAACCAAAATGAGCATCATCTATCAACAACCCCAAAAAGGACTGCTTTAAACGTTTTAAAGTCCTGAAATACTTCCTACATGCATTCATATATTTGCCTTGTGCTTTTTGCCTAAACACGCTGATATGTTTTATTTCAATCCACTCTGATATCAGAGCAGACATCGGGGAAAGCATTGGCTCCCCATCTGCTTAGCATCAGCCGACTCATAAATCACGGCAGACGGGGAGATGGAGTAACAAAGACCTGTAGCACCTAAGTCAATATTTACTTTTAGAAAACAGCCATATTTACAACATTTTTGTGCAATATTGTCAGAAAACCTGCCATTTATAGCAAAGTCACAGAGGCCAAGTAAATTTCTCTCATTACAGTTTTATGAGTGAACATTTTTACGAGGTTGTTGGATGACCTCACCTCTTTTTTAAAGATCGGTTCAGGGATTCGGTCCGCTCTGTAATCTGGAATTTAATAAGAAACATGAAACACAATTCAACATTTCAATATCAATAAAAAAAATAAAGGAAGAAACATAAAAAGCAAATGCTTTCCTACACTGTTAATTCTCACAAGTTGGTTGAGCTTAGAAAAACAGTTATGGAAATTGGTTCCATTAAAAAAAAAAATTCTTATATAAAAAAACTATGAGGCGCCATGTAGGATTTAAATCAAACTTCGCTTATCAATACATACATTAAACTCATGCATATACGCCTATAAATTACTCACATGTACATGTATGCTGTCGTGTTCAAAAGCGCATGTATGAAATACACGAATACTCTATTATAAAATACATATCAATACATGTTATTTTAGCATACAAATGCATATACACTCATGGGATAACTGGCATGTACATATAAACTTGACGCATGCATATACCTATAAACACTCGCTGATACGTGTAAACTCGAACTATAAACCTACAACACGCGTACATGCAAATTTGCTGCATGCGGACACACCTTCACATACATAAAATTGATGGATGTATGTACGTCTATAAACGCTCGCGCTTACATACAAAATCGATTCATGCCAATACACCTAGAAATACCCGCATACACATATATAAATGTTATACATGCACAACTATTAACATTTGCACATAAACATAAACTTGATGAGCGCATATCTATCTATCTATCTCTCTATCTCTCTCTCTATCTATCTATCTATCTATCTATCTATCTCTCTATCTCTCTCTCTATCTATCTATCTATCTATCTATCTATCTATCTATCTATCTATCTATCTATCTATCTATCTATCTATCTATCTATCTATCTATCTATCTATCTATCTATCTATCTATCTATCTATCTGTCTATCTATCTATCTATCTATCTATATATATATATATATATATACATATATGGTACTATTTTAACATGTGAGTGTGCGTGAATTTTTCAGCGTAAACGGAAGCCGTTTGAGCGTTACCAGAAATCACATTTCTATTATCAGCGATTTTCAACATGGAGAGCTAGCGTGCAACAAGTGAAGCAATCCACATTCTACAAAATGCTCTCGCCTCTCCAGCATTCTCTGGTTTCTGCATTTGGTTATAATTAACCACGGTCAAAAGACTGTTAATTGTTCTGAAATGGTTATCCAAATCGTTATAGAGCGTCTCTCTCGGCTCTTGCTGTATACGTTTTTAAGAAATTGACTATATCGTCTTCATTGCAACTTGCACAAGCAAATAAAGCACAAACAAACAACACAGCTATGAAGGTTATATAATTATATATGCACTAATCGAGTTTATATTTACATGCAAATCTTCCATTACAATGAACATAACCATCCAGCACTTTTTGTTTTATATTCTAGGCTATTTCACTTTATATACTGCTCATTTTTCTTAAAATAGCATGCTTTCATGCAGTAAAGTGATCTCATAATGTAACTGTTGAACTATTCTCCGAACACAAAATAAAACATCTTTACTGTTCTAAGTCAGGGCCTGATATTCACAGTAATGAATGAAAACATGACCAGCTAAGGAGTATTTTTCTAAATAATTTTTTTTTTGTTTATGTTGTCTCAGGCCTAAGTAGCCTTGTTTCCCCTTCCGAGTTGTAATGATCTAAAAAGCAGAAATATCTTTTTTTTTTTCAGCACAATGACAGGGTAAAGTTAAGCGGTTACCTTGTAAGTTGGACTCGTAGGGCTCAGGGGGTTGAAGGGATCCCCGTCACCATCCGCTGACGTGATGTTGAGATTTTTCATTCTCTTTTCAGCTGCTTCCATCCTTCTCCTCTCAATGTCTTCCTTCATTTGCCGTTTCTCCTCCTGTATAGTGAATTGTGTTTATGAGGAAAGGAGCATAATAATTTGCTTTTTGGACAACAGATCTGCCAGGGGATATTAAAAAAGAATGGGGACATTACAGTAATGGATCACCGGTTTCCAACCAAAATACTGCAGAAAATCTCAAAGAGCTGAGATGTTTTCTCTGTATGCCTGGATATTACAGAAGTCTCTGAAGAAATTGTGCTTCTGTTTCCCAACCTCTTATAGTAGACCTACTCCAGAGTAAATTTCACTTTGTTTGGTGTCCCTCACAGCAAAAAGCCTTTGATTCCCTTAAATCTCTACGGTGTTTATTGTTCACGTCAAGTTTGACGCTGTTCTAATCCAAGAGGATACAAAGTTTTCTTTTTTTGTTTTTTTTTATGTTTTATTTGTTGGTTCTCGTGTGCACTCTCTAGAAGTAAATATTTCTCACCAACCTCTTGTGTTCATTAAGAACTTCTGCAATAAAAACCAAAAGCTGAAGTGATGGTCTTTATTCCATCAAGAATTTGATTTGAAATTTCACTACAAGAAAGGAAAACAGAATGTTATTGCAGGTTCTTTATTTTCTAGAGCATGTTCATAGACACCAAGAATGTTTAAGCTTTGTGTTTGAGGGTGTTACAACCCCTAGGGGTCATATATTTTATGTTAAGTGTTAGTTTGTGACATCACTTCTGGTTCTTGGGCCCCGACATTACCTACTGCAACACCCTAACATCCATGAGTTGATGAGGAGGCATAATCCGGAACACATTAACACATCCCTACTGCAACTTTACCAAACCAGCAGCTCTACGTTTTGAGACTTTGCATGCCATTCAGGCTTTTTTTCAAACTTGTCTTTGCTTCTGATTTTGCCTAGCCCTTGACTGATCTGACACTGTTGTGAACATATTTGTAAATAATTTTTTAGTATTGTGTGTGTTTCTAACTGTTAATGTAATGTTTTACATTTCAACTCCTGAAGCAATTGGTGATCACTGTTAAGCTAACTATAAATAAACTCAATTAGTTGGAAGACTATTTATTTTTCTGTATAGTTTTCTTTATATTCCTGCACCCTAGACCCAAAATAACAGAATGTAATAATTTATTTATTAGTGTCTAGAGTTTTGGGTTTTTAAATATGATCTCGCATGTGGTGTGAAACATATTTTTAGGTTTGAGAAACATTCTTTTTAAGTCTAAAAGAGATTTGTGTATCAAAATATTGTCTTTAATAAGAAAGAGTTGACTCAGAGTTGCTTAAACGAGTTCTTATTGAAAGCGATTCTTAGGGCCACGCGCTCTTACGCCAGTTCGTTCGGTAACGGATTACACAGTTGCATGAGGGGAAGCATGGTTAAGCAAGCCTTTCACGGTTAGCATACAAGAAGGGAAAATCTTATAGTTAACCAGGAATCTGATTGCTGGAAATTTCTTCTCTGTTGAGTAAGGAACTGGAACCATATTTTCACCCAGGACCGTGAAATATGAATGCTCTCATGACGACCCTCAAGCCTCTACTCAGACCTCGATTCTTTATTCAATCACGAGCAGTTTGATGATGTGTTGATTGTACTTTGTTTATTGGTTGCTTTTTTTTTGTCAACACAATTTCTCTAAATGCGGGTGAGATTTCATTCAGCAATGAACTGCTGAACTGCTCCGGTTGAATCACGTAGAGGAGGGATTTATTAAGAATCAGTCACTTAATGAATAATTTGGGAATGGTGACCAAATTCAGTAAAGTTTTATGCAAAATTTGAAGAATATGAAGGTTTTTTCGAGTTTCCATGTGTGTCAAAATGGACATTTTTTGGAGACCTCCAAAATAAAATAAATAACCTTTCAAAACCCAATAAGGACAATTTAATAATCCTTTTAGTGGTAATAGTGAGCAATAGACAGTTCATACACTGCATATGATGCCTACAGATATAAAATGGTTGCTTAAAATGTCAAAGAATAGGATAGAAATTGCAAAAAAATCTAATTCTCAATTTATAAGAGCCGATCTTTGACAAAACAATTACAATTTTTTAGTAGTTATTCAAGGCTTTGTCAATAAAACTAAACCATCTGGTTTTGTCAAAAGAATATTTTTATAAAGTCCATCAAACATTTTTTTTAAAATCTCATCAATCACCTCTTGCTTGGCTACTTTCTGCAGTTCTTCTTCTTCTCTCCTCCTCTCCTCCTCTTCTCGGGCTCTCCGGCGCTCCTCTCTCTTCTTCTTCAGTTCTTCAAGCTCCTGCTCCGCCTCAGCTTGACGCTGACGTAGCTGCTCCATGTCCAGGTTCTCCTTCTCCTGATGGCTACGTCTGATCTTCTCCAGCTTCAGCTCGGCCTCCAGACCTGTTTGCTCGCCGGTCTTACTCTCAAACACCTGATCTAGAGTCCTACTGGATTGAACAAAGAGATCAAGAGTCAGATTTCAGAAAACAAATAGGCTAAAATGTTTTTTAAGTGAAGAAAGGATGAACCTGGAAAGGCAAGCAGTGCTAGCTCAGAAGCCTCAAAATTAAACTTGCTTTGTCTCTCAATAGAATGATTAATTCAAGTGCAGACAAAGCCTCAAACTAAGTGGTTGGTAGCTTTCAGTGTCTTTCAGTGTCTGTTTTTTGTTAAAAGTTGATCCTGCATGCCAGATTTAGCAACTGAGTGTGCCAGACCGTATGCCATTTGTTAAAGATCTGGCAACACGGACGAGACTAGATATGAACTAACTCCCTTAACAGCTCCTTTAAACTTTCCTGGCAAGATCGTTTTAAATCACGTCAAACACTTTCCTCCATGATACAATCCTCTAAATATAAAACAACCAAATCCTACAGTAACTCAACGTCACTTTAGAAGATTTCTCAACTTTTCCAGAGATTACGTATCAAAAACAAACAGTTACATCTTGATAATAACAGCTATATAAACATACGACCTCTTTCAGATGAATTCCACAGCTAAACACCTAAAATATTGTTATATAGTTTAATGTAGTGTATTACATTTTTCAGAAACACTGAAACACTTTGGCTATTTTTCTATTTTGGCTTTATTTTTTTTGACTAATTCTGGCTTTTGGCTATTTTTCTCTCTTGTGTTGTTACACTTTTTAGTTCTCATACTTTGAGTGGCCACTAATGTTCCTCGTTCTACTCATTAGAGCTTATTGAAGCTTTTCGTTTCAACACCTATTACTTGACACCTTAAACTTATTTTTAGTTTTTATTATTTGCTACACTTGGGCTGTATTTTCTCCAAACCGGTTTCTCCATTACTTCTTTATCCATGCAATTTCTCCATTAGTTCTTTCTCCATTACGTCTTTTCAAATTAACTCATCAGTTCCTACACTAAGAAGAACATTGACTTCCTTATTGTTGCAGTTTGGCGAATCTGTCACGTCTCACTAATACTGTCTCGCTCTCTCTAAAAACTACCAAAAGGCAGAAAAACTAATAGCTGGAACTGGAAGGACAATGCAAATGAATGCAAATTATTAATGAAGACAAATAGTTTTTTTTTTTTTAATCAACCACTACACCACAATAAACAAAACCACCTTAAAAAGTAAAAAGAACTCAGGACTTTTAGAAGAGTCTTATCTTTTCCAAATGTGACCATTCCATCCTCTAAGTTTATAAAAAGTATTGTATACAATACACCTCATAAATGATCTGCTTTTGGGTTGACAAACTCCTTTTTATATGCAAGGTTACCTGGGGGATCGTTTGGTTTTGACAAGATGTGATGTCACTTCCCCTCCAGCTGCCTCTGTGTTGCCGTTCAAAGTCTTGTCCTGCTGCAGGAAGACTTTAGATGTGTATGACACCTTTTCCTCCTTTCTCTCCTCTTTTATCTGTAAAATTAATATCCCTTGTTATTGAACGCTACGGTTAACAGTACATCAATGTGTATGAAAACCCTAGTTGTTAAGTTTCTCATTTTGGCAAGGAAACTACTATTGCCCCTTTTTTCCTGCCATATAAAACAGTATATAAAAACACCGTTTTAAACATACATGTGACGTGATGTCCTCTATAGGTGTCTGGCAAAGGTAAGAGAGGCTCAGAGTGACCGTAGCCAGCCATCGTCTTTGCGAAAGTATGTTACTTCCCGATACCCAAAGATGGGCCGGACAAAGGAAGGACAATAGCATAGCTAGGATGCCTGATTGGCTGAAGGTTTAAGGCTTAATATATCTTAAACAAACAATTGTTTTTATTCTGTCCTTCAGACAGCTCGCCTGGTATGCGTTTATACACGCCAAGTCTGCTTGCGCATTCAAAGCTTCATTTAATGCAAGTGGCACTCATGAAATATATTAGGATGAAAGCTGAGAATACTACATATGGACGCTTATGTTCACATTAAATGGCCAGTTTTAATTCCTGAAGCCAGTAGTTTATGAAAAAAATCATCATGTGAGAAGTTAACTATAAATAAAACACTTACAGGGACATAAATAATAGAAAAAATAACATATTTATCACTAAAGTCACTTGGTTAATGGGAAAAATAATATAATAACATTTCACAAATGTGAGACAAATCCCTATTTTAGGGATTTCAATTCAATTTTGTTGACTCAGCTTCGCCTTTTCCAGTATTTATGCTCACTTTCGACTAGCCTGATCAACTGTCTGAGGAGATCTGTTTTGCACAAGTGTGCGGATGTTTCTCACCTAACAAAACATCATATAAATGTTTTTTTTAACTATGCAAAAGAATAAAACTAAGCACTGTACATTAGCAAGATGTTCAGTCACCTTGTTCTCCACCGTTGGTCTCGTTTCCCATGGTCTTCGTTTGTTATCGTCTGGCCTCGGAGAGCTTTCCATTTGTCTCTCGATGTTCTTCCTCTCTGTAATATTCTCAGCTTCTCCTCTTTCCTGAACCTGATGATGCTCTATGGATGAGGTGAAGCTAGTCTTCGATTTAGCATTAGCATTCTTTTCTTCTTGCATGTCCTTTGCTTTGCCGGTTTCTTGAATTCTCGCTTGTGTTCTGCGTTCCAGCTTCTGGCTCCAGTCGCTGAAACCTTCATCTTCATCTAAAGCAACTGGGCTGCTGGCTTTCAGCTCACGTTCAAAGCTGAAAGAAAAGAGAAAAGAGTTTTTTACTTCTGTTACTGCGTGGAATCAATTCCAAGCTGATCTACAAAAGGAAAGATTTGGATTTGCTGCTGCTGCATTACACTGTGAGTTTAATGGATACATGTTTTACAAATGTAAATAAGGTTCTGTGAATTGAAAAAAAAAATCACCTGAAAAAAAAAACCGGTTTGTGCGCAAAATCTGAATTTATTGTAAAATGAATTTAACACAGGAATATTTTGTTTCAAGGACAATTATTTAACGATTCTGTGTCTTCTCTTTTATTTTAGAACTGCGTGATCATCTTAAAACAAAATGTTTTGTCTCAAAACTTTGTGAAACAGAAAAAAATTTCAGTCATTTCAAACACAAATTTCTGCAGTGTGCAATTTTATTCATCTTAAGAATTGCACAAACTGACAAAAAAAGGCTTATATTTTAATATTATATTGAGCAAATTAAAATGTACTGTTATCGCAGAATTGAATAAAGCAGAGTAGAAATTCCAACATTCTACCTAACAATTGTGATAAACAATCTCAAATCTCTGTTGTTATATCTCAAAATCTGAAATTCAGATGTCTACTTGCAAATCTAACACAGCACTCGCAATTAAAAATTTTCATTATAATTATTTATCATTTATTTGAGTCAAACTAAAAATGACTAAAAGACTACACAGTAAAATCTAGAGAGTTAAATTGACTCTTTCTGAGTCCATTTGGTTCATCTCTATAAAGAGTTAAATGAACACTCCCAACTTGTACCTTAAAATGTATGAAGTTAAATCGTTTATACAAGATACTTTTGTGAGGAACAAAAGACAAGGAGCTGTGAGTTTTAGTGTAATGCAAACATTTATTACTACGTTAGTTTGTTACTTTATAGCCAAGACGACATCTGAGGTCATTTCATGGCTAGAGAAGTATACTTATATTATCTAGTTTAACTGACTATAACTTGTTTCTCAGATTGATTCTGGATTGAATTTGGCATTTTAAAAAATTTCCTTGAAGTTTGGCGTTTTTAGGATTGGCTTCTCACGGTTTCATAGACGGGGCACTCTAGATGTTTGATTGTGATTCGGCACTTGCGTAAACTACACTCAGAGGAAACCGTGAGTTATTTGTGAGTGTCTTATCTAACATCTTGTGAGTATAATTTGTTCTTTCCGTATTTCTGGTTTGTGGCATGGTGAATTTATTTGTGGTGACGTTTTTTCCGGGCTGTTTGTCTCATTCTTTTTGTCCTTTCATTTGGATAAGGTTATTTGATTCCTGCTTCAGATCTGATGGTGGATTTAATCAATTGGAGATCCTTTTTAGGTTACCAAACTTTTTATTACAAAGTAAGGATTTGGTGAAAGATAGTTTTTTTTCAATGATGAAGGGGCCTGAATTTGAGTGCTTTTTGTTTTCTAATTAAGAGTTAATTTTACTCTCAAGATTGTACTGTATATCATACGTTAAACAATCAAAATTGAAACAAAATGAAATTGATACATTATTTACCAAATGCAAGTGAAAATGGTCAAAAAGGGCAAACTGAATAAAGCAATAATATGAAAATACCTTCTTTTATGCTATGGTAGAAAACAAAATTCAAACTAATTGAAAAAATGGATGAGAGTTTCTTTTTAGCAAGTCTACATTAGTTCCATTACTTCAGTCTAAACTCTGGATCTGTTCACGGTAATGAGAAGCAGAGCGATGAGATTACATTCGCTGGGAATGTTGGCCAGGCGTAAAACACAACCAGAGCCTCACGCAGGCACCCAAAAGCACAAAAACACACACGCACGCAGGCACACACCTGTGTTGGTGTTTGTGTGGCTTTGTGTTGAAGGCTCTGTGCCAGGCTGTTAACACGCTGTCTGAGATCAAGCACACTCCTCTGGGGCAGATGTTTGAAGGGCGTGTGTTTGTTTGTTGCTGTTTTCATTGGTGCACATGGGCAACCTGTAACTAATATACTGTAGGGGTCTCATTCCTACCACAATACAACAAGCTAACTAAAAAGTAAAATCAGATTTTTTTTTAAAAGTTCTGTCATGTGAGCTCCCATTAATTATATATTAGAGAGCCAGAGGTCAAACTCTCGCTCTGACTCCATTAACCACATGGAGCTCTGAGGAAATGCTGCTGCATCAGTTAAAAAAATTCAACTCCGCCCGAACCAGAATCATCATAAATTATCACACAAATCTCTTAGTGTTAATGCCTATAGTGTAAATTCCTTAGCACACCAGGAATGGTGATATTTAATGGTGGGAAAAGACAAATATAAATATAATTTACACAAAATATCTGAGATGGCTTCAGAAAATATGTGCTAAATGGACTCATCAAGCGGTTCCAGGCCTGGCCCTGACCAGTTTGTTGCCCTACACTGCAAAAAACTGATTCTAAGCTGAAAATGCTTAAAATTAGATAAATTTGTCACTGATCTTAAAACAAGAATCTAAAAACAAGAATTTTTGACTCAACATATTCTTATTTCAAGAATGTTAATGATATTTTATTTTAAGAAATTAATATTAAATACTGGTAAAAACACGCATCTTGGAACAAGAAAAAAATCTTAAATCTAGTTCTATGTTTTCTTAGAAATATCTGACAATGGTGTAAGAACATTTTAGGCTAAGAAGGGAAGTGGATATTTGCGAGCAGCAGTATGGCTTCATGCCCAGGAAGAGCACTACTGATGCAATTTTTGCTCTGAGAATGCTAATGGAGAAGTACAGAGATGGTCAGAAGGAGCTGCACTGCGTCTTTGTGGATTTAGAGAAAGCGTATGACAGGGTGCCGAGAGAGGATCTATGGTCCTGTATGAGGATGTCAGGAGTGGCAGAGAAGTACGTCAGAGTAGTTCAGGATATGTATGAGAGGAGTATGACAACAGTGAGATGTGCTGCAGGTCAGACGGAGGAGTTCAAGGTGGAGGTGGGGCTACATCAAGGATCGGCTTTGAGTCCCTTCTTGTTTGCTATGGTGATGGACAGGTTGACAGATGAGGCCAGACAGGAATCTCCATGGACAATGATGTTTGCAGATGACATTGTAATCTGTAGTGAGAGTAGAGAGCAGGTGGAGGGACACCTGGAAAGTTGGAGGTCTGCTCTAGAAAGAAGAGGAATGAAAGTCAGTCGTAGTAAGACAGAATACATGTGTTTGAACGAGAGGGAGGGAAGTAGAACAGTGAGGTTACAGGGGGCTGAGGTCAAGAAGGTGGAGGAGTTTAGGTATTTGGGGTCAACAGTCCAGTGCGACGGGGAGTGTGGAAAAGAGGTGAAGAGGCGAGTGCAGGCAGGTTGGAGTGGGTGGAGAAAAGTGTCAGGGGTGTTGTGTGACAGAAGAGTGTCAGCAAGAATCAAAGGAAAGGTGTACAGAACAGTAGTGAGACCAGCTATGATGTATGGGTTAGAGACTGTAGCAGTGAGGAAGAGACACGAGGCAGAGATGGAAGTAGCAGAGATGAGGATGTTGAGGTTCAGTTTAGGAGTGACAAGGATGAACAAGATTAGGAACGAGCATATCAGAGGAACAGCTCAGGTTGGTTGTTTTGGAGACAAAGTCAGAGAAGCCAGATTGAGATGGTTTGGACATGTGCAGAGAAGGGATAGTAGTTATATTGGTAGAAGGATGTTGGAGATGGAGCTGCCAGGCAAGAGGGCAAGAGGAAGGCCAAAGACAAGTTATATGGGTGTGCTGAAGGAGGACATGAAGGTAATTGGTGCAAGAGTAGAGGATACTGAGGCCAGAGTTAGGTAGAAACAGATGATTTGCTGTGGCGACCCATAAACTGGGAACAGCCGAAAGAAGAAGAAGAAGGTGTAAGAACATTTCAATTCTTGAAATAAGACTCAAATGCTTGTGAAAATAAAACAAGAAAAAAAGAATCTACACCATAAATAAATCATAAATAACCAAAACCTTAAAAACCCCATCCAGTTGTGTTCTATCTTAGATGGAAGAGAACTGTTCTTAAAAAAACACACTCTTGAAACAAGAAAAAAAAACCTCAAACATAGATAAACTTCGTAGATCAAGCAAAATAATCTGCCAAGAACTCAGTTCACTGCAAGCAGCTTGATGAATGTAAAAATGACAAAAAAGTTTCATCCTACAGTATGTAACATTCCTAAACACATTCATTTGAGGAATGGGTGTCTCAAAAACAAAATGTACCCATACATTAACAACACTTTTTATATATTATGTGTTAATGTATGTGCTATTTGCTTTATTAGAAAGTTAATATCTAACAAGACCATCATCGCATTACAGGCTGCAGCGAGGATACTTGAGTGAGGATTAACTAGCACTGTAAATAAAACATTTATTTACTGTAAGGTATATTGACACACACCAATCTTCAAAAAAATTGCGGAGCAGCAGATGAAGGCTGCAAGGTCTCTGATTGGTTGGTGTAGTCTGAAACTCACATCTTCGATTTTCATCAAAACAAACCCCGACAACCAGGGAATCAATCGTTTATTTTTCCTTGTCTAAAAGACAAAAAAAATCACAATTCTGACATTTACAGGATTTTTTCCCAGACTCCACTGTCTATAGGCGCAACAAAAGTGACAAAGGTAAAAACACATTTTATTTATACATTGTTTTAAGTATATTTGCTCGCATTAGATAAACTATTATCTTATCACTGACTCCTATTGTTAAGATTAGGGATTATTTTTAACACCGAGCTTTACCTGAAGAACCAGGACAAAAAGAATACAACAGCGGACTATCCTCTGTTCATTTAAAACCTTGAATTAAAATATATGTTATCTGCAGGAGCTGCTGGAAAGGAATGCAGAGCACATTCCACAGGATTATTAAACATATTTTCAGCTAAGCAGGACGACCCAACATCAACAATCAGTCAGTCCCTTTCAGTGCTAAAGACTCCACCAGGGTCGGACTTAACCAAAACGTCTTTCCATGCAAAACTAACATAAAAGTCTTGAGAATGATTCATGCATTTCTAAGCCAAGAGCGGGCCTCTAAATCTGTTGGGATCACAGATGATTACAAAGTAGCCTCAGAAAACCTCTTTCGTCTCCGACAGCTGTGTTTACCCTCACACATGTAAAATATATGGGATGTGAGGTTCCCTGATTAAAAGCAAAGCGTTTAAGTGTGAGACAGGTCATAAACCCTGTTGAGGAAAATCATGCTTGCTGCAGATTCTTCAGAGATTAGGTAATTGTGAGAAACAGCTGTGCCACTCTGTGACTGTGTGTGTTCATGTACGTGGAAAAGAAAACCAAAAGGATGCTTACTTAAAATCAATGACCCCACTACAAACAGAACTTAAAAGTGCCGTATCATGTAAATTCAACATTAGACATTTCTAATGCATGATTTAGTGATGTTCCCACATCAAAAACATGCCTCAAGACTTATTCAGATTGGTTCATATATGTTTGTGTAATCTTGTTTTCTGGGATTTCAAAGGCCATAGTCACACCCACTGATTGAAGCATGGCCCACTAACGAATCAGATGAACTGCTACTGCAGCTCATTTCAATGAACAATGTCCAAGCTGACTTACCTGGAAGTTTAAGAGTAGCAGAATCGAGTTGATAAACAATGAAAATAGTGTTTTGGATGCCCCAGACAAAAAGTGTTTTTGGCTTACCAAAACAAGAATGAATTATTATAAAATGGGTGGATTTTCTGTGTGTCAGCAATAAAACCCAGTAGGGGGCGATGGCAGTGGTAGGAAAAAGGGCTACACGGCCCGTTTTGTGGACCACAAGAATTTGAAGTGATTCAAATCCATTGTTTGTTTTCTGGGAGCTCAAAACGACTGATGACTATAGCCATGCCCATTGGCCATAGCACTACCCCTAACCAATCAGATGAACCGCTAATGCAGCTCATCTCAATGAAGGAAGTGTAAGAGTATTGATAAACAATAAATAGAAAAAAGTTTTTGTCAGGGGCCAAAAGTGTTTTATGGCTTACCAATAGATGAATGCATTTCTCTGAAATGGGTGGATTTTCTGTTTGGCAGTAAGAAAAACTAAAATCAAAAACTCAGGGAAACATAATATAAAAAACTAAAAGTTGCAAAAACACATAAAAATAATAGTGATGTGTCGTTCATGAATGATTCGTTGTTTTTGAACGACTCTTTAATGTGACTCCGTAGGAACGAATCGTGTCGGAGAGGGATTCGTTCAGTGGCGCATGCGCAACATTCTTCTGGTTTTCCGAGCGTAACGCGCTCATCATTAATGACAAAAGAACGAAAGGAGCCGGAGGACTCGAGAAAAATCTAATCTTTTCTGTTTCCGGCTCAAACTGCATTTGGTTAATATTGGAGAGCATCACGTGACAGAAGAACTAAAGGAGTGGGAGGACTCGGGGAAAGAACGAATCTTGTAGGTTTCCGGCTCATATTGTGTTGGTAAATATTAGGGAGCGTCATGTGACAGAAGGCCCCGGAGCCGGACTGAACTCGTTACCATCAGAGAGAAGAAATGTGACGAACGAATGAGAATTTAACCTAAAGACAGATCAGAGCTGAGCTGAATCAGACTAAAAGATCCAGGTAGGCTTAATTAAAATATTGTTTTGTCTTCTAACATTATAGTTTTGTCTTATTTGTAGTGTGATTCGGGTTTGTGTATATAATAAATGTGTTAGGGAAGAAACACAGAACAGTTTATTGGTATTTTACTAAAATTAATGAAATGAACGAAATGACTCGAAAAAAGATTCGTTCATTTTGCTGAATGGGATTCAAAGAGCCGAGTCGGTGAAATTCCGAACTTCCCATCACTAAAAAGTAAGCGACATATTACAGTTATACTGTTGTATTTTCTCAAAAATCCTTTGTTGAGCCAACCTAAACGATATTGTTGCCACAATTATGGTGATCTCATTTTGATAAAAAATGCAGACGTTCAACCAATTAAGTTTGTTCTGTTAACTGGGTGATTAAAATGGTTATTATTACTAAAATGTTATTTATAGCAGGGGTCTCAAAGTGGAAGCTTGCAGATACCAATATTATGAACAAAAATATTCATAAAACAAGCAACACTATCACATCAGTTAAAATCACTTGCCAACTAGGCTTCCAACAAATATGTTTGGCGTGTCTGGTATCACCAAAATCATCCTCAAACAAAGTAAGCATAACATTGTCCGAAGACTTATTTTCTACCAACCTCCGCCAGGCCCTACTGTTAAGATTTATATTTAAAAGATAATAAATACCAAAGCGTTTCAATCAGACTCTCTCCATCTGTCTAGTTCGACAGCTCTTGAATCAGCTACAATGAGAACCAGACATGTGTCCGGTCGAAACGCCACCTGGGGACCAGACAAAGCATCACAAACACTCACGGGCCGGCCTCGGGTGGGTTCACGCTGTCTGTGGAGGAACTCGCACATCCAGACAAGCTGTGTTGATTTCGGAAAGCCTCGCGGGCACGCCGTCGCCTTTCTCTCTCGATCTCCTCTGCGTCTTCAATACTCCGCTGAGCCGTTACTCTGCAGGACGAGACGTGAGAAAGAGCCCATTGTTACATCACTCCACAACCATTTCTCTTTGTAGACCCATGTGAGAACCATGGGATGATGAAGAAACTTCTTGTAATGGTTTGTTTAGTCGCTTCGCATTCTGAGGCCGAAAAACAGCTCTTGCAATCAACAATTCGCTGAAAGCCTGACAAACCCCAATCGTCATACTGGAGTCTTCCTAAACTGTAAACGAATACAAAAAGAAGCTCCAGAAGAGGCCAAAGCAACAGATTTTAATATCTACTTAAGAAATGTTTACTTAAGAAACGTGAAAATCTGACAATTTATAGGTTTAGGTGCTACTAAATGGGTTCCTGTTGGACCAACCAAAATGGAAAGTACAAAATTCCTGTTTTTTTTTTTTCAAAATTTCTAATTCTCCATTTGTACTCAAGTGGAATCATGACATAATTCTGAATCTTTTCACCTTTAAAGGTAGCTGTTTAGTTAATTTAGCAGCATAGGCAAAGTAATGCTCTCAGGTTTAAAGTGGAAAATGAAAGCCAAGAGCAAAAAAAGTCAATACATTATGAATGTTAAAAAATGTACAAATAAACACAGGAAAAAATAAATCAGCCAGACAAGGTATGTTACAACATAAAAAAACAAAGCTACAAAAAAATTTAACAGTACTAACCATAAACACAGAAGGAAAGGAATTAAAAACAAGTGAAAAACTGCTCACAAAAAGAGAATATAAAGAAATCAGGACTGAACTGATTACAAGCAAGTCTTCTAGTTTTATCTACAATCAGATAATGAGCACACCTGTCAAGTGTCCCATTTTGGGCAGTAAAATATCATATTTCACCCCTGTTCTCCAATATTATTATTTACCCGTAAATGTCACATATTATATAATTACAAGGAGCCTCACACATTTCACCGTTTTCAACACTAACAAACCACATCCGAGATTTTTGTGCACAAATACTATATTATTAAAATGGGCATTAACAAATACCGCTATATTTTAACTGGGGATACACTGAAAAAGCACTTTTTGTTATTTAACAAGGATGCTCATGAGCAAATCTTAAAAACTCAAGTTAACCTATTACAATAGATTTTTGCTTTTGGTCAACTCAGATTTCAAAGCTTTTTCATATAAAGTGCCATCCATCCATTAGAACTTTATGATTTTAAGATAAAATGATCGATAGGTGGCAATAGTACTGGTCAAATTTGTCTATATTTTTTTATTCATGACATTTCTAATGCAGTTTTAAATAGCTTCATTGTTTGCATCTAACAGAGACATTCTCATCATTTTAGAAAGCTGTAGTCGCTTTCCTTTTTTATTCATTAAGGCTGCTCTAAAACACTTCTTACATTTCAGAAAGCGTCTGCAGCCCTTGAGTGTGAGACCCTTGATTTAAATGGAGAGGAATCATTTATAAAATGTTCTATTGATAATTAAAGAACAACTTTTTATCAAATCAAATACAATACATTTCTTGTATTGACCAAAGTAATATTTTCAGCTATTTAGTCGGACAAAAACATTGTCAGAACCATTTAAAAATAAAATATTAGTTTACATTTATAAATATTTACGTTTTATATTCGTTGTTTTATGAATAATAATATGACAGCGTTACAATCTTCTAAAACCAACAATGGATAATCCTCACATTCCAAACTTCTTAAACTCTTTTGTTGAAAAGCAAATGAGATCATTTGAAATCTGTCTCAGGAAGGATTTTATTTTATGGGACAAGAACAAGGTGTTCCACTTTTGAAAGAAAAAGGTATAAAGTATAAATGACAGAAATTTATTTTCCAAAAGATTTGCCAAAGGGTAATCCTGATAAAGATTAAAAGTAAAATATTTGGTCAATATAGGTCACATTTTCTAAACAGGAACCCTTGGAAACATGACAAGCAAAAGGAAGAAAGTTGCAATTCACAACTGGATTATAATTTTTCTCTTATTAAAAATAATATATAAAAAAAACCCTATTTTATTTGATATATTCTAGTTATGTTGTTAGAAAGTCATGAATGGATTGAATGATCTGAGCGTGCTGGGATTAAATGAGGTTGTAACCAGCCAGTCACATGATACGTGCAGAAGCGGCTGTCTATCCACTAATTATTTATTCAACTAATTAAACTACAATATTTATATTTTCAAACAAATGATGTTTCAGGTGGGCCAGGCTGTTTAAGTAAATTCAAGTAAATCTGAGCTAAAAGACTTAAATTGTGAGGGAAAAGAAGTTTAAAAAAGTAAAACATTTAGACTCTGGATCATTCTTGTCACATGACCTCAATTCTTAATTTTCAGGTTAACTTATGCTGTGTTTGGTTCATAATCAATAAATTAATCAATCAATCAAGTTTTTATTTAGCGCTTTTTTAGCAGTTGCTTTCAAAGCAGCTTCACAAAGTCCTCGTGAGGATCAGGTAGAGTAAACAGGAGTTCTCTCTGTGAGGCCCCTGGGAGCCTCGCTGACTGAGGCAGGTGCAAATCACCTCCCCAGCATAAAGAACATACAAACTTAAGATCCATCGATGAAAAGTTTACCGGACAGCACCTGAACTAACAAACGAAAAACAACGGTTAGAAAAATGTAACAGGTAACAAACAGGTGATCAGCATCAGCTGCAGGATGAGAGATAAATGATGAGGAGAGCTTAGAGAGGAACATTGAACCACATTGTTTTTCAACAGTTTGTATGTTTATAGTGCTCAGACACCTGATCCTTTTTGACAAATACCAGGAGCCAACTATTGGAATGCTAGATTAAACAGATATGTTTTTAATTTAGTTCTGAACTCTGTGAGCGTAGCAGAGCTCCGGACAACATCCGGGAGTTTATTCCAGAGCTTCAGAGCTCTATATGAGAACGCTCTTCCTCCTCTGGTGGATTTACTGATCTTCAGGACGATCAGTAGAGCTGCTTCTTGTGATCGGAGAGAGCGAGCTGGAATATATCGTGATAGGAGACTGCTCAGGTAGGCCGGAGCCAAGCCATTCAGCGCCTTAAAGGCAAGGAGCAGAATCTTGTAGTAAATGTGATATTGTACAGGAAGCCAATCAAGAGAGGATATAACCGGTGTAATGTGATCATATTTCTTTGTTCTTGTGAGAACTCTAGCTGCAGCGTTCTGGACTAACAAACTGGATTATAATTTAATTAATTGTAGGTCCTTCAGATATGTTTTTGCAAAATTTCTGAATAAATTCTTATACTTGCATTTGAAGAGTAAAAATAAAGGGTATTTAAACTTTCTGGCAATTTTGAGATTACATGCTTACATTTCTGGAAAAAAAGAAAACATGTAGATTCTGAAACTCGGTTTTAAAGGAAGTTATGTTTGGTTTGTAGAGAGTGTAATATCAATAACTCTGGAGAATTGCATTTAAAGGGTGAAACAGATCCTTGAGATCTTTTTTGTTATTTTTTTTTTATTCATCCAAACTGTTAGAGTTGTGCCAGACAAGCAGGAAAACCTTAAAATATTGACGATTTAATAATGATTAAAAAAAAACAGGAATACACACAAAAACATTGGATATTGAAGGGGTACAGCTTTGTAAATCTATAAAAAGCTTTCTAGAAATTTCATGACATTTTTAATAAAATTAGATTTAATTTTTGGAAGCCAACTAAAAATAATAAAATTATAGCAACTATAATAATCTTCCCAACTAGCTTCCAAGTGTTCATTCTTTAAGCCTTTATGACATAAAACAGATGAGAAATATGTTATTATCTAAACAATGATCTTAAACATTTTTGTGATGATACATTTTTTCACAATAATGACAGAAAATGTCACAGGAATAACATTATCAGAACATTCTTAGAAAAAAACCCCTGAGAAATAAATGTTTTTTCAATGTTTGAATGTGACATTATCTAATTAGTTATTCAGAGGTGGAGAGAAGATTCCAGAAAGGTTATTACAACCTTAAGAGAATGTTCCATTAATATAAAAAAGACTGGAAAATGCAATGTTTTTTTATTTTTTATTTTACAAGTATGCCATGTTCAGGTTTTCCAACAATTTTCTTGCAAGATATGTTGAGAGAGACATGGAGCAGTTGGACTTTAAGTGTAGGAAAATGTGGTTTCATGGCTTCTAAATGCTTGTTATCACCTTTTAAAAGTTGACCTGCTGAAGGTTGTTTCCTCTTTTATTGTTTGGAAAAGAATTCCTTCTTTTGTATTCATAAAAGCATAGAAAAAAGTCACATGTCTACAAAGAGTGAGTCAATACTATTTAGGGGAATAATTAAAGGAGTGCACAGGTCGCCAGGTGACCTCTCTGAGAAATTTCTGCCCACATTATTTCTGAGGTCACCTTCTGGCTGCACAGCTAGCCATAAAGCAAGTTTCAAAGATGATCTTTGCTTCCTAGTGTCTTCTTTACTTAGTGAAAAGCTAAGTAAATAATATTTTAGTTTGTAATAAGGTTTGATTTTCCAAAAAACTGTTTTCACTTTTGTCAGCGGACATGAATATTGTGCCTAAAAGAACTTGTTTGTCCTTTACAAGACCTTTTTTTCATTTACCAAAAGCTGTGAAAAAGTTGGTTTCAAAACTCTTTACTTGAATAATGTAAAATCACAAACTGAGCTTCTGAACATTGAGAATGTAATGTTTTTTTTTTTTTTTTTTTTTTGCTAAAAATGGGGGGGGCAATCAATTGAGGAGGATGGCAGATGGTTGAGGTTCACACGTCAATCAAACAGAGGTTTCAAATGAGTTTTAGATCAACTTTACAGCATTTAGCAGTCTAATTATCAGTCAGAACCACTGAACAGCTAGCGGCTGTCATTGTGTAGGGCCATGTCCATAAGTATCAGTTTTTCTTAATCCATTTACAAAAACAAAAATCACGTCCAAACGAGCACGGGTAGAAAAAAAAAAACCTCCATCCATACGAAACTGGGCAAAATGCTCTGAAATGCTAAAAAGAGTGAGTCTACCCAGAAGAGGGTAGCCTCCTCAACCCTGAAGTTATATCAACCAATCAGAAGCTTCTTTCAGCTCCGAGGCTCTTCAGCGCATACTTTCAATGACTGGGTAATACAGCTCACACAAAAATAATAAGAACGAATATAATATAAAAGTCTTTTATAAATGAAAATTCTCTCACCAGTCTTTACCAACAACTGTTTCACTCTCAAAACATCCTCCTTAATCTGAAACTCAATCGGTTCTTGTTAAAAAATGACGCTTTTTTCATTTTTGTTTCAGGGGAGTGCATCCATTAACCAGTTTATTGTTGCAGTTTGGGGCATTGTATTAATTACATTATTAAATATGCTGTGTGCTTGTGTAGTTTTATACATTTCAGAAGATCTGCTTTAACACAGAGGAGCGCAATGCGACTCCATTAACTATGGAGCTCTGTGAAAAAAAGCTGCTGCATCAATAACAAGCTCCTATAACTTCTCCAAACCCTGTAACCTGATCTATCATGTTTACGCTGTCTACATGAAAACAAATCTATAGCGTTTCCAACAAATTTAGTCAATGACTGAAGGGAGGGGCCTGTGATTTCATTGGACTAGCTCAGTGTCCTTCAAAAAAATCAACCAATGGGCCACGATTAATCCATCAGATACCCGACTGTCACGATTAATCCATCAGATACCCCCACACACTGCGTAACACCAACAGGTACGTGTACCACAGTTTGAGAATCACTGCTGTATAACATAACTAAAATTATTTATAAAATATAAATGCAAGACTTTAAATGAAAAACATTTCACCCAAATTTTGTGCTTTTACAACTTCTAGCCAAAGTTTTTCAAATCATCTTTGCGCGACAGAGAGGTTTTGCGTACAAGTTTTCAGGTTTTCATTTTCGTTTTTCAGTATAACCAAACTCATGTTAATCATATAACTCTGATACAGCAAGAACAGCTTTCCAAACATTTCCTGGCAGAAACTTACGTGTCACGCTCTGATTATTATGGGCTGTAAATCCTTGGTACTTCATTTTTGGCAGAAGCCCTCGTGAATGATGTCAATCCTGCCAACGAGTCATTCAACGTCTGATTCATTCGCATCCATCATTTCTTTCTCTCTTAACAGCCATCCACAAATGTTGCAAATGAACACAGATTTCCAGCATACTGTCAAACACAGACTCACAAAATAGTTTTGAATTTATCAATAAAAAATAACAGAGGGAAAAGACTTTGGCCTCTTTTCAGTTTGTATTGCGTGACGGTGTGTTGACTGAACTTCCACAAGCTGCTGCCTCGAGCCAGAAGGGATTCGGAGGGCTTGATGGATTGGGATTTGTTTTTCTGCTATTGTTGCCAGCCATAATTCAACACAGCCAAGTCTGGGCTTGCAGAGCAGAGTCTGAGCAGCACGGGTCAGTCACAAATGGGGTCAGATGCAAATTGACCTCTGATCTCGGTTTCCCTTTCCAGCTCTTAACCTTGATTAGTGAAGTGAAACCGATCACTGAGTCAATAGCATCCAGATGGGGTGATATTCTGTTCTGTGATAATTACAATTTAACCATGGTTTTCTAATTAATTACACTGTTCGACATTTAGCTTTATTTTTTAAAGAAATAGATCATAAATAGGATAATGGGATAAAATGAGAGAGAGAAATTAGAGATGTGAGAGGAAGATGGAGATGTTGAGAGAGCGATGGAAGTGAGGGAAAGATAGGTAAGACGAAAAGAGATGAGAGAGAGAGAGAGAGAAAAGAGAAAGAAAGAGCGATATATGATAAAGGAAAAGATGTAAACAAGAGATGGGAGAGGAAAAAATGGCAGAGAGAGGGTGCAAGAGAGATGGGAGAGAGAAAAGATGGGAAAGAGGGATGGGTGTGTGAGAGAGAGAGAGAGAGAGGGAGAGAACGAGAGAGCAAGTTAACAACACAAGTATGTATATATATATATATATATATATATATATATATATATATATATATATATATATATATATATATATATATATATATATATATATATATATACATTACAGTTTTTCTACAAGTATATAAATACTTATTTTAATGGAACCCCACCATTAAGCAAAAACAACAATATTTACCTTAACATAACAGTAAATGTGTAGCAAATTTGCAATCAGGAATGTCTTACTTTTTTGTGGGCATTATTGGCCTAACTAAAATATATAGCTTTATTTGCATTGAATGTACTGTAAACTATCTAGCAACATCATGTTTGTAAATGTTACAGCAGCTGTCTACAATCCAAATATTCATAATAATAATTTTAAAAAGTTGAATTTACCAACAAAGTTTGGAGAATGCCGAGCTCCTGAGATCAATTATTCCCTCGTATTTCACATTCTCATTCATTTGACTGAACGTCCCAAACATTTTTGTGCAATTTTCTAAACCATTTAAACCCAATCAATGCCCTATTTCAAGAATCCATACAAGTCCTTTTCATTTCTTCTTGTGTTGAATCACTTCGAAGCATGTTATGTGATGTACTGACTGAACAAGCCCGATGAAGTCATCCTGAGGACGGATTTAAAGAGTTCTGTTCCCAGACGTGTTAGTCAGGATCTTCCTGCTGTCAGCGTGTGCTCACATCAGACACATTTCCCAGAGTTCCCCGAATGACTGGAATCTGTTCAAAGCCCCGAGCTATAGCTTTAGAAAGTGCGCCACTATCAATCATTTGGACAGTTACGGCAAATCTGTAAGAAAGTCTGAGATTTTGTGCGAATATGTCTTTTAAAGTATAATAAAACCGGTTGGGTTTATAGATTTATTTATGTGCAATTGACCTATTACTAAGTACTCCTCACTCTTAAGATCTGTCTCTGACTCTTACAGTTCTTGTTAATGAATTTGAATGGCAAATTGACTAATAATTGGTAAAAATGTACCAAAATATTTTTAGCAAGCCTAAGGTTCTATCAGAATGCAAATCTGCCTTCCTTCTGCCTCTGTCTTGTGTTGGATTTAATTTATCCTGTCACAAACTCTCAGTAAACTCCTGAAAATTTTGTTCCGTCACCTGTCTGAATGAGATCACATGACAGAAAAATGTGACCCCCGCCTCCATGATTGATGGATTTGTAGTTGTGCTTTTTGTCGGTAAAGAGAAGCAGTTACTTTTACCTGAATTCCATTCATGGACAATGCTTCCCTGACCTTTCCCTGCCATTGTCCGCATTACGTGTTTTGGTACTGTTCTCTCTCTTCCTTGTTGCCAGTTGTACGCAATAGCTTTTCTGTCTTTTTCTTTATCAAAATAAGTCATGTGTCGTGTTTGGTCCCCTAATGGACTTGATTTCCTCCTTTATATTTCCCCTTTTAAACACAGTTTTGTTCTCTGGTCGGCACAGACGCATTAGCTATATATTGGGTTTTGCATCCTATCCAGACAACAGCTGACTTGGTGCTGGATATGTTCTTCAACGGGAAAATCCACATTTCAGTCAGATCTATATCAAAACAACAAAACGAATCTGAACTAGTGTTCAGCAAATGGGAATAACAGTCATAACGTGGATAAGAGTTGACTCAACCCAATCTAGTGTCAAAACTTTTAATAAAATTGAAAACTTAAATGGAACTGGCACAGATCTGATCAGTGTTGTGCTAGTTACCGAAAAATACTAACTAGTTACAGTTACTAGTTACTTAATTACAAAATAAAACTCAATTACTTTACTTATTACTTATACTAAAAAGTAATGTATTACTTTTAAAAGTACTGCCCGATCTGGTTCAGAAACGATACAGATCTGGCTCAAGCGTGGCAAAAATCATCTGAGTGAGTACATGCCTGGTTCTGACCTGGCCCAGTTCTGGTCTGAATTCAAAACACGGATCCAATCAGGTAAAAACCTGCCCGGATCTGGGCAAACTGTTTTTGCTGTCTGGGTAGAGTGTTTAGAGTCTGCTAAACAGTCCCCCAGTTTTGTTTTAGTTTAGTTTCATAGTTAGGATAGGATATAAGTCTTCATTGTTTAGATTTTACTCTCTCTTGGTGGCTTTATATTTGTTGTCAACAATACTTTAATAATTAATTTAATTTCATTACCCATTCCCCTCCCTCTAACACTTCCTGTATTTGGAGATCCACACACATACATCATGACAGGCACAAAGGGATCTGATTGAGGTAAATATGGGCATTAAAAAGGCTACAATTGATGACCTGGAAATACATTTTATATTCATGAATAATGAAAAAAATGGGGCGGATTACCCCAACCCCCTTCAGACACATGTGACTCTAATGCTTAACTAAACATAACCCGGTCCCCTCTGTGTTTACTCTACCGCTGCCTGAAACCTGTAGAAAAACAAAAAGCCACAGGGACTCTGATGTTTATTTCCCTTTCAGTCAAACACTGAAAGCTCTGCATTCCAGCTGTTCTTATCAGAGAATCACTAACAGAGGAGCCGTTTGCCTGAAGTCTAGGGATTTGGGGTCATGGTTTTGACCACAATGAGAACCACCGTGCTTGCTTTAAAGATACAGACAAGCATGTTTCAGAATGTCAGATATCTCACTGCGAATAATATTCCTTGTTTGTTGTATTAACTGTAACAGCTAAACTTTCAAGATATTGACTGTCAGAGTAAATGTGTTCATCCTTAAAAGAATAAATGAAGCATCTTTATGCTGAAGTTCCCCATAAGTCATTTTTTGTTGAGAAAATAACCCAAGAATAATATTTTGAATGGTTCAGTAAAGTGTCTTTTTCAACTCTACACCATCAGACTTGTCAATGCTATTGTGGGATCTCTAGACTGTCAAAGTAACTTTACCAACTTCCAATTAAATTTCTATAGTTGCTTTAGTGAGCACAAGCTTTCTGACAGTGGAAACAATAATGTGGATTTAAGTCTTTATTACCTTCTTTTGCAATCAGAAAGGGTTTGTGTCAAGGGACTAAATTCAGATCCCCTCAATGGCAAATGTATAAGTTTGATGTTGTTTTAAGGATTGAGAATGCGTGCAAAATTAGTGTTAATGGGCTGTCACAAGCACAAAATATCAAGGGATCTGGAATGAGATTGGGTAAGATTAATTAATGATTGATTAATGATAAATAAAATGTGAATTTTCTAAAAAAAATTACCATATTCGCTCGATACCATCTTGGACTCATACACATGTTATGTTGTTACTGCCCAGATACAAAGAAGCTGCTTCCTTGAACATTTTTTAAGTTCGCAATATAAACTCAACAATCATATAAAGTTAGGACAACACTTTGCTAATGTAACTTGAATCATTTTTCTTATTTTCAACAAGTAGGTAAAAAAAAGTATTTTTAAAAATAGTTTTGTACTTCCTGGTTTGAAAGGAAATGTCGAGCAGATCTACTTTTGAAGTGTTAATTCGGATATCATCACATAATCTTGAATCATAGTTGTTTTCCTATTATTTGAGTGTTTTGATATTATTTGAACTCTGTGAGTTAAAGGTTTCTGTTTCAGTTTCGGGCCACATATCTCTTTACGTTTAGCCCTCATATACAAAGGGAGTGTCTCCTTCAAGCAGCTCTTTTGTTAAAAGTGTGCTCTGTGTGCAGTGATGGGCATGAAGGGAGCCATTAAAGAGAGTCAGGAAGGAAGCATACATATTGCAGGTGAACTCTGCCTCACGAGAAAGTCACAGAATAAAAAATGCAGGGACTTTCCCTTTGTGGTCACAAGTGAGGGACTTTCACCTGTAACCTATCGCATGGGTGAGATCTCAATGTTAGCAGTTGGAGACCCAGAATTCTGTAATGTTCTGAATGTTAAAGTATAGGTATAATAGTCTTTTTTTTTTCTCTATGAACATGCGAGCAGTTTAGCTCAATCATTCTCATCTTTTTAAGATACAAGACTAAAACTGTGAGCTATCCAATCAACTTGCAAAAATATGCTCATGATAAGAGATCGTTGTTAAGTGGTAAACGCTCTCCTCTTGTGTGAAGTTAATTTATTGTTACGAGACATGGCTTGCAAAAGTGCAGTACCTCTTGCGGCTGTGGGCACAGGAAGTTGGTTTACTCGCTAGAGTGTAAGCTAATGAGCCATGTTTATGCACTGTAACTTTACTTTTTATGCAAGTCTCACACGCTGGGGTCTCATTCTCTGATGGCTGACTCATTCACGCCTCTTTTTCCCTGAGATTTTAAAGACTGAGAAATAAAGACACGCTGCTGAATAAGGCAGATGTTATGTATCATTAAAGTTTCTTGGTGGATGTCTGAGGAGCGTCAAGAACCCCAGACAAAGAGAAAAGAGTCACTGAATGGAGGAGACAGGGTAAGTGTCTGAAAATGTTTACCTGTTGGTAAACCACTGCGCAGACAACGTTCCAGTGCATTATGGGAGCTGATGCAGCCAGGTGAATTAGGGAGAAGTCCGAGATTAGAATTCAGCTGATGGGCTGCGTGAAAGTTGACTAGTGACTGAATCAGTGTGTTCAGGGTTTTCTGTGGTTCAGTTACAATATATATTGAAGCATAAATTGTACACTTAGGCAAAGAATAGGCTCTAAAGTCTCTTGCATACTTTTTGATTAGAGAATTTACTCAGCTGTACTGTTTGTGCAGCCGATTCTCTAAAGTTTTGTAATGCTGTCCAAAATATTCTATAGTGGAAAAATTGTATACACAGAGTTGCCCAACTCATGTCTGGTACATGTTTGAGAAAACCACACCGCCGTTCTGGTGAGTGCAGGTTGTAACTAGAGCAATAAGAAAGATGAATGAGAGAACATGCTGTTTTTGGAAGATTTAAATAAATCCTCTCGGACAATAACTCAAGCTGTTTGTGTTTGAGTAAAACAGATCAGAGCACATGTCTGGTAAGAGCCAAACACATGTCCTGAGAGTTCAAAGTATTATTCTTGCTGGGCCTAATATCCATCCTTTCATTTTCTCTACCCCTCGTTAGGGTCATGGTAGTCTCAGCCTCAGAAACCATGCCCACGGAATGCTAGCTATCCGTTTGGTCAGTTTGTTGTAATATTATGACAGCACGCAAATTTCCAGAAGCTATTTTATTTTTGTTCCACCACGATTGAGATAAAGATCTATCGCATGTAGTAAGAATGGATGATTATAAAGAACAGATAAATGTTGGATAACAATTAGTAACTTGCTGCATATTGGTACATTTTTGTAGCGACATTTATAGGCCAAGAAAGACATGTCAGTCAAACAGCTTCCTAGGTGGGGCTTAGCCAAAGAAAGCTGTCACTTGATAGATGCCTCTCGTGTCATCAGTGTGCTGTGAGTTTCCCACAAAACTTTGCGAGATGGACAGTTTGAATTTTTGCACATTTACTTTGCAGTTCGAAAGATAAAAACATCCTTTCCCCGCCAAGTTGCTGTCTGTAATGAACTAACAAGTTCATTATACGTCACGTCAAACGCAGGCAACTTCCTCTTTTGAGCCACATGTTCCACCCATCCCTACACTTTTGGGATGGAAAGATGGCGCAGTGGTTGAGTTGGTCGTTCTGTAACTGGAAGGTTGGTGGTTTGATCCCCACTAGGGCCATTCTGCCGTTGTGGCCCTGGGCAAGCCACTTCACCCACATTGCCCAGTATGGATGTGAGTGACCGGTTGGGGGTGTTTGGTGGTGGGCAGGAGGCCGTAGGCGCAGAATGGCAGCCACGTCCTGTCAGACTGCCCCAGGGCAGCTGAGGGCTACCAAGGTAGCTTATCACCACCAGAGAGTGAACATGGAGTGAATAAATAATGCTCTGATAATTGTAAAGCCTCTTTGAGTGTCTTGAAAAGCGCTATATAAATTGAAGGCATTATTATTATTATTTTCAAACATGCACAAATAAACCGTTACTGAAGCCAGGTGTAACAGAAAGCAATGGAAGTCGGAAATGTCCTTCAGTCCATTAACTCTCAAAACCACTCAGTCACCAGTTTACCTGAGAAATGTCTCTTGAGTCGAACTGGCCAATGTTTAAACGAGAGGCTCCACTGCTAACCACTTCATAAACCACCTACCTACCTACAGTACCACAACGCCATGAAAATAACTGTACATGTGTTGTTGGGAGTGACTGAGACTACTACAAATTCTACACAATTACTTCACATTCTTTTAGGATTAAACAGGTAGCATGATAATGAAAATGTATGATTGTTAAAGTGTGAAGTGGAAGCTTCCAGATGGTAGCAGCTGTAATGACTATGTACACAAAATACAAAGCTGTCTTTAAAGCTCAATAAATGTCACTGTCAATTCATGATGTTTATCCATAAGCAAGATCAAACTAAACACGTCTGCATTTGCACATTCTGTGAAAATATATAACAGTTGAGCAGAGAGTATGTGCCTCAGCCCATGATCACAATCAGCCAAACATTATATCTCAGATAAACATAGATTTTGAGAAGCTGGTTCACAGAGTTATAGGTAATAGACCAAAAACTGTTACATTTTTGAGAGTTGTCCTGATTTCTTTGCATGTTTTGTGCATCCCATTGATTCGCTTTTGATATTGTAATGTATTTCAAAGTATGTTTGACTTTTAAAAAGGACATTGAGTAATTAAATAAACATCAAGCTCTCTGTTTCCAGCAGAGGACAGTCAGACGGGTTCTGAAGGACATGAGGGTTAGTTACAAAACCAGGCAGCTTTAGATTGTGAGACAGGAGACTATTGCAGAGTCCATGTTTACAGAAAACAATGGACCAGTTTCATCTAAATTAAAGCTGCTCTTCAAAAGCCCATTCGTATTATGGTGTGCTACTGTCAATTGAGGCCAGAGGGCCAAATATTTAATTACTGACCACCCCTCTCCATTCCTTCATCTATCCTCTAACATTCTCATTTGGAGCCCTGACAACACTTTAGCTATAAAACTACACATCAGGTTTTTCTCTATAAAGACAACAAGCCATGAAGGTGAGACGACAGGGGACGATCATGCACAGTCAGAGTAGATCACATCCAACAAGAAAGCTGATTTTTATTAAAAAACGTTTTTATTAACCAGAAATTAATTTTGACATCCATCTGTAATTTTGTGAAGGATTGGGTCAGGCCCTTCTCATGGTTAAATTCAGCTCTGTTCTGAGAGGGACGGCATGTCTGAAAAGAGAGCAAATTTTGCACAGGAGACTTTTCCAGGTTTTGTATAAAAAAAAAATGTTCAGCATTCTTTGAGGCACAATCAAAGGCACCAGGGGAACGAGGCACAAGGACAGCGACTGTCACTTAATTGTGAAGTCTGAAGGAAACCTACTGTCAAACAAATGAATTGATGAAAGAAAAAACACAATATGCTTGCCATATCTTAATTTTGTTGTATTTAAAATACATATTTTTGGCAAATTTGGATTTGAAAAGAAACAAAGTTCAAAGCTAAATACGAGCGCAGTCCCTTACTGTAGTATGGCGAGTAATCTAACCGACAGAACTGTTAAGAAACTTACTGGATGGATGGATTTACTGGATGGAGTTTTTTTTTTATTATAAAAACTTGATTTATTGTAATTCCTGAGACACCTGTGGCTTTTGGAGAGAGAGGAGATATGGGAAATTGTCTCACTAGAAAACAAAATTAATCAAAATCCTGGACAATAAGAGCAAAAAATACAAACTCTTCAGCATGAGGTGATGTACGGCTAATTTTGTTGTGCAAAACTGAAAATTTTTTTAACTTTTAATTGAGAGATTGATTTTATCCTTTAAATTGAGAGATTTATGACTAAGGATTTAATCCTCTTGTAAGGATTTCAGCCATTTAGACACACTTTAAACTATTTTTCTGTGCAAAGACCTGAAATTGTGATTTATCCTGAAAATTGGCTCGATAGATTTTAATTTAGAAATTCACCTGAAAATGTTCTCAATGTGCTCCAGGACCCACAGTCCTTTACTGTTAAAATGCTTAAAATTTACCTAAAAATCTAACTTTACAAATTTAACATTTCTCAGGGGAACATGTTCCAAAAAACAGTGAGCTCATGAAACAGCAAAAAAAAAATGTATGCAGCAGCCACAGGAGAGATTGGAAATGACATAAATATGAAGAAAAATGTTTGCGTTCAACAAAAATGTAAATGTAGTCAGTCAAAGCTTTTTATATTTTGCACGACAAAAACTTCAAGTTGTTAAG
Source organism: Danionella dracula (assembly GCA_900490495.1). Classification (NCBI taxonomy): domain Eukaryota; kingdom Metazoa; phylum Chordata; class Actinopteri; order Cypriniformes; family Danionidae; genus Danionella; species Danionella dracula. Next base: position 1,027,863 of record UELW01000051.1, read on the forward strand.
AAGAATTATTTGACCAAACAGAATTTTGTTTGCATAAAAAGATTACAAAAATGATTTCAACGTGTTTAGATTTCAGCATAACTTACCACAATTGGATTATATGGATCAATAAGTTACAATTAGCCATGACACAAAACAAATTGTGACCCAAAAACGTAAGTGTGGATTTTTTTATACACATTTTTATTAGCTATAATATTATTTATTATTTATTATTTTTAAAACATTTTATTTTTATGAAAAGTGTTTTACATTTCTTTTTTTCTTTTTCAACAAATGTAAATTAGTAAAAAAAATCAGTAATCAATGTCTCACAACAATATGTATGTCGATTTACCAATAAAAAAATTGATAATTAATGATTTTGTCAATATGATGATTTTATATAAAGTATGCGTTCACATCCAATAGCATGTAAGACTCTGAGATAGAATACAACAATCTTTCTTCTTTTAAAAGAAAACCCCAAACCAAGAAACGCCCCCCAAAAGAAGAACAGTGTACACAAACAGCATCCGCACACCTGAGATCCAACCTGCAGAAGCTGAGATGTTCTAACCCAAACTCGCTCACCTCAGGAGATTCTGCAGACCTTGCTTGCTGGAGCTGCGTCTCATGATCGCACCTGACATTGTTCTCGGAGCTGTTTTTCCCTCTCGGAATTCTCTAGAGCTTTGTATTCCGTGGAAGCTGCTTCTCTCCCTGAATGCTGAGCTTTTGTGAAGAAGCACGCTGCTCTGAGACTGCCTTCAGTTTTTACTCACACTCTGTCTCCTCCTCCTCTTCTCTCCTCCCTCTGTTTTTTTCCTGACTTTCTTTCACTCCTGCATGTGGTTTTCATTGAGAGCTCGGAGCATAACCTAACATCCATCCTCCCTCTTTTTCAGCATCATGTGACCATCCCTGGGGGTAAACGTAAGCTGATACCCCCCCTCATCCTCCTCCTCCTTTCCCCAAACACCACCAACCCCTGCAATGAATGCAACAAGCCCCCCTCACTTAGAAAACCCAGAAATCCTCCTTTCTTTGTCCTGTTTATATTGGTAACAAAGGCAGGCTTGCTGACAAACTTCAGAATGCTAATTGATACTTCAGCTTCTGCTTCTTTGCTCGTGAAATGTGTCAGATTTTCCAAAAGCAGCCAAATTATTGATGTTACAAGACATTCTTCATGAGGAAAAAACAAATTAAATTAAAATAGCTCGCAACTTGTAAAAAATTATATTTAAAAGTGTTAGAAGAATGGCTGACTCATACATTTATTTTTAGAGGGACAAAACCTTTTCTTTTTGTTCTCAAAAAAAATCTATTCTCTGAAGTGAATTATCCTTATGGACGCTACGTACGAGTTTCAGAAATAGCAGAGATTTTAGGTCTAAATGATCAAGAAAAAAAGATTGTTGGCAACATTTTATTTTTCACTAACCTTAAAACTTTAAGTTTGGTTAAAAATAAAAAAGTTGTGTCCCTCGCCTTGATTTTTTTGTTTTTAAAAACTTTGTGACATATATATTCTTGACAGTCTTAACAGCTCGATTCCATTCTTCAATCCGACCCAGGTTTAATACGAATCTGAAACTCATACGTATCCATTTTTTTTTTTTTTTGCAATGCGACCTCAGTCTGAACATATATGCCACATTTTTCAGTTTTTTTGCAACTGAAACACAGTTTTTTCACAAATTCAAGCCCCTGGAGAAGAGCACCATCCATCGACGACAATAATCCCTAATTTTTGTTTTGTCTCAATCTTTTTATTAATACTATTTAGTACAAAAAGGCTCTGATCAAATATTTACTTTTATAAAGCTACGAGAAGACTTAGAGATTGATCTGTTAACAGTGCATTTCTTTCAAACAAAAGATGAATAGTAGGTGTTTAGTATTTGTAATGTGTACACACAAAAAGTATTATTCAACAAAATATTTAGTGCTGCAGTCCGAATTAAGCCATAAGAGCCAAAGCTTGGTTTATCACATGACGAACTATTAACTGGAAGTGACTAAAACACCCAAAAAGGTACATGATCAAACAGAGACCCCTTTGCCTTCATGTGCGAAATATGAAGGGACTTATAATGTAATTCCTAAATAGACAACTTTAGTTTGGTCCCAGATGTCTCCGGATTCCTACTGGTGCCCATGTAAAAAAAAAAAAAAAAACTTAAATACTAAAGATGTTGGCCTTTTTAATACAGCAGTATTAATAAAGAAGAGGAGGGTACTTTTTACATATTGTACAAATACATATTGATTTAAGATATGGTTAAATTTCAAGTTTTGCATAATTAAGGGTGGGGCTACTCAAGTGACCAAAATCACCAAAATGTCACCAAGTCTTGTTCCCTTCATTTCTGATCCAGGAAATTGTGACTTTGTTTTCCATTATTTTTACTAACATTTTTAGTAACATAAAAAATGTTTGTTTGGGATTAAAAATCAATGGGTCATTGATAATATAATATGAACACCACACAAGGGTTAAACAGATAATCTCAGCTGAAAATGTACAGTGTACCGTTGTTTCAACAGAAATTGATCTTAGTAGTCAAGGACCACAATCCCTTAATTTATCTAATGCCAAACCTGGAGGAAATAAACTGTTAAAATAATCAAATGGTTTATATTTGAATTTACTCCAATTAAGAACACGAACAAAAATGTAAAAAAACGAGGCAGGATGTTGCATTTTCCCCAATTCTCTACTGAAACTGAAAGCATAAGAATATAGGGCTGTGAACTGGGACAAAAACACAATGTCTTGTCACCCTACTAATCAGCTTTTGTCTTTAAGCAGATTTCAATATTACACCGCGTCCAGCCGCATTCACACGTCAGGTCTAGCTACCAGCTTGTTAATCCGGTTGCTATGGTAAACACCACCGCATTCAGGTCATTTACTGTAATTCTCTTTTAGCGCTTGCAGTCCTCAGCGCTTCATTGAGTTTAACAGTCCAGTGCACACTGAAAACTGCACCCAGACAGAAGAGAGGGATTTCTGGACACAAGGAAGAGCGGAACGCTTTCTTTAACGGAACTTTCTGTTTGAGTTTCTACTGTGGATGCCTTGTGAGGTGAGAGTTGTTATTTAGGTTAAATAAAGGTTTAAAAGTCTAAGAGTTTTGTGATGTACTTTTATTGGTGTAAAAACATTTTTTTTCTTTTAAAAATCTTTAAAAATGACGTCACACCGACCATGACGATCATGGGTCTGAGTTAGCAGTTTGTGCAGGAGTCCATGCAACCAAAACAGTGAAAATGTGTTTGCAACCTTGACCAACACATACTCACGCTCTGAAAATCACATCATATATAGAGTGTTGTGCTGCCCCTAGTGGTCAGGATCACAAATACATCCATCCATTTTCATGTCGGCTTTCTTCCCTTTCGGGTTCGCCACAGCTGAATGAACCGCCAACTCTCTGGCATATGTTTTACGCAGCGGATGCCCTTCCAACCGCAACCCATCGCTGGGAAACACACTCATTCACACTTTAACACTATGGACAATCGTTCTTACTCAATTCACTTATACCGCATGTCTTTGGACTTGTGGGGAAACCGGAGCACCCGGAGTAAACGGAGATCATGAGGAGAACATGCAAACTCCACACAGGAATGCCAAATGACCCAGCCGAGGCTCGAACCAGCGACCTTCTTGCTGTGAGACGACCGTGCTACCCACTGCGCCACCGTGACGCCATCACAAAAACAGTGATTCACTCAATTCACTTATACCGCATGTCTTTGGACTTGTGGGGAAACCGGAGCACCCGGAGTAAACGGAGATCACGAGGAGAACATGCAAACTCCACACAGGAATGCCAAATGACCCAGCCGAGGCTCGAACCAGCGACCTTCTTGCTGTGAGACGACCGTGCTACCCACTGCGCCACCGTGACGCCATCACAAAAACAGTGAACGGTTAATACGAATGGACAGTATTAAAAGTGACCTAAAAGGAGTTGTAAACAGTCATTGTTTGAATACAAATAATTGTTTTAGAAAAATGGTAAACTGCTTTAGAATGTTTTGTTTGAAAAGTATTGTAAAATAATGTTACATGCATAGCAGTTTAAAGAAAACAAAGAGGAAAAAATAAAATTGTAACTGCACTTTTTCTCCTCAAATACATTATTTTACATTGTTTTAGAGTAATTATGTTGTACATACTGATCGAGCTTTTAAACAAATTATTATTATTATTCTCACAAAAAAAAATTCAGACGTTATCTCTTCCTAGAAACTTGAAGCTACTAACGTCATACTTTTTTTCAAACTGTTCAAACTGGTCTGATTCAAGTGTCTATATCTCCTCATCCTGGTACCACTAAAGGATTCTGTGAAATCACTGGGAATTTCAGTCAAAATTTGCCAAGCTGCAGTGCAGACTGAGCATCTAGTAGAAACTTCAAACTCACAACACTTAAGAAACATCTCAGTCTTAGCAACACAAAGTATTTGCTCTAGAGGGGGTGAAATGTCACCTCTAACTTAACATTGCCATTGAAAATGAATCAGTAGTGTGTCCAACAATATTTTAAAGATGAAATAAGCTAGAGAAACAGGGGTTGGGTTATGTTGGTTGTGGTCTGTTGTACGGCAGCAACAATTTTCAGATATCTATGTCTCTGCTTAGAAAAATTGACAAGGGGGATGTTATATGATGTCACTGACCCCTCCATAGCAACTCTACCCTAGCAATAAACTCTATCTTTTGCTAATCCCAGGTGACTAAAACTTTCTAAAACTTTAAAATCTAGTTTGTAATTGTACTTTTTTGTAAAATCGTAATACTGGAACCTTTATTTGCCACTTTTCCAAAAGAAAAAAAAATCTCTCCACACAAAAATTCTGAAACGCTCCTAAAATGCTGTAAAGAGTATGCTAATCAATTAGGTGGAGAGCTTACTCTTCAACTAATCAGAATATCGACCAATCAGAAGCTTTTAAATAGTTTCAGATATTCTAAGTTACAGGTTCATTCTGGCAAAGCAAACAATAACGATGCATTTTATTTATTATCTTTACAGGCAGCAATTTGGCTCTGAAAACTTCCTCATTTGTCTGAGGCTCAATATGGTGTTGTATAAACTAGGATTAATTCGATCTGTGCTGAGTGAGCAATATTGAGCGCATCAGCAACAATAATATTGATATTGTTATGGATATCATTGTTAGTAAATATATTTAGTGTGCAGTTCTATACATTTGAACTGAAACACAATCCCTCACTCTGTCCACCATTAGCCTTCGGGCTTTGTGAGCAAAGCAGCCACATCAGTGGCAAACACCACTTATAACCCAAAAAGGTGTGTTTCCACTGTCTACAAGTTGACTAAATAAACAGTATTTTCAAAACCTACCAAGGGTGGGGCCCTGCAGGAATTGATTTTGACATCCCTGCTCTATAGTGTCTGTGATGGACGAGTTTTGAATGGTTTGGGGTACCTCCTGGAACCGCTGTCCGAGCAATCAGCGTGGAAGTACGGCAGAATTGTCAGTTGGAGGTTGCAGGTTGAAGAGATGCAGCAACATTGTTCTGGCAACTGTTTACAGGAAAAAAAACATATTTAAAGACAAACTCTGAGTCTTTTAGATTACAGATAACTCATCAAAAACATAAATCATGTACACTATGACAAATCCAGCTGGGAATTGCGTGTGATACTATAGACTCAGACTTGTCTGCCTCAGTTGGTGAATCACTTGCTGAATGTGACTAAATGAAATCACTCACACCTTTCACAAAAGAGCTCCATCAGTCCTTATTAATCACACTCTCACAAAAAAGTCCTTTCCTCCTTGGTAAGGCAACTCTGTATAAACAGACAAATCTTCCTTTTCCGTTTCTTTTAGATAGCTATTAAAATCAACTCACAGACTTTGTCAGAGAGGTGATGTTTGGTGAGTGTGACAGCAACTTGAATGACCCTCTCTTCTAAAAACATTCTTCTGAATTACTGAAGTTAAAGGTGTCATATTATACCCCTTTTAAGTCATTCGTGATAAATATTTGTTCTCTCTAGACTATCACTGCAGATTTCAAAAGGTAGTATTTATTGCAAACAACGTCTTTGAATCACTGAAAAGGCTTGTGCTCTGCAAAATTATACATTTACCCCTAATTCCTCCCACTGCTAAGCTTCCGCAATGCCCCCTTCTGGCTTTTGCTTGCTGTCACACAAAAATTCACCCATTTCCCACAGATAAATTGTTATTTTGGTACTCAAAAAAAAACTTCAAGCAAGGACACCCAAAACGTTTTATTCTTTTTGACGTTGTTTTACTACGGTAACACTTCCGGGTCAGTCAGAGCATACGTTCTTCTTTGAGATAAGCTGCGCTAGCGCTTCATCTAATTGTTTAGTGGGCAATGCATCAGCCAGTGGCCATGACTATGGCGATCCTGCCATTTTGAGCACCAGAAAAAGAAAATAGGACTACACAAACATGCATGAAGCAATCTGAATATGACTCGAGGCATGTATTTGATGAGGGAACTACACTAAAACTAATATCGGAACAGTTGACATGAGCAAAAGTGATTATTTTTTCTAACAGAAATAAAAATATACTATTATACTAATACTAAAAATACTATAGTATTATACCCAAGATGGAATAATTCCCTAGCCCTCCTGAGCTCCTCTGTTTTGCTCGATGAGACCTTTTTTGTCTTATCTTTAAGGATCGTCTTATCTTCAAGGAACCGAAACGAGCTCATGTTACTCCCCTCTTCATCACTCTTCACTGGCTCCCCATTGCAGCTCGGGTTAACGCTGGCATAAAAAACTATCTCCAGATCAGCCCCTGTTTATCTCCATGAGCTCATACACTCCTACATGCCCTCCAGAAGCCTGCGCTCAGAGAAGGAACAGCGACTCGTGGTTCCGTCCCACAAAGCCAGAAGATCTCTCAGCAGAACCTTCTCTCTCACTGTCCCTGGCTGGTGGAACAAACTCCCTGATCCAGTCAGGAGAGCAGCAACACTAACAGCTTTCAAAAAGCAAAACTCTTTCTCTTCAGGGAACACCTACTATAAAAAAATAAATAAAAAAACTACTTTCTTTTTTTTCCTCCTCTGTCTTTATCTTCTTCCTCTACTTCCTCACTGCTTTGGTTTATTGATCAGTTGATACAATTTCTATTATGAGAAGCTGAGATAGACTTTGACGGTGTCAAAGATTGCATATTGTCTTTCCCCTAATGTAAGTCGCTTTGGACAAAAGCGTCTGCCAAATGCATAAATGCAAATGTAAATGTTTTTATTCGAGCGTACACTCTTTACTATAGAACATAGTTGTGTTGATGAATGCTGTGATGTATTGGTTGTAGTTTCCTCTGAGAATAAACACAATCTGATCGTGTGGGGGCAGATAAAGAGTTAAAACAACAGCTACACAAACAGCTCCAACTGCGTCACGCAAAGAAGCATAATAGGTGCTTAGAACGAACGAGTCAATAAATGAATCACATGAGAGTCACTAAACAATCTGATAAACCTAATTGCATATTAAAAGACAACAAATGTGTTTTATGGAACTTTTTTTGTTGTTATTGGAGACTCCCAAAACTAAATAATAAACGTAAAAAAAAAGGAACAAAAGACTTCAAATTTCAGCATGAGCTTCCTCATTTGAAAGTCCAGAATCCACTTATGGCTACATCCACTACTTTATACACTAAAAAGTATCTTAGACAAATATACCGGTATAAAAAATACCCGTCTCAACACAAACTAAACGATAAACATATTTTTATAATATGTATATAACTTTTTTTGTAATTGTATTTATGCATTATTTCAATTATATATATAAAAAAACATATGTGTATGTTAGACTATTATTTTGTAAGATTGGAAGAATTTAGGGGATTATGTCCTCTAGCAACATTTGAAGCAGCCAAAAGAGACTTTTGGCATTCTTGTAAGATATACTCCTAGCTATTTTGTATTTTGTCAGTGTGTGTGTGTGTGTGTGTTTCCGTATTTTATTATTCCTATCTCATTCACTACTAACTTGTAAGATATTGTCTTATGTAAATTGTACTTTGAAGTGAAATGCAAAACACTACCGTACTATTGCTGGGCAAGTAAAAAAAAAGCGACTCATTCTGCTGAAGAGTTGGGAACACTGCTCACAAAAAAGGTTGGGGATAGCATGGAAATCTGCTTGTTAAATGCTAGTGAGGTTAAAAGTTTCAATGAAAAGATTGTTCGAGAACAATCTAATACAAACTGCAACTTATAAATAACAGTGAGGTTTTTTTGTTAGTTTTCTTTGTTCTTTGTTCTGTAGCGTCATTTTTCATGACCCTAACAGAAAACAACAGACTTTAACGATTGTTTAGTGACAGATTTGTGGACGCTGGCCCAGATCTGGGAAATCATGTCACAGCACTGCTGACTTAAAGACAGTTTAACTCACAGACTCCCAAACACGAGTCAAATCATGAAGAAAACCGCCGTCTGGAAATCTGGAATCAGTGCCAACTTGAGTAATATGTGTTCACTTTACAAACTTTTACAAAGAAAAATAAAAAAATTTGAACACCTGTCTTTCACTGAAGCTATTATTTCTCTTTACTTGCACTTTAAAATTGTTAAATAAAAGTCATTATAAAGTTTTGGTCAATAATTTCATATTTATTTATTATTTAAAAAATATTAAAATGTTAAATCTGTTCAATCAATTGTCCTCATATTACAACCCAGTTTTAACCCATTTTTAAAGTACATGTTAAGTACTCTTAGATGGAAATCAATTTCAGGGGACTTTATATACACTTTCTATATGTATAAAGGACTTAAATGTGGGTTTTTTCCCAGCATGATTTTAGTAAAAAAAAAAAAAAAAACTAGCGGTCTGGCATTAATAAATGCTGAACTTAAAGCTTTGGGTCTCATAATCCACACAGGAAATGCTGGAAACTCAGCATCTGCATTCGTCTACATCAAGATCCAAACTATCCCTGGGAGAACACGGAGTGTATTAAAGTTCCAAACATTGCTGCTATTTCTCCTGATTCCCATGTTTGCTGTCTGTAATGATACCTCTCATTTGACCCTTGAAGAACCGTTAAGGACTATCATGCATGTTTAGATTTTGGCAGTGTCTTCCTAAATAATGATCTTATTTGAGCTCAAATTTTAAAATATAAATCCTAATGACAAAAGGAAATGGGCTCCAGCTACTCTAAAGGATAAGAGCTGACCTATGACTCACCATGGGAATGTGGAGTCCTGCACTCCTTCACACACACAAAAAAGATCAAGAGTTTCATACCAATCCCCGCATTCCAGCTTTCTCCCACATGCATGCTTCTGGCCTTTTAAATTTGCTCTAACACATAACAAATTTACCAAACAACAAACCAAATGTCTTTCTGTGGCCTGAGAAAGGAGCTTTACATTCTGTTTTCCACTGAGACATAATATTTGTTGTAAATATTTGTCAGAATCTATACATATTTTTAAATAAAAATAACACATTACGTAGTAATTATAGTACTTATTTAATTCTAGTACAAGTAGTATAATGAATGTGGTGGCCCACTGAACTAGCTCAAAAAATTGTCTTACAATCTCTCTTTTCTATATTTAAATTTATCTGGAGAATTACATGGGGCAAAGAACAGAACCTTGGTGGACACCATGGGGAATGTTTTGCTATTCCTGATCACAAAATGTTAAATATTGGAATTAATTACAGCTAGTTTAAAAGATTAGGAGAGGAATAAATAGAAGTTCAAACATACATACATACAAAAAGCCATCTCAAGCCCTGCCCATTAATGCTGACCTAAGATGTTTGGCCCTGAAGCATATAAATGTGGTTTTAGAAGAGCATGTATCCTGTAAAATGTGATTGTAGATACGTAAAACATAATTTTGTTCTGTGGATCGCCTTTGAAATGTAGGTTTGATTATAGTTTCCAAAAGAAATAAAAAGAAAAAAGAAAAGCAATCTACAGGAAATATTATGTAATATCTCACATTTTTGCTTCATGTCATTCAAATCAGAAGTAACTAGTAACTAAGCACTTCAGTAAATTTTGTTTATATACTTTTCTACGCTTACTCAAGTAAATAATTTGGCATTTACTTTTACTTGAGAAAATATTTTCACAAGCACTTTTACTTAAGTAAATGTTGTGATACTCTACCCACCTCTGGTAGTTATGGCCATTGCTGTTCATTTCAGAGAGCTGGTTCTTTTGATTTTGGCTCCCATTAAGCAGCACTTCCCCTGGCTCCCAAATTATAAAATTATTTACAAATATTCTATTGAACACTAAACACCCATTAAAAATGTATGTTTGGAGAATAGTTCACTTTCTTTTTCAGTTTTTTTTAAACAATTTACTGTATAAAAAGCATGCAATGTCAGGAAAAACAAGCAGTAAATCCAGTGAAATTGTCCAGAAAACACAACAGGTGATGAAAGATTTCTGTCTTCCTCAAACTAGCTTTACTTTTATTTGGTTCATATTTTCAGTATTTTTTGTATGACCACTGTCTTAGCATTATCAATGGATTATTTGTCAGTCTTTTATGCTACATATTTGTGAGAAAAAAAGTTATTTTCCAAAAACGTTACTAAAACATCCAATAAAACCAAATAATGATACCGTATAATGACAAATTATGATTCGTTATCAATATTATTACAAATCGTATGTAAGTCCATTTTTACCACTTGAACTGGAAAGCATTGAATGCACTGCTGGATCTTGCAGGATGTAGGGATCATGTAGAAAGAGCAATAGAATTGAGTTTGACGAGTATTTTTGTATCAATCACAGAAGCAGAAGGATAAAATATTTAAATATTTCTCCTTATTGACAATTGATAGAATCAGCATTCTTAAATCTGTCTACCAATCAGTTGATCGAATCTTTTACAAATTCTTATCAATAATGGATATTTTGCTGTGTGGAATGTGTGTATGGCAGTGTTAACAGAGAATGACAGCCCAGCTAATTAAAGTCAATGATCTATGCTAAGCCATCCTACAAGGATACCCACCAGACCAGGAGAGCGGCTGAATAGATTCCAAAACTGTAAAACGCCACTCATCATCTCTGGTGAGATGGGGAATGAGCTCACGTCCCAAAAAAGTTAAGTGTCCCTTCAGGGCAACCCAGTCCTGATGTAAGAGGAAGCAGTCGTGATAAAATCCAAACACGACACTCGAGACAAGAGTGTATTTTTTTCGTCAAATTGGAAATGTACCTCTGCAGACCACTAACACTCGAACCACTGAAAAATAATATAGATACCAGGAAAAAACTGAGCCTTGCAGAAGGAGAAATTCTGATCAAGATCATTGACAACTGAGATAAAATGTCTTTCAGCAAGAGCAAACGTCTCAGTGGTATGCTATCAGTCTTCATAGCAGCACGGTTGGATGGAGGCTACTTTGTGAGGGGCTAATGAAAACCCCCTGGAGTTTGACAAATGGTTTTTATTAGACCCTGAGAGCAGAGGAAAACATTCTCTGCCCTGATGAGACAAGAACTGAGGTCTTCAGGGTAAGTGATGACCCAGAATGAATATTAAGCTTTTCATTGCTCACAGCTCGAGGGCTCGCCATAAATTCCAAGGTCAGACACATTTGTTGCACCCTCATGTGAAGTGTCTGCTCCTGTCCAAGTTGTTTGGCTTGCAGTAAATGTTTCGGATTTTGCTCGTGCATTTTTTGGTCATACTTGGTATATACGTTTGACATGATTGTGTTTATTTGACTTTTTAGGGTAATCATTCCAAGAAATAAATACATGACACCTTTCGAATGGATGAAATAGTCTTGGTCAGCATTTAAGACGTTGCAAGAAAATAAGCAATCTCACCATCTTTCCTTCTTAAGTTCTCTTCAATCGATGAAAAAATGGCCTTTATAGAACATTAAGAACACTGCTAAAACACCTTTTTGAGTTATGGACATGATTTCGCTGAAGAATTCTTACATAACATTTGCATGAATGTTATTGTTTTTTTAATGATTGCATGCAAAATGTTGTAACTTTGGAAAACATTCTTTTAGGGCTCTGTGGTTCTCACACTAAGCAGTTACTGTGCTCTCTAAAGCCAATCTCACATCAAGGCAAAGTTTTGTGTTCAAACGTGCCTCAAGCCAACGTTAGTGCACACATCTGGCAGAGCAAAAAAAAAAAATTATCCAAAAAATTTTGGCTCGTCTACATCACATTGGCTTTTCGTGAAGTGAAATCCAGTGGTCGGCCAATGAAAGTTGTTCCTTTTAATGACATGACAGAGTGCTGGTGGAACAAAAAGAGATAAACGCTCTCGCGTGACCTCACGGCAGGAAACAGCAAAGTAGAAATAAGTAACAATGATCCATAGAATTAATCGCAAAAGAGAAGGATGTGGACATAGGGAACTCTTTCTTGTTGGTGTCCGTTTTGTTGTTCAACAAAACCCATAAAGATTAATAAATGGCCGGGGTGTCACTGTTTTCCACTGAGCTGGGTTTGGTTTAGTTGACTTGTTAGAGTAATCATTCCAAGAAATAAATACACGACTGTCAAATGGCCTTCCAATGACCGATAGAAAAATGCTCTACAATATACCTTGTGCTTTTTAAGAAGCTGGTTCATTTATTTGAATAAATACATGGAACACTTTGAAATAATCACATTTTATAGTTTTAGGGGGTTATTGACTAAAAACGAGCTATTTCACATGACCTAAAATGACTAAAATTAATTAATTAATGTAAAATACTCTAATGCGAGTGTCAGAGATTCAACTGGTCTACTCAATAATACCGAGTCATTTGAGGACACACTGATTTCTGGAATCAACACCCGAAGGCAACATCTGTCTTACTGAACAGTTTACAGGACTAAATCATCAGAAAACGTATCTTCATCTCCCAGCGGGAATAGACAGGAAGCTCTCGCCTGGAATTGCAGGATATATCAGATGCAATATATTCATAATATAATAATAATAATAATACATTTTATTTGTTGGCGCCTTTCCATTCAGGGTTCTCAAGGAAACCTTTTAGGACAAAAGGTGTATAGAAACAGTTATACAATTAAAAAAATCCTATAGACAACTAACACAATTCAGGCAGATAAAAGAGTAAATATTTTTAAAATCAACTACCAAAAGCACTCCTAAAAAGTTTTCAGCCTCGATTTAAAAATCTCCAAGCTAGTACTGGAACGTACTACTTTCCGGAGATTGTTCCACGGAGCTGAAACTAAATGGCTGAAAGAACGCGCACCGATGGAAGATTTGGGCGGTCATGGGGATGCAAGAGTGAGGCTAGAAGATCTCAGATGTTCGCGTGCTGCTGTGTGAATGGAGATTAGATCTGAGAGATAGGGAGGAGAAAGGTTGTGGAGAGCTTTGTTGGTCAGAAGAAGAATTTTGAAGTTGATCCGGTGTTTAATCAGTAGCCAATGAAGATGTTGAAGTACGGGAGAGATGTGTTCTGAACAGGGTGTTTTTGAAATGAGTATTTTGAACAAGTTGAAGTTTATGTAAAGATGTGGAATACAGATCGATTCATAAAAATGAATTGCAGTAGTCGATGCGTGATGTGACCAGAGCATGAACCAGGATAGCTGTGGACTTTGTTGAAAACTTAGGGTGGAGATGATGGATATTTCTTATTTGATAAAATGGAGAGCAAGAAACAGAGTTAATATGAGAAGCAGAAGAGAGGGTTTGATCAAATATGACCCCAAGGCTCTTTTTGGACAAAGATATTAGATTAAGATATGGAGTGTTTTGAACCAATGAGTAAAATTTTAGTTTTGTTGTTGTTGAGGTTGAGGAAAATATTAGAACACCCGGATTTGATCTCATACCCATATCCACATTGAGATCAATATTTATATGATATTCGTTAGATCAGTTTGATGGCTGTTCATCTCACTGAGACTTAAGGCCACCAAATGACGCGTAAGTAAGCTTCTCGAAACCCAAATAAATAGGCACGAACTGGAGCTCACACATCTAGCCTCCTGACCGATGTGAGTGGAAAAAAAAGTTTCCCTCTGCCAATTCATCTCGTGGTTGACCAATGAAAGCTGGCTCTTTTGTTCAAATTACTTTTGAGACATAAAGGAGCCTCTAAACATTTCGTTAACTCACTACAGGAAACAGAGAAGAATGGATAATAAAAAGCTTACAATGTTGGAATCCGAGTTGTTCGATAAGTCCCATAAAGACAACAAAAACACAAACAAAAGTTAGGAATTATGACGTGACATATCTTTGTCTTGGACTTTGGCATCTCACCATAGTTCCCCTGAGCACCATCCAAAAGCTGGAGCGTCAGTGCTTCAACACTGAGGTGTAAAAGCACCTAGCAGAGAAGCCTGTGTGGAATATACGTTCAAAATCGTCCACATAGGTGTGTGGTACCTTTGAGCCTATTTTACAGTAAAATTTCAAGGCTCTGCATTCCTTGCTGTGACATCGTCTGCAATACATTGCAAGATTTTTAGGTTTGGCAGTATGGAGTTCATTTCTGTTTGAGCATCCACTGTGTGAGTGTCTTCACTTGAGTTTTAATTGTCTGATATAGGATCAATGGGGGACTGAAACAGATTTTATTGGCACTTGCAAATAAGGGCTCAACACCACACTGACCAATCAGAGACAAATTTGGAAAAGGTGCATGACAATTTCCATACACAGATTTATGACCAACTTTCAGAAATTTGATTTAACGTCAATGTAGCCCTTTAAAGCTCTGGAAACACAACATTGCTTGCAGGATATTTTAAAAAAAGAGTCATTCGCCTCATCAATGAAGACTAAAGAGATTTTGTTTCATCAATGATTATTGATCTATGAAGATATTCTAAACTTGTGCGACAAGTTTGACAAATATTGGTATTGATGGTCAAAAACCCTTAATGTCAAGCACAGAGTAATATTGTCTTACTTTAAAGGGGCTACAGACTGGAAACACACGGCACTGACAAAAAAACAGGAACAACAGAACAGGACCGGGGCAGGAAACAGATGGGTAGTTAGGATTATGGGTAGGTATATAACGGCTAATAATCACAAATGGAAATTAAAATGGAGGGAGAAAATTGGACACAATCCACAATGTGCAAGACGAGAGCAGACATGTGCTAGTTGTTTGTTGTATTTCAAATACTGATAATTTAGCAAAACCAAAAACTATAAATGCACGCGACCCCAGCCCGGCAATATTGCTTAGAAATAAGAATGAACCAAGCACGAGATTATTCAAAGGAATGCATGCAGTTCAACAGTAAAAACTTTTCCACGCCTTAGACTTAGCTCTAGTTCCCCGGAGCAGCTAAAAGGTAATCTCTAACAATACAAACTTAAAAAGAAAAGCCTCTGTTTCACCTCCACAGAATCTATTTGTGTGTCTTTCAAAACGCCGTCCCAAGGCCAAGTACAATCGTATAAATTAAGCTGGAATACGGCTTGATTTGTCGAAGGGCGCTGTGGGTTTCGCGTACATATTATACTATGCATTGGTCAATCTCATCATTCAGATCTTCCAACAAGAACAGATCATTTTATATTTCTCTAGACGTTTGTAAAGTTATAAACGAGAATACCCAGTAAACAAGAGGCACCATATGACCTTACTGTAGTTTAGGGAAAGGCGCAGCAAGCAACACATTCTCAAACTGAGAGAGAAGCTCATGGGTGAGAACCTTTTCTCAAAGAGAGATCACATGCCATGTGCTTTACAACTTCACATCTGGGTGCAAATGAGCTTGACGTTAGTGCGAGTTCACCACAATGCTTGCTCATCAATGGCAAACCAGAGATGGATTGTCAATTCAATATCTTGAATTTTGGAGAGAATAAAAGTTATAATCTTGTTTAAGTTGGCTTGATTCAAATAAACATTTGAAGATTAAACCGAACTCTAAGACAGGGATCATCAAATCTGGTCCTGGAGGGTCAAAGACCTGCACATTTTTGGTTTAACCATCATGAAACACACCTGTTGCACTAACTAAGGTCCTCTTGGCTTGTCACAAGCAATAATAGTATGCTTGTTGCAAATTAAACCAACAGGATCATAAGAAGGAGAGAGGGTGGAGGTATGATACCAAAATCAAATCAGTAAAAGCTGTCAGAACATTGACCCTCGTCTTCTTCTAGAGCAGAGGTGGATAAGGAGATACGGAGACTAGCACAATTTTTTTTTCATTGAAACAGTCTTGGAACAAAAATAGCTCTGGTCCCACGGGAAAAACTTTACTTTCTGACTAAATCTGTAAACTTAGTTTATTTATGAAGGCAAAACAACACAAGACGCATCTCAAGAAGCATGGTCTTTAGTCTAAACCTACTGTGTTCATCTATCTAATGAGTTTAACGTTTTTTTGCATCAGTGAGGGGAGTAGACGTATTTTTGATCATATATTGATATGTTCTTGCAATAGAAGATCAATAGCAGAGAAGCTAACGACTTGAATATAAAACACCATAGACTTCTGCTAAAAATATTAGCATACCTAAGCGTGTGATAAAAGTTGTTTAAATATGAAATATTACTTTTCAACAGCCAGTGCAATAATCTAGAAATGCTGAATGTTGGTTGTTTGGGAGTGTTTTATTTGTTTATAAGTCAGGTTTTAGTGAAGTGTGAGATCTATTTTATGCTATTATTACTAGTTCAAAATTAATGTATTAAAAATGTATTCAAATCAGTGTTGGTGACAGACTCTGATATCGAAACACTAAACTCACTTAAGTTAGACAGTCTTAAAAAAAGTTTTCCCCCCTAAAATCTATTTGTATGTTATTATACATTTTATACTATTAATGTAATACAACTCTATCCTAAACCAAAGATCAGGGTTTGTTGACGGACTCTGATACTGATATAATTTTCAGATTTAGAAAGCTGAATGTCACCAGACCCCTGAAAGCTTTGAATATTGGGGAAACTCACCCCCATCATTCTTTTCTCAGACTCTGAGTGACCTCAAGTGTGTTTTCTTTCTTTGAGACTATAGTTTAGTTTAAACCACATCTATATTCGTCGTCTGGGAATGAGAAATCAGCCCGAGGAAACAAACTCATTGTCTTGTTTCATTTTTGAAAACATATGAATAGAATAGAATAGAATGCCTTTATTGTCACTATACACATATACAATTTGCATTATAAACATGTACAATGAGATTAGGAGCATCTCACTAGTCAGTGCAACATTTAGTAAAGAAAAATACTATAAAGTGACAAGTAAAAAAGAAATATCTTTAGTAATAGTGCAAAGAAGAGAGGGGGGAGGTAGTTGGGGTGGCAGTTCTGTTTAAGAGCTAGACAATGTATAGTGTTAAAATTGCAATTGCACAGCAATCATAGTTTTATCACCTATAAGGTTATTGTCCATGTAAAGTGAAATAAAGTGAGTATATAGCACATGTTGATGTCACACAGGGTAATGCTTAGGTCCGGTGAAGTGTAGATTAAGCCAGTCCCTGTGTACGCCTGTTAGAGTTTAGGGTAGTGATGGCTTCTGGGAAAAAACTGTTCTTGAGTCTGTTTGAAGGTAACAGTTCTTCCTGAAGGCAACAGTTCAAACAGTCCAGAAGCCGGGTGAGAGCTGTCCCTGATGATGTTCTCGGCTCTGCTGAGGCAACGGGAGGTGTAAATGTCCAGTAGGGAGGGGAGAGGGCAGCCGATGATCTTCTGTGCTGCTCTGACCACCCTCTGGATGCTCTTCCTGTCTGCCATGGAGCAGCTGCCATACCATACTGTGATGCAGTATGTCAGCAGGCTCTCGATGGACGCACGGTAGAAGGTCAGCAACAGGCTGGAGTCCAGATTGGGCTTCCTGAGGACTCGCAGGAAGTGTAGTCTGTTCTGGGCCTTCTTGGTGACCACTGAGATGTTCTCCGTCCGTGAGATGTCATCCGAGATGACGACGCCGAGAAAACGGAAAGTGTGGACCCTCTCCACACACTCAACGTTGATGTAAAGGGGTGCTAGGTCGGTGCTGCGCCTCCTGAAGTCGACGATGATCTCCTTGGTCTTCTTGGTGTTCAGAGCTAGGTTATTCTCTGAACACCAGGTAGTCAGCTTCAGGATTTCCGCTTTGTAGGCTGTTTCATCACCCTTTGAGATGAGTCCAACCACAGTGGTGTCATCAGCAAACTTCACAATGAGGTTGCTGTTGTGGTGCGGCCTGCAGTCATGGGTGTAGAGACAGTACAGGACAGGGCTCAGCACACAACCCTGTGACGAGCCTGTGCTCAGTTTGCGAGTGGAGGATAGGTGGGGGCCAAGTCTCACAGTCTGGGGCCTGTTTGTTAAGAAGTCTTTAAGAGAAGGGAAGCCAAGCGTGTCCAGTTTATTGATAAGCGTGTCTGGAATGATTGTGTTGAATGCGGAGCTGTAGTCCATGAAGAGCATTCGTACATAGCTCTGCTGCTGCTCCAGGTGGTTCAGCACAGCATGTAAAGCTAAGGCGATGGCATCTTCAGTGGATCTGTTCTCACGATATGCAAACTGGTGGGGGTCAAAGTCTGGTGGGAGGTAGTCCTTGATGTGCTGGTGTAACAAACGGGTCATCACATATTTAATAAGTAATAATACGATAAGAGGCAATCATTCAATCCGTCATGTAAACAGACCGGAAAATTACCTGTGTGGGCGACAGAGCAGTCCACTGGGGGAATTAGAACTGCTGCCAGGTCTCGGGTCGATTAAATGAAGTTGCCAGATCCCATTTTACAGTTTAGAGTTAATCTGTTCACCAGAATCAACCAACCGCTATTAATATGGATCCTTAATCAAAATGAATCGTATCCCAAAACACTACTACCCAACCTGTAAATCGCATTATGTCAAGATCTTCAGCCACAGTGAACGGTGTCACACTGTATAAACCACAGACAAGGTAAATGTCCTTATAATGTTTTATTAAATCTATTCTAGACACATAAATTGGATAAATGATTTTAGCTAAGTTAACCTAACCATTCGCTCGCTGTCACGATCGGGGGTGTGCGTGGAAGGAAAGATCTCAATCGCAGAGACAGCTTGACCTGAGACACTCTTTTATTAAAGAATAAATCAAGGAGAAAAGAGATGACTAAAACGAAAGACCCACGAGGGGGCAAAACATTAACAATAACATAAATCACTTTCAAGAGTGAAAAATAAGTAACTACAAAAATAACCTGCCAGCCGTTACAACGCCACGCATCGGTAACGCACACAAAGACAATTAATGCACCCGTGAAGAACTGCACAAACACAAGGGTATAAAAAGGGAAACTAATAAGTGAGGACGCGCGGGAAAACAGCTGAAGGGACTAATGACAAATTAGAGACGGGACGAACATTGACGAAACAATCCACGAGGTGAAGGGAAAACCCGGAACCGGCACAAGGGAACAGAGACGCACGATAACGGACAAAAACCCTGACACTCGCGCACACACGCACACACACAATCACCGAGAGGGAGGGGGTGAGGAAGAGAGAGAGGGCTGATTAGAGCGAGCGAGTGAGAGAGAGAGAGAGAGAGGGAGGTAGATTAGAGTAAGAGGGAGAGAGAGAGAGAGGCAGAGTTTCAGATCCCAAGTCTAAGCTTATTCTTAATTATCAATTTAAGTATACAACCAGCTTCAGCATTCCCACAGTCGCTCTGTTCTCGTTACCCGCGCCAGAAGTTAATTAATGATCGCTTAATACCGTTAAGATCCGTTGGGTCGATCGGGGTTCCCTAGTTGCTTGAGGGGCAGAACGAGAGGCTTCCTGTGTCTGACTGTGAAAGCGTGCTCTGGTTGTGATGAAATGTCCGTAAAGTCCAAAGGCGTTTCGCGTTGGTTCGGCAGTCTTTATATCTAAGATCACGGCTCTGGGTTGAGGATAGCCGGGTTTTCTTCGTTGAGACGGCACCAAACGATAAGAGTTCCTTTTGAGAGAGTAATTAGAGGAGCCTGGCTAACAACCAGAGGAGAGAGCGGACTGGAACTGGAGAAGGAAGAAGGAAAGACTAAAAGACAACTCTCTAAGGCAAGAAGCCTAGGCTAGCAAAGAAAAGACAAGACTGTCACAGAAGAAAGAAGACTGTTCAGAAGAAGGAAGACACTAGAGACTCTGGAGCGCGCCTCAGGTTTTAAATGAGAGGCGGGTCCTTTTCACAGCTCTGGCCACTGAGAGTCCTCCCTGAATCGGATTGGTGGGGTTACACTATGGTCCAGCCCAGGGAGTCTCTTCATCTGAAGAGAAGTTTTTCTTTGTATGGCGTTTATTAATAACAACACTATATCTCAGCAAGAGAGTACCGGATAATTTTTTACACAATTAAATCCTTTCCGGAACGTGACAAGCGTTCTAACGAGATCAAACACTAGGGGTCAGTTACGGAAAAACTCACTCATTCGCACATTCATTCGTTTAAACTAACTGGCTACCAATACAGGTCTTCCATGTATACAAGCATATTAAGACTTGCTTATGAATATTAATCAGTATATGGGCGTGTACACGTAAACAGATTTGTCCCTTTTCCTCTGTATGCTGAACCAAGTTCTGGTGAGCGCGGCGCTTTGATTCTGCGCAGCTTCGTTTGAGTTGAACCAGGCTTCGTCCACCCCACGCTTTGATCCTGCGGTCATGCAGAGGTCGAAGCGTTCGCAGGCTCATGGGAGCAGAGAGGTGACGCTGGAGGTTATCTGATGACCCCTTTAATCCGTGGGGGTAATTACGTTTTCGACTTGTTTAAACTGAGGCCTGAGCGATGGTTTTACTGAGGGCAGATTCGCGCGGGTCGAACGCATTCCATGGTTCCGAAGAACGTGTCCAAGTAATGCAGGGGGAGCAGCATCTCTTACACCGGAGAACCAGTCTTTCAAATAATTTCATGATTACCGGAGTGAGGGCCACAGGGCGATAATCATTGAGGCTGGTGATGGAGGAGTTCTTCGGCACTGGGATGATTGTTGCTGATTTGAGGCAGGAGGGGATGACTGCCTGGGCCAGGGAGAGGTTAAAGATGCTTGTGAGGATGAGAGCAAGCTGGGGTGCACATGCCCTTAGCACCTTTCCAGGAATTCCGTCCGGGCCAGCGGCCTTCCTGGTGTTCACTGCTAGGAACACCTGTCTGACATCTTGCTCCGTTACGGTGAGTGGCATGGTGCGGCAATCGGGTGGGGGTGGCGATGAGGGTTGAAGTGGTGGCAGGGCCGGAGCAGATGAGTGCTGCAGTTGTTCTGTTCCAAAGCGGGCAAAGAAGCTGTTTAGCTCCTCTGCTAGCATCGCACTCAGGTCTCCCATTATCACATCGCAGCCTCTATAGTTTGTGATGTCATGTATGCCCTGCCATATCTGTCGCGTGTTGTTGCTGGACAGATGGGACTCCAATCTCCTCTTGTGGTCCGATTTGGCTGTTTTAATTCCTTTTTTCAAGTCTGCTCGAGCAGCTCTGTACCGAGCTCTATCCCCTGACCTGAAGGCAGCATCACGGGCTTTGAGGAGTTTGCGGACATGGCTGGTCATCCAGGGGTTTTTTCCACAGTCACATTTCCGATGCAAAACTTGATGTAATCTAGCACCGTTCCTGTGAATGTTTCCAGCTCTTGGTTTTCAAAGATGTCCCAGTCTGTTTGTTCAAAGCAGTCCTGCAAACTGGAGAGTGCGTTGTCAGGCCAGGTCGTTATAGTCTTTGTAGTGGGCCTGGAGCTGCGTCTGAGGGGGGTGTAAGCTGGGGAGAGCAGAACAGAAAGATGGTCTGACTGGCTGAGGTGGGGGAGGGGTATGGCTCTGTACGCATGTTTTATGTTAGTGTAAACATGATCCAGTGTGTTCTCTCCTCTAGTCGCACACTTTACATATTGATGGAATTTCGGGAGTACAGTTTTCAGATTGGCCTTATTAAAGTCTCCTGCGATGATATGAACGCCGTCAGGATGGGCCTGCTGCAGTTTGTTCACGGCGTCCAGCAGGAAAGAGAGAGCAGTGTTTACATTCGCGTCAGGCGGGATGTACACTGCAGTAGCGATCACAACTGTTAGCTTTCTCGGTAGGAAAAAGGGCCGACATCTTACTGACATGTATTCAAGGTCCGGGGAGCAGTGTTTATCGATGATTGTCCCGTTGTTACACCATTTTTCATGTACATAAACACAGAGCCCCCCTCCTCTGCTCTTGCCAGAGTCCTTTGTTCTGTCCCAGCGTAGCAGAGTGCGGCCTGCTAGCTGCATGCTAGCGTCGGGAATGTCCGAGTGTAGCCAGGTTTCAGTTATAAACAGTAAGCAGCAGTCTCTAACGTAGCGATTTCCAGCGAGTTGCAGTTCTAAAAAGTCCGTTTTGTTTACCAGTGATCTGGCATTGGCGAGATACAGACTCGGTGTGTGTGGTTGTCTTCTTAGCCTGAGCATAAGGCCAGACCTACAGCCTCGCTTTTGCTTCCTCTCCCTCCTCCGTCTGCGCCGCCTCCTAGAGCCGATAACAATCCAAGGAGCACCCACTGGTCTCGCTATCTCTTCAGGGATGTTGTATGCGCGTTGAGACTCGCTAGATGCCGGTGCCTGGTGTTGTTCTCCGATATCTCTCAGGTTCTGGCATGTGTAGTGTATGTTCGCGGAACAGATAGTGCACAAATAAACAGCGAAGACGTATGAAAACAACAAAAAAGAGCACCGAAAGGGAGAGCCGTGGGCCGCAGCAACTGTCCGTTGCGCCGCCATCTTGCTTAAGACAAATAAAACTGCTTAATGACATGTACTAAATTGAATGGGTAAATTGAATTTGGATTTTTTTTTACAGTAGAAAATAAATACTTGTTTTAATAACATTAGTATTGGGGGAAAACTTTGTTTAGATTAATACCCCTCTTACCAAGTTTGTTGCTTGCTAGATTTGAAGACATCAGTTAGCGCAAGCATCTTGTCAGAATAAAAGTATTGAATTTTGAATTAAATGGGTGCTTTTCTAACCCTTTTGCCATAAGGACTAAGGCAAATCTTCCTTGTTGTTTGTCTAACCTGAAACAGAAGTTGTGCTTATCAATTCAGGAAGGTATGCACGAAAACAAATGGCGTGAGGTAATGCGTCCTCTACTGGCCGAATACACCACTCACATTCCTGCTACGCTGATGTCATCGCAGTACTACCGCTTTCCATTGGAATAAAAAATATATATATTATTTTTACTATCAACAACTATCTGTAAGGGGACTAGATGAAAAAAAATGTAGATTTTAACATTTGTTAACTCTTTATCCTCCGTATTTCCGGTTTAAAAATAAAGCAAGGCAAGGCAAGTTTATTTGTGTACCACATGTCGTAATTCAAAGTGTTTTACATTGGAAACAAAGAATATTTCATAAAATCAAGCATTAAAAAATCCTATAAAATCATAGTGATTAAAAACTGAAAATGTAAAGCATAGATTGAAACATAGATTAAGATACAAATACTTTGAGGGGTGAATAAAGCAGAAAAGAATAAAGCAAAAATGCTCACGGTTTTAACTACCTGCTGGTGGTTAAAGTTACAAATGTAAACTTTTAAAATTACACTGTTATGGGTGTTCTTTCATTTACATAATTTTATCCGTTTTAACCAAGTATTTTAAATTGTCCGAGAGAGAGAGAAAGAGAAAGAGAGAGAGAGAGAGAGAGAGAGAGAGAGAGAGAGAGAGAGAGAGAGAGAATACTACAAAATAAACAATACAAAGTGGACAATTTATTCAGGAACTAATTCAACTAAATGTTATGTGTAAGAAAATACTGAAAATAAAATTATACACACACTGAAACACGAAATAAAATTATACCACTTACATATGAATAAAAAATGCAATGGTCTTCTTTTCATGAATAATTTCGACAGCTCTGTCAGCAAATCATTGTTTCGCTATACTTGAATTGATGCATGATAAATATGAGACTTGGCCACCAGAGAGTGCTAGACTGACAGCTACAGGCAGCAAGTTTGAGAGGCTTCATCAGGCCTCAGACTTTTCTATCAGGAGAGTTTAATTAGAAATGTGGAGAATGACATTTACTTAAAAAAAGGTGTATTATTGTTGTCGTGGACAACCCAAGGGCCTACTGTACTTCAGCCACTTGGCAATTCACTACCACAGAGTCAAAGTTTTGCCAAAAGAGTAGTTTTCGGGGAAGCCTCCATGTTGATGAGAGTTCATGATTCTCTTGGCCGTCCTCCCTTTTTCCCGGCAGGTCCACAGTAGCGCCCGGGTCGGGGGCCTACCGCGGGGGGATGTAGGTGTGGCGGTGTTTGTGGGTGGAGCCTCCTGGTCTCTGCCCGCTCTGTCGTGGGCTGCATGCCGGCCTAGCATTGGGCTGGTCGTCCTCCTGCTGTGGCGGGCCCACCGGGGCCCCGGGCTTTGCTCTCTGAGGTTGCCGACTTTCTCAGTGGAGGTGGGGCGGGTCCAGCTCCAGGGTCCGGGTGCCAAAACTTGTTGTTCTGTGGGGGGCAGGCCGGATCTCTGGGTAGCTCCTGACCATTTATGGGGCCTGGCCTGAGGCAGATCCCACATTTCACTTGGGACATAGAAGGTTAGACAAGACACCTGGGGTGTTCGGTCACTGCTAGATGCTTGAGGTTTAGGTCGCAAGTTCTGTAACACTCAATCACTAAATCAATTACTTAATCAATTACTTAATCCATCTGTATTTCTCCGTCGAGATCAGATCAAATGTGACTCGTATGATTATGTCCACTCTCCCAGGGTGTTCGTGGTTGTATGTATGTATGTATATGAGTATATGAAGTATATTTATTTTATTTATTTAATATTATCATTATTATTTTTCTTTTTCTTGCATAGATCAATAACTGCGTGTATGTATGTATGTATGTATTTATTTATATATTTGTATACATATGTGTAGATAGATGCGAACTGCTCGGATGTACTAAGGTAGGTATCTAATCTTATTTATTTATTTTATTTTTATCAACTCAATCCTGACTCCTTCCCCCACAATTACCTCTCACCTTCTCTTTCCCCCACAAAAACTTCCCTCCCTCTCTTTCCCCCTCGATTACTTCTCTCCTCTTTCCCCTTTCTTTTTTATTAACACCATCCTGTCCTGATGTATGTTTATATGATTGATTAATGTAATTATTGTGATGAATGCAAAATAAATAAATAATCAATAAAATAAATTAAAAGCTTCTATCCAGAGAATACTCAATATATAATATCTTCATTTCCCTGGAAAGAGCAAAACTGACCAACTCATACGAAGCACCTCCCTTCTCATGGGGCTGCTTTGAAGTAGGACAAAAAAAAAAAATGAGAAAAAAAAGATGAGAGTTCATGAATGAGTTACCATACCTTTAATTATTCAAAATGTTTAATGTTAAAATAACTTAAACAAAAAAAAGTATTAAAAATGCATAAAAATTCACCCTCTCAGAGTTAAATATCAAGCATAACCGAATATAAACAATTTATTTGCTGTAAAGTTAAACATTTTTAACATTGCCGTCAATGAGAACCTGCTCACTTCTGGAGTCAACCTCTAGTGGTCAGATAACGAACTGCAGTGTCACCTATTACGCAACAAGAGAAAAAGCCGGAGGTTGCCCCTCGGATCAAACTCTGTGAACAGAGCAGTGTCTAGCCATGACTGCGGCCCCCAGGGAGCAGTTGAGAATCTGGATCTTGTTCAGTTTCACCCGTGTGTGTGTGTGTGTGTGTGTGTGTGTGTGTGCGCGTGCGCTTGTGTTCAACTAAAATTAAAAGAGGAACACAAACTGTACACAATGTTCTTTGTCCAGAAAACTATAAGGCATAATTGTTTAAAATCTAATAAATATTAAACCAATTCTGTATCAATTAAAAAATCTTTAGACAAATTTATTTTATTGGACCATGGGTCATATATTTACAATGTTATCTAATTTATGAAGTAAAAGCAGGGTTGCTTTTCTAAATGAGCAAGGACAACAATTTTCAAGTGTTTAACTTAAAAAAAAGGCTTAAAAAGGTTCTCTTTTACTTGGCAGAGATTTCCTCGGTTGAACAGTTAAAAATCTATTAAGGCTCACCAAGGCTCATATATTTAGCTCCCTGACTTTGTTATTCTGAGAGAGCTCTGGGTTTGAATGGAGCCAGAGCGATTCTCAGACACATATAAAAGTGTTCATCGGTTAATGTTCACCACTGTTTTTTTTATGAATTCCTTAGAGTCGTGAAACTCCGTGCCTGTAATCAGAAGTTAATGCCAGAGTGTTTGATTTACAGAAGTGTAGTCACGTGGAATTGCTTAACTCACGTTTAGTTGGCTGATGCGTTCTTACGCTCATTAAACGTGATTAAAGCAGATCCAAGATGGCGCTGCGGATGACAGCCTTCGTACACACCTCTGTAGTGCTGCACCGACTGCTCCATTGAAAAGTCCTTGTATGTGCACACTCACACACTTAGCAATAAAAGCTGATTCTGATTCGAAACAACGAATGTACAGGCAAGCTCTGATCAAACCCAGCCACTGCTCCAACTCTACTGAAGTGTGCTTAGATTTTTAGAAGTATTACGTAGAACACCATTTTCAACCCGAACGTTTCTACAGTGGTGGGGCATTTAGTGTCTGCAAGATGAAGTGATGTGCCCTTTGCATAGTTTGGCATCTTCTTGCGTGGGGTGTCGCAGGGTCAAAAGATAAACTTAGCACGGTCAACATTTGAGCTGTTTGAGAAATCCCAGGAGGCCCCTGAAGATGGACAGACCACACAAGGCATGAAATTTGCTGACCGTACAAGATCGGGGTCCTGAAACCAGATCTGCTGTTTTGGGGGTGACTCAGAATGCACCATTCGGATGCCTCTGGCTCTCGGAAGGAGAGGGTTGGGGGCTCTGTTTAGTCTCTTGGAGGAGAAAGAGACTCTTCCCCTGTATGTATCTTTGTGGGAGAGATTAGCTGGTGTTATTTGAAGCAGAATGTTGTTATTTTTCCATGTTTGTCCATTTTGGCATTAACCCTTTACACACAGATAAATAATCTTCGGGGGTTCTTCCAAATCTCCAGAATACCAAGCAAGTTATTCATCATTTCTCCTTAAAAGCTTAGCAGCATCGTCATCTCTTTGTCTGGTCTTCATTGGTGACCTCTCGGTTCTACTTTAAGAGCTTGAACTATTTCCTATTTAAAACCCATCCGCTGAATTCCACAAAATGGATAAAAGCTCTGCGCAGAAGTCAATAAAAGACCTGGCACTAGTTATTTGTTTTTAATCCACTTCAATGAAAATCGTAAATCCATTTTTCTGAGAATATACGACACTGGGAAAAATAAACCAGAAATTCTTGGTTGAAACCTGTATGTTTAAATTCAATCTGTGCCTAAAAAAATCAAACAAAGCTGTTTTGGCCGAATTATTGCAGTCAATGCATAAACAGCAGAGAGAGCGACCGCAAAGAGCCGACCCCAAAAACACTCCTGCAGAGAACCACCAAAAGATTCACTCCTAAACACTCTACTGACACCAAACCAAGCTCATCATTCCCTGTTATCTTGCTAGTTCTCTTACATAATTAATTTTGAGACAATCCCTGGAAAACTTGTACATATTATTAAAATCTATAATAACAAATTAGTCAGTAGCTACTCTACAATAATCAAATTTGGGTCAGAAATCACAGTTAACCTGCCTGTTCTGCTACACAATTCATTTTGAGAAAATGAATAATAATAATAATAATATGTTTGCCTGTTTTTAGATCTCCCCCCTCTCTTCTTTGCACTATTACTAAAGATATTTCTATTGTACTTGACACTTTATAGTATTTTTCCTTACTAAATGTTGCACTGACTAGTGAGATGCTCTTAATCTCATTGTACATGTTTATAATGCAAATTGTATATGTGTATAGTGACAATAAAGGCATTCTATTCTATTCTATAATTATGATAAAAGGGTTAATAGTTCCTGTCCAAAACATGCTACAATCATCAAATTGGAGTCAAAAATCCCTGTTAACCTGCTACTTCTGCAACCAGATATCTCAAATACGCCTGAACTCATGAGCATCAGGATCATGAGCAAGTTTAGGTGACATTCAGCCTTTTTCAAATATATTAGATGTTAAAAAGTTTACTTTCTTATATTTGATAGTTTTTTTTTCTGTATAATTCAAAACTATTTGATTTACTTACATGCTTGAATGTAAGTCTTGTTTCATTTCACTGTTGCTCCATAAAGAGTGTATTCATTAGGAGCATAAAAAACATCTTTTTATATTCTAATGCGTTATAAAAATGATGAAAACGAGCTAAAGTAAAAAAGAAACATTTTGGTTAAAATTGTATTAGAACAATTTTAATGTAGTTTTAGGTCCGAAACGTTGACTAAATTGCAATAAAATTCTTACTTTAAAGAATTTGAAAGGTTCAATTTCTCCAAGTGCAAAAAGCGAGACAAACTCTAAAGAAAATTTCTTTTCAAAGGTAAAAAAAAAAAACAGACAAAACCATTATCAGCAGTTTGTTCAGTCCACTGTCACGTTGTGTTTCAGATTTATTACACCCTCACTAATTTAAGATTTCTGCATGTGTTCAATGATTTAACTCAAATCTTGCTTTATGTTTTTCCCCCCACCGATAATTTTAAGAGAAATTAACAAAGTTTAATTTGATTACAATTTTATTGTAGATCATTTCTAAATAGTATCTCTTCATTTTTATTTACCATTAATAAGAAAAAGAGCACCAAACCATAAAAGGTATAGAATTGACTAAACCTGGTGCTACATTGATTATATCTTAAATATATATATATATAAAAAAAATAAATATTGCTTTAAATCTAGCTTCTCAGTGACTGTTAGGAGATGGTAATAGCAACTTTTCTCCCATTGATTGATTATAGAGATTTTGTTCAGATCTCATAACCAGTATGCTCTTCGCTCTGGTCACTGGGACCGTATCACACAGAAGGTGCTTGAATCAGGACTTAAATAAGAACGTGTCTCCCCATCAACATGGAACACTCTGCAGCGAGAAAACGAAAACTCTCAGCTGCCTTCAGTCAATGCTTTGAAATCTCCTCTCGAGGACATGACACCAGCCTGCAGTGCTCATGCATTTAACAGTTTTCTTTTACTTGTATTTTACTTGACTGGTTTTGTTGTATTTATTTTACATGGAGCCATGTTAAAAATTATAGTTATGTAAATCAGTTTTTTTCTGAAGGACTTGCGTAGACCTCTTGGCCAGAAATCTTGATCTCAATGGAGTTTTATCCGGTTAAATAAGGGTTAATGAATTGAATTCAAATAAAAAATAAACTTTGGAGCCTGTTTTCATCTCTTCCAGTGATATACTTTACTAATTGAAAATTCTGAAAGAGCACTTGTTTGGCTTACAGTTGACAGGTAGCATATTAGGGAAAAAACGTACATGTTGTAAACAAACATTATTTTATGTGTGTAAAAGATTTTTCAGTCAAGTCTGCAACTTTCAGTGAAATCAGTGCTGTCTGTCGTATTACATAGCTTTCGTTTTTACATTTCTAATGTGCTACACTTTTTAATAATGAAAATTATATTTCACAACAAACCATCACGAACTATATATTTCTGAAGAAACCAATGATTTTAAGTAAAAAGACTGAAAATTCACAAATAAATTATGTATGCAACAATGCTGAGCGAGACACTCAAAGCAAAAAGAAGAAGGCAGGTGTTTATGTACAGCACACACTAATCTTTAATGCCTTGCAGTTCAGCACTGGGACAGTGTACAATGTGTAAAATGGTCCAAGGAAAAGACTTTTATTTGGACAGGAGGTTCGTAGGACAGAGGGACGTTTGGCAGATCATTTTAAGACATAAAGGCAAATAAAACAAGTTCTATCTTAAGCATCTGTCTCAAACATCTTCTTCCTGCCGTCCATACCAGCCTTATCCTCGATGTTCTTACGCCAGTCACCGACTTGTTCCTGGGACTGTGGAAGACACAAATAAATATAATTAAAATGTATACATGAAAATACAAGGATAAAATCACTTTATTGCCCAAGAAAATACAGAAAGAAAAAGGAGAGAGAAAGAAAGAAACAGAGAGACAAAATAAAGAAAGAGAGAGAGAAGAAAGAAAAAAAGTAAGAAAGAGAGACAGAGAAGGAAGAAAGTAAGAGAGAGATAGAAAAGAAAGAGAGAGAGCTAAAAAAGAAAGAAAGAGAGATATAGTAAAGAAAGAAAGTAAGAGAGAGATAGAAAAGAAAGAGAGATAGAAAAGAAAGAACGTAAGCAAGAGACAGAGAAAAAGAAAGAAAGAAAATGAGAGAGAAAGAAAGATAGAGAAGCAAGAAAGAATGTATGACAGAAAGAGAGATAGAGAAAAAAGAAAAGAAAGAGATAGAGAATAAAGAAAGAAAGAAACATGAGCAAGTCAACACCCCCTCCCAATATGGCAACACTGTTGTTAGAGACAAAAAAAAAACAAAAACAAAAGAAAGAGAAAGAATCCTATGGATGAACACGTAAATATCCCACAGTTCTCTAAAGTACAAGTGAAAGAAAGAGAAACTCGCATATAAACATTTAAACTTCAATTTCCAATCTGGCAACACTGTCCTCAAAGGCAAAAACTAGAAAAAAACAAAACTCATTTTGTACTTGAATGTTGATTTTACAGATTAAACACAAGTAAAACCTCTAAACATATCCAACTAACCCTAAACAAAACAAACACGACCAAATCACAGAGAGAAGTAGAACTATCAGTTCTCTTACGTACTTAAAGAAGTCCCAAAACAATCTCATTTCCGGTCGCACACAGTGGAGCCTGGAATGCCAGTGGCACCCAAAAAGCATTTAGTTTAGGACGTTTTCTTGCAGAGCAACAGTATGCAGACAGAGTGCTGCTAAACAAAGCAGCTAAACAGTTTTGTTGTTACTTTTGTTTTTGTTTTCCACATGTTCTCCACTGAATAACCATGTATTCTCTCGCTCACCTCCTCTTTGACCTCCTTCTTGACTTGTTTGAGGTTCGCTCTCAGATCCATGGAGACCTTGTGTTTGGAGCCCAGCAGAGCTTGAAGCATCTGATCAGCGGACATGCGCACTTTCTTAAGAGCGGGTTTCTTGAATTTACCCTTCAGGTCAACGATCTTGATCTTCAGATCCTCAATCTACAAGCATATTTATTGCTTAAAATTGAACTCAAATAATGACTGAATAAGAGTCTGAGCTGTTGCTAGTTTACCTCCTTATCTGACTTGGCAACCTTAGCCTCCAGGTCATACCTCTCCTCATCAACCTTGTCGATCTGTTGGTGCAGCTTCTTGCACAGTTCCTGGAAGAGCATACATCATGCATGCAGTTATAATTCCAGAAGTTGTTTAGCTGGAGCTCAAACATCTGTTCATATTTATTAAATGGCTCTTGATATAAAAGGCACAATATGTTTAAACTTAATAGCAGTGTAGAAAAGTGTTTAAACAGTTTGATAATCAAGGAAGACATTATTCGTAATTGTATTAGTATGATATCTATATATATATATATATATATATATATATATATATATACCTGAATTTCTGATAGGGTAAACAGTCTGGTTGCTATGGGTGGTCTGTTTCTCTAGCTTTTTTATCATTAAAAAAAATTGTGGACTCAATTCCATTCATTTTCAATGGCCATTATAAGTCAATGATGACCTTTGGGTTTAAATACTTTTTGTATTTTGCATTTGCATAGATTGATAAGTACCTAAAGTGTTGTGTGTTGGAAGTTTCTAGTTCGAGTTACAGCTTGATAAAGGTTGGCCCCATGTAAAGTCAATGGATACATTCCCCAGCATTCTTAGGGATATCTCAGAAAACTTTGGTGAATAAGAAATCAAGCTTTTATTTTTGACTTTTGCTTTGTTTGGATTTCAGGTACTCTTTATACCTCTGGTCATGCTTAAAGAATGAGAAAAGTATGTAAGTTAAAATGATATCCAGCTGGCCCACCTATGGATTTAGGTCCCCTTAGACTCATTAAAGCGTCTTTCTCCATGCTCGGGTCATGCTTGTAAATTTACATTTACCTTCAAAATAACCACAACAAAACCTTAGGACTCTAAATATGGTTTGCTTTTGGATCTAAACACAGTTGGTTGTAAATAGCACCTTCGGAGACTGGTGCTACATGGCACAAAAAAAGTCCTTTGATTATGAGATTTAGCGATATGTAGAACTGTTTTTAGAGTGCATTGTGAGTCAGTGCTGTCATCAACGCAGTGTGATGAAGCGCAGTACTCTCTTTTTGCACTTCGAGAGAGACTGGGGACTGATGTCATCACAGGTGATGGTTAACACAGGGTGATCTTGTGTATTTATAGTAAAGCCGTTGACCAGTAAGGTTTAATCCACAGTAGACTGCAACTGCCAAAAACTCCAAGAAGAAGTTAATTTAGCTGCTTCACTTCCTACCCCCAGCTATGCACAGCCAAGTTCCTTCTGGAACACAGTTACTTCATATGTGTCCAGAGTTCTATTCATATGTGTCCAGAGATCTATTCATATGTATCCAGAGATCTATTCATATGTGTCCAGAGATCTATTCATATGTGTCCAGAGATCTATTCATATGTGTCCAGAGATCTATTCATATGTGTCCAGAGATCTATTCATATGTGTTCAAGGATCTATTCATATGTTTACAGAGATCTATTCATATGTGTCCAGAGATCTATTCATATGTGTCCAGAGATCTATTCATATGTGTCCAGAGATCTATTCATATGTGTTCAAGGATCTATTCATATGTGTCCAGATATCTATTCATATGTGTCCAGATATCTATTCATATGTGTTCAAGGATCTATTCATATGTTTACAGAGATCTATTCATATGTGTCCAGAGATCTATTCATATGTGTCCAGAGATCTATTCATATGTTTACAGAGATCTATTCATATGTGTTCAAGGATCTATTCATATGTTTACAGAGATCTATTCATATGTGTCCAGAGATCTATTCATATGTGTCCAGAGATCTATTCATATGTTTACAGAGATCTATTCCTATGTGTCCAGAGATATATTCATATGTGTTCAAGGATCTATTCATATGTTTACAGAGATCTATTCGTATGTGTCCAGAGATCTATTCGTATGTGTCCAGAGATCTATTCATCTATGTCCAGAGATCTATTCATATGTGTTCAAAGATCTATTCATATGTGTCCAGAGATCTATTCATATGTGTTCAAAGATCTATTCATATGTGTCCAGAGATCTATTCATATGTGTTCACGGATCTATTCATATGTGTCCAGAGATCTATTCATATGTATCCAGAGATCTATTCATATGTGTCCAGAGATCTATTCATATGTGTTCAAGGATTTATTCATATGTTTCCAGAGATCTATTCATATGTGTCCAGAGATCTATTCATATGTGTCCAGAGATCTATTCATATGTGTTCAAGGATCTATTCATATGTTTACAGAGATCTATTCGTATGTGTCCAGAGATCTATTCATATGTGTTCAAGGATCTATTCATATGTGTACAGAGATCTATTCATATGTGTTCAAGGATCTATTCATATGTTTACAGAGATCTATTCATATGTGTTCAAGGATCTATTCATATGTTTACAGAGATCTATTCCTATGTGTCCAGAGATATATTCATATGTGTCCAGAGATCTATTCGTATGTGTCCAGAGATCTATTCATCTATGTCCAGAGATCTATTCATATGTGTTCAAAGATCTGTTCATATGTGTTTAAAGATTTATTCATATGTGTCCAGAGATCTATTCATATGTGTTCAAGGATCTATTCATATGTGTCCAGAGATCTATTCGTATGTGTCCAGAGATCTATTCATCTGTGTCCAGAGATCTATTCATATGTGTTTAAAGATCTGTTCATATGTGTTTAAAGATTTATTCATATGTGTCCAGAAATCTTTTCGTATATGTCCAGATATCTATTTATATGTGTCCAGAGATCTTTTCGTATGTGTCCAAATATCTATTTATAAGTGTCCAGCGATCTTTTCTATGTGTCCAGAGATCTATTCGTATGTCTCCAGAGATCTTTTCATATGTCTCCAGAGAACCATTCGTATGTGTCCAGATATCTATTTATAAGTATCCAGAGATCTTTTCATATGTGTCCTGAGATCTTTTCGTATGTGTCCAGAGATCTATTCGTCTGTGTCCAGAGATCTTTTCGTATGTGTCCAGATATCTATTTATAAGTGTCCAGAGATCTTTTCTATGTATCCAGAGATCTATTCGTATGTCTCCAGAAATCTATTCGTATGTGTCCAGATATATTTTCATATATGTCCAGAGATCTATTCATATGTGTTCAAAGATATATTCATATGTGTCCAAAGATCTAATCCTATGTCTCCAGAGATCTATTCGTATGTGTCCAGAGATCTTTTCATATATGCCCAGAAATTTATTCATATGTGTTCAAAGATCTATTCATAAGTGTCCAAAGATCTATTCATATGTGTCCAAAGATCTATTCATAAGTGTCCAAAGATCAGTTCATAAGTGTCCAAAGATTTATTCATAAGTGTCCAAAGACCTGTTCATATGTGTCCAAACATCCATGGACATTCATGGAACAAAACATTCTTTGCAGTCACTTTGCATAATTTCTTTCTGTTAATGCAACAAATTTAAATGCGTAGATGTATAGTTCAGTAACAATATCTTTTGTAACAATATTAGTTTAAAGTGACTATAGTGATCGATTATCTCATACCCACCAGTCTAGTCCTACCACATTTTACTTAATTTTAGATGACAGATATGTTTATTAATCTACATGTTAAGCACAAAATTTTATTCCATTTGTTGAAAATATACATTTGGTTTGTGCTTATTATTGGTTCAGATATAAAATATGAGCTGAGACCGGTTCAGATTTATGTTGGTTTGATTATTTAAAAATAAACAAAGAGACAGATACACTGTTACCAAAAAATAAGTAGCCAATCATCGTCTTTGTGGCAGTGCATCACTTCCAGGTAACCACAAAGGGGTCCAGAGAGGTGGGGCATAGGCATAGCGCAAATGTGTGATTGGTTGAAGGTTTACATTTTATACATCTTAAACAAACAAATAAAAAATTATTCACCCATGAGTGAATTATTCATAAAACACTTCATGAGTGTTCATGCAGGTCAAAACTATCAATCTGAATAAAAACAACATTACAGCACCAGGGGTATAAACATTTTTTTCTGCTCCAAAGTTAAACATTTTTAACATGGGGTGCATGAGAAGCTGTTCCTTTCTGACCCCAACACTATATATCTGTCTCTTGGGAAATATAGAGTGAACAAACCAACCTGGACTACCTGTGAGGTTATTTAGAATTATTCATCACCTGTTCGCCAATCAGAATCGAGTATTCAGACAGAACATCACATAAATGACCAACGTCCTTG
Source organism: Danionella dracula (assembly GCA_900490495.1). Classification (NCBI taxonomy): domain Eukaryota; kingdom Metazoa; phylum Chordata; class Actinopteri; order Cypriniformes; family Danionidae; genus Danionella; species Danionella dracula. The sequence continues at coordinate 1,063,265 of UELW01000051.1, forward strand.
AAAATTCAATTTGTTAAAAGTTGTAAATGTGAAAGTTGTTGCACTTAAAAACGACAGTCTATAAATATTTGCATTAAGAAAAGATCACTACCTGCAGCTCCTGCATGGATCCAGGCAGGTCGAGAGCGGGGCAGTTCTCGCCCATGTGACTGTCCTTGTTAACTTCATGCTGCTTGGCTTCAACCTCCAGCAGATTAAAGGCAATGGAGAGCACCAGACTCTGAGGATGCAAAAAATCTCATATTTAGTCATTTTGTAATCACATCTAAACGCTTGGCTTGTGAAATGAGAGTGAGTTACCTTCAGGTGAGACCTGCGGCTCGAGGTCATCTTTTTCCTATGATTTAACAAAATGGAGTGCTTTAGCCTCTCACAAACACAACATCGTGTCTAAACATCTTTAACCCTTGTATGGTGTTCAGGTCTGTGGGACCCATTTTCAGTTTTCATCAAAAGAAAAATTAAACAAGCATTTATTATTTGAAGCTGAGATTCACTGGGCTTGGCTCATTTCCTGTGAAAAACATATATCAGAATAGATGTTTTATGACCCCACACGTACGCCCCCCCTACACGTTTATATCACACACAAGGTGTTTGGGTCTACTGGACCCGGGGCGTGTTAAAGCGTTAAAATGGTAGATTCTTTACCTTAATTCTCTCTTCCCACACAAACATAAATCACACATAAACATAACATTTTACATTTTAGTATATTTGCTGTTCATATCACTTGTTTCTTGGCTAAACTAAATATTGTTTGAACACCACACAAGGGTTACTCAAACACCGTCTGAGTAACAATAATATAAACACCACACAAGGGTTACTCAAACACCGTCTGAGTAACAATAATATGAACAACACACAAGGGTTACTCAAACACCGTCTGAGTAACAATAATATGAACACCACACAAGGGTTACTCAAACACCGCCTGAGTAACAATAATATGAACACCACACAAGGGTTACTCAAACACCGGCTGAGTAACAATAATATGAACACCACACAAGGGTTACTCAAACACCGTCTGAGTAACAATAATATGAACACCACACAAGGGTTACTATAACACCGGCTGAGTAACAATAATATGAACACCACACAAGGGTTACTCAAACACCGTCTGAGTAACAATAATATGAACACCACACAAGGGTTACTCAAACACCGCCTGAGTAACAATAATATGAACACCACACAAGGGTTACTCAAACACCGCCTGAGTAACAATAATATGAACACCACACAAGGGTTACTCAAACACCGGCTGAGTAACAATAATATGAACACCACACAAGGGTTACTCAAACACCGGCTGAGTAACAATAATATGAACACCACACAAGGGTTACTCAAACACCGCCTGAGTAACAATAATATGAACACCACACAAGGGTTACTCAAACACCGGCTGAGTAACAATAATATGAACACCACACAAGGGTTACTCAAACACCGTCTGAGTAACAATAATATGAACACCACACAAGGGTTACTATAACACCGGCTGAGTAACAATAATATGAACACCACACAAGGGTTACTCAAACACCGGCTGAGTAACAATAATATGAACACCACACAAGGGTTACTCAAACACCGGCTGAGTAACAATAATATGAACACCACACAAGGGTTACTCAAACACCGCCTGAGTAACAATAATATGAACACCACACAAGGGTTACTCAAACACCGGCTGAGTAACAATAATATGATCACCACACAAGGGTTAAAGCAAGCATTTTGCAAACTATAAACAGAATCTACTTACTCTGACATCTTGGCGGTTTAGTGTGTTCACCCCTGAAATGAACAACAGCATTAAGAGATTGAATGAGCTAGGATAGCTTAAATTAATGCTGTTAAGAGTTTATTTAGATTTTTAGATCAAAGTTTTAGCTCAAGGGGCTCCAAATCTGGTCCTGGAGGACCGCCCTAAACATTTTTGGTTCAATCATCATGAAACACACCTGTTGGTCCTCTCAAGTTGTTTGAAGCTAGAGTAGTATGCTTACAGGAGCAGGGTTGCAAGTCATCCCTTAAAGAACCCCTTAGCTTAAACTCTTGATAAATTTGACTTTCATGGTTATTGATAAGGAAGCCTGCTTTTAATACAATTTAGACCAATACGAAATGTGGAGGCAGGTTTTGTGTTCTCTCTTTTATTGTGTGACTCAGCTGTCAGTCACCAGCCATGACAGAATTAACATAGCTGAATCCAAATCTCTCAAAACTAAATGAATAGTTTTAGGAGTTCTAAGACAGATATGGGCAAGGAGAGCTGTAGTCCTGCAGAATTTAGCTTCAACTTTCATGCGACACACCTGATTCCACTCACTCTTGTCTCTCTTGAGTTGCCTATGCATTGATAGCAGCACACTTCAACGCTCACAGATGAAGGAGTATTTCTGCTGCTCAAACAAGCTCGTTGACTATGTTACAGATTACAAAGAGCACTCAATCTTTGTTATTAGCTCTTATACCTCGAGTTATTTAGCCGGAAAAACTTTACTTTACTGTTCACTCTCCTTTTTGGAACCGGAAGGAGCTGAACTGTATTCAATAGAAAGCAGAAGAAGTTGTGCAAGTAGCCTAATAAGGAATGAGTGCTGTGTCCGAAACGGCACACTATCCACTCTTTTATGGATGTGAAATCCAAATTTGTGTGTTCCAAACCGCAGTGTACATAAAAAAAAGTGTCCGAGTGGTCCCAGGATACTTTTTCCAGTTAGATTCTGAAGTGCAGATCAATGAATGCTCAACCAGCTGATATTACCCACAATCCCCTGCGCTCCGGTGAAAAGAGTTTTCTCTGGGACCCAAACAAGCTCTCTCTCTCTGTAATAATCATTTTTAAAGAAGCAGAGAAAAAAATAATAGCAGTATAGAGTGTTATGTTTTTTATTAGAATATTTTTATGAAGGAATGAGAAAGAACTACCATAATTTCGGTACTATAAGTACTTTTTTCATAGGTTTTGAACAATGCGACTCATACAAAGGTGCGGCTATTCTGCAGATTTTTTTTCACCGCTAGGGGCGCTCTAACCGGAATTAGAATCAAATCTAAGACAAAATAAATGCAAAGAAGAATACGCTAGTTCAAGAAGAATACGCTAGTTCCTCTTTAGCAGATATAAGTCGGTAGAAGCGGATAGAAGGACGACAAATTACCAATCCTGTAAAACTCTATCTTTTCAAATCCTCACCCCTTCATCATGGAACCCACACGAAGAAGTTCGTATGATGCAAGTTTTAAGTTGGAGGCCATCGATCTCGCTATACAAGAAGGAAACGGAAAGCGAGACTGATGGAGACAGATGTGACGCAGCGCTGAGTTTGTTTAACTCCGACACTGAAGAAGACGACTTTGTGGGTTTCAGCAAAGATGGTTAAGGTGACGTGATTTCACACATGGGAGAAATGAAGATAAATACTGTAAATACCGGTTATTTTCTCTTGGTTTTGTCCCGTTTTAATCAGCAAAGTTGCTGCTGTGTTAAAATACAGGTTAGGAAAGGATCTATTTAGGTACATACATGTACATTTACAATTCAAAATCGTTCTGTTCCTGTAGTAAATATCTAATCTAAAAACATACATATCTGTGGCTTGCACAAGGCACACGGTTTATATGCAGGTGCGCTTTATAGTCCAGAAAATATGGTAGTTAAGTTCGCGTACACGTCGTGTGTAATGATGTGGAACAACTACTTCAGTGACATAGTGCGTCCCAGATCGTGCACACTCTCGTCTCACACACTAAAAAGCATGTACAATTTCTTCTGAAAATGAGTATTTATTTTAAGGGTGCAGTGTAAGTGTACGGAATGGGACGCAGTCCTAGTATATAGAAATAAGGATGGCCAATCAAACATTTACCCAGAGTTTACAAATATGCTCAAACAAAACATACCCCAGAGTAAAAACCTAAAGCAAGGATCACCAAGCCCAGTCCTGGAGGTCTGGAGCTCAGCACATTTGTGGTTCAACCATCATGAAACACACCTGTCACCCTAATAAAGGCCCTCTTGGCTTATCTGTAGCTAGAGTAGTATGCATACTAGAACTGGGTTGCTTTTGTCCTAAGCAACTTACATTAGGGGAGAGACTATATGCAATCTGTTACACCGTCAAAGTCTATCTCAACTTCTCATAACAGAAATTGTAGACTGTTAGAATAGATCATAGAAATGTACACTGTTTGTGTTTGTTGTATATTTTGTCCAATTTTAGAGTAGGACAAGAGAAGGAACAGAAGCAATAACCTAAAATTACATAAATGATTTTTCAACTTCGAAACAATTACAGAGTTAATCATTTTGGTGATACATTAAATAAAATATGGTAAGAAACATGTTATGGTAATAAAATAAGCTGTTAAATAAAAAAATGTGGCTTCTACTTCGAATTTGAGATTGATGTTAAATAACGACTTAAAAAACTTTATAAATTCTACATAACAGCACGTTTTAGCTACAACCCTGCTCTAGTACGCATACTACTCCAGCTTCTGACCGGGAGGATCTCAATTAGTGCAACAGGTGTGTTTCCTGACGATTGAACCAAAAAAGTGCAGGGCTTTGAGCCTTTAGGACCGGATTTACTGACCCCTGATATATAACATAATCACTCATTAAAACCCCTTCAGAATTCAGAATTATTTTCTAGGCCTACAATAGTTTGTCGTTAGGGAAGGCATATAATGAAATAAAATCTTAATTCTAAATTAAATTAATGAACATTTTCAAAGGTGTTATAAAACTTGACTATAACTTAATTTTCACTCTGTCCAAAATAAAACTATCGAAAAAAGTTATGTAATGAATCTATTATTATTATTATTAAAAAATAAATTGGCCTAAAAAGCATCCAATGTCAGGAAAATTGTATTTTAATTGAAGGACATTTTCCAAAAACAGCAAACAGCAGATGAGACGCAGGGTCTGAAGGGGTTCAAATACTTTTGAGTGCACCTCTTTTTAGTCTTCTTAACGGAGGTGTAGAACAGATCTCAGTTCAACAGATCTCCAGCGTGGCAGCGGATGGAATTTTACACGTAAAGCAGATATAAATATAATTGAGGGTGAGTCTTTTCACGCCAGTTATAGGTTGAAGCGGTAGTAAATTCAAGCTGAGACACGCATCTCTAAGTTTAGAGCAAGACGTTCATATGATACTCTGCTTTTTGAGACGCCTCGCAAAGGTCATAAACTGGAACCAGAGCTCAGCTGCTCTGTTCGGAGAAATTCTCTTCACGATGGGGGGTGGGGGAGAGAGGGGGGGGGGTATGTGCTAGGAAAATAATGGGTTACAATCAAACTTTCAAATCACAAATCAAGTGGAAAGCATGTAAAATTTGGCCCTTAAAAAAGTTTTTGAATAGTCGATAATAAAGAAACATGTTATTTAAATGTCCTTAATAATACTAGTAAAAATAAAATATATTTCCATTTAAGAGCTGTTAAGTAGTAGTTTACAGGATCCTGCGAAACTCATTAGCTAAGAATAAACAAAAATTGATTAAACATGAACTAACAATGAAATATTTATATTTATTATAAACAATGTGTTTTTTTATTTCCACATGACATGCTGCGCCACAATATTTCAATACTACACTACTACACAATGATTTTAAAGTTTATCTAAAGGAATAATCAAATCTTGCAGTCTTAAATATTATTCTTTATAGGGCCTAAAAATGCAAAAAGATCCTTGTTATGAAGCTGATGAATTCAACACATTATTTAAGAATTTTTATTATAATGATATAAAAGCTATTTTTTTTGGCTACATTGAGATGCTAACTGTGTTTATGTAACAGTTTTATATAAATTAATATATAAATTAATTTGTTTGTATAACTGATGGTTCGATGTGATTAGAGTAAACCTTTGATTTATTATGTTAATGCTTTATAGATGTTTTTTTTTGTTTTAGTTATTAGTTATAATAGTGTAGATATCATATAATATAATGAAACTTAAAAAATCTTTAACATATTTATGTTTAGTTTTCTTTATTTATACATTTAAATGTTAAGTTCATTCAAATGAGGCAGAAAAAGAGAAGAACACATGTTAATCTTTGTAGATGTGTTAACAATTTAATAATAATATACTTCTTGTTTTCAAACAAATAACTACTCCTGTGTTGATTTATACTTTTTAAATGATATGTTAAATATCGTCATTAAGTGATGATTAATGACTAATTCAATATAATGGGTCCTAAAAACAAATTTTTATCAAAAGTATAACCAAACTAAAATTTGAATCAATAATCGAGTAATCCATTCTTCTTGTTCTTTTTAAATGAAAAGCAAATTGGTTTATGCTTATTTGTTAGCTGTTAATTAATTATCAAATAACATGCTATAATGGATGCTTTCATATAAAGTTTGATCAAATATATTTTCACTCTTGCCTTTTATTTATAGATTTGAAATGTTATTGAATCCTTTATTATGTGAAAAGAATAGAAAACCTGTTAAGTATTTACCGTGTTAGCATTATTTTCTTCCTCCAAAAACAGCAACGAGTGTTTGTGAGGACTTTTATGTTTTTTTATGACTTTTAAGCAGCTTTCGTGTTCTAAAACAGATCCCAGACTGGATCCGCAACCGTTCCTCACTGAACACTCATAAAGTTTGTAAAAAACAATCGTAAAAAAACAATAGTTAATCGGAACCGAGGCCTGTTTGTGTTGTTGTTTTTCTACTTGTTGTTGTTTGTAAGTGTGTTTAATTCTCTACGGTTTCCTTCAGCGCTATGAAAGGATTTGATTTGATCGGCCACTAATTAATAATTACCTAATGCTTTTTTAATGTATCCTAAAAATAAACTTTTATTAAAAATAAAATGTTCTTTAAAATCTTGAGTTAATTTTAATTAGGCTAAATGTGAATTAAATAGTTATAAACCTATTTGTGACCGTGTTAATCGTTATTAAATGAGTAACTAATGTGTTATAATGGATCCTTAAAGTAACGTTGTTGTTTTTCACACTTATAACCACTTTCATCTTAATTTTTTTGTGAATGTGTTAATCATTGATTAGTTATTAACTAAAGCTTTGAAATAGATCCTTAAAATATAGTTTTTTAATATAACAACTTTTGTTTTAATTTATACCTTTTAAATGTTGAGTTAATCATTTGATACATAAAAAAAAGAAAATGTTAAAATCACTTTTTCCTCAATGTATACTTTAAACATTTTCAAACATTCCATTAAATGTCTTAAAACATACAGTTTTGTTTCATACAAATGCTGCTACAGTAAATATTTTGTATTAATACATCACCTACCTAAAAATATAAATATAAATATTATAATAATTTATACAAATATTTTGGTTATGTTTAAGGCAGTCATTTTCATTAAGGGCTATTTTGTTTTAGTATACATACTTTAAGTATGAAATTTTTTCTTTCTTTTAAAATGAATTAAAACCTTAAAATATCAAAGTATCAAAGCACTGCTTCATAAAGCACACAACGACAAGTTTGATTTGTTCATGAGTGTTAATCAACTATACATTAAGTTATTACAAACTACTCAAAGTCTGCAACAACAATTAAAACTGTTAAAAAATAATAACGTTTTTCTGTGTTTAAGGAAACATTTTTTTCCCTAAAAAATAAGAACTGTTTTAAAACTTTAGAAATTATTTCTAAACCTCATTGACGATTAAACATTTTCATCTTTATTAAGAATGCTTATTTTTCTGTTCATGAATATTGATACACAAAATATAATTTGAATGAGCAAATCTAAACTCATATTGAAAGAAACAAAAATGTCTACATTATAAAAATAGCATTAATGCGCATGTTTTGAGTCTTGACAATATATTTATTAATTCACTGGAGCCTCTCTCAAACATTTTTGTTAAAAATGTTGTATTGGAACGAATATTATTAATCTTATAAATAGAAATAAACACTGCAGACAAACCCAGATAATGGAAGGAATAATATTAATAAATAAATTAATAATAATAATAATATTAATAAATTAAATTAATAATATTAATAAAATAAATAGAAATAAAAACTAATATTAATCTTATAAATAGAAATAAACACTGCAGACAAACCCAGATAATTGAAGGAATAATATTAATAAATAAATTAATAATAATAATAATATTAATAAATTAAATTAATAATATTAATAAAATAAATAGAAATAAAAACTAATATTAATCTTATAAATAGAAATAAACACTGCAGACAAACCCAGATAATTGAAGGAATAATATTAATCTAATAAATAGAAATAAAAACTAATATTAATCTTATAAATAGAAATAAACACTGCAGACAAACCCAGATAATTGAAGGAATAATATTAATCTAATAAATAGAAATAAAAACTATTATTAATCTTATAAATAGAAATAAACACTGCAGACAAACCCAGATAATGAAAGGAATAATATTAATCTTATAAATAGAAATAAACACTGCAGACAAACCCAGATAATGGAAGGAATAATATTAATCTTATAAATAGAAATAAACACTAACATTAGTCTTATAAATAAAAATAAACACTGCAGACAAACCCAGATAATGGAAGGAATAATATTAATCTTATAAATAGAAATAAAAACTAATATTAGTCTTATACATAAAAATAAACACTGCAGAAAAAAACCAGATAATTGAAGGAATAATATTAATCTAATAAACAGAAATAAACACTGCAGACAAACCCAGAAAACGGGTTTCGCAGAGAAAGGAAAGCATGATTCATCTCTCCACGCCAGTCTCGAAAGGAGTGTTGAAATCTAGATTGCATTCATTGATGTGACTTTATCTTTCGATCATAAACAAAGAAGTTTATGAAGTGATGCTCACCTACGAGAGAAGAAGAGGGCAGGACACAGTTGGAGGAAGACCTGGAAACACTGGCGAGCCTCGGAGAGGAAGAATTAGAGGATATATATGTTGTGCGCTGATGGCTCAGCAGATGCTCCTCTTTATGGAAGTGGATTCCAGTCCAGACCAATGGGTCGCGGAGCTCCTGAAATATCTCCAGTCCTTCCTCGGCACCACTCGTAAATTTTCTCTCCTTCCAGAAGCATTTATGGAGCCTGGAAATGTAGAAAAGATACCGAGAGACATGTTCGACTCTATTATATAAAGGAAATCTTTAAAAAGAGAAAAAAGGAAAAAACCGTGTGAGAAATTACTCACCGGGTTTCTGTAGAGCATTTATTTAAGATCCCTTTGCACGTTCAACCAGATTTAACAAAGAGTTGTGAATTTTTTTTTAAATAAATCCTAGTATTTTTTACATAGTGACTTGAAGTTTAAACTCATCCCACGTAAAACACGAATGTATTAAAATGACATTTAATCAATAAACAATTTAGGTAGAGGGTACTTCAAATACATTTTAGTCAATTTGAATTTTTTATTTTTTTTACTTTCCAGGACAAAATATGAAGTCTGGTTAAATTAAATTAAATAAAATATTTTAATAATAAAAAAAATTGTGATTTAAATAACTTATTAAAATAAGTTAAATAAAAAATGTAATAAAATAAAATAAAAAAAATTTAAGAAACAATTGGAATAAATAAAAATATTTTCATTGAAATATAATAAAATTCAAATTGGGGATAAAAAAGTAACAAAAAGTACATTTTAAATAGAGTAAAGTTAAAATATAGCAAATAAAATAAAATAAAAGTATTTGGGAGATAAAATTTAAAAAAAATAATTTTATTGAAGAATATTAAATCTAAAATTGGGTAATAAAATAAAATAATTTATTTTAAATTAATTCATGCCCCATTTTTACTTTTAATATACCATTATATTAAAGTAACTCTCACTTGATTTAAATCTATAATGAAAAAAAAACTAATAATACACAAGTAAATCAAAACTCAAGTTGAGTTCCTTTCAAACAACAAAAATAGCAAAAAAAAGTTTTTTCCTCGTCAGCATTCCTTTTAATGGCAGAAGCTCTGCGATGACATTCTTTTCAGGCTGTACACACTCCACCAAACAAAGGCTCACTCGAGGCGCTAAAAGCAGACAACGCTAATTCCAAAAAAGAAAATAGAAACATTGTTGATCTTCCACAACAGTCATGTAAACAAGTGTCCAGGAATTTAGGCCTCAGCGCCCTCAAACATCTTCTTTCTGCCGTCCATCCCAGCCTTGTCCTCGATGTTCTTACGCCAGTCACCGACATCTGCAGTCTGAGTCACGAGAGTGGGTTCATTAATAATTACATTCTGAATCAATTCAGCTTACAAAGAGGAGCTTAAGGACAATGTTAAAGAATGGATGAATACAAAAATGGTTGTAACTGTATTGTGTCTTAAAGGTACACTATGTAATTGTTCCTCAATTAGGTTAAACCATTCCAAAATCAAAGACTAGTTGTTTTAGTTTCTATTTTTCAAATCTCAGTTCGCCATCAGTTTAATTCTATTCCTTTGTATCCAAATGTGTTCCTCGTTTTTAACTTATGAGCTACACATAAGTTAAATGTTAATAAATAATTTAGGTAATAAGTCCTTTTGACTCACCTCCTCTTTGACCTCCTTCTTGACTTGTTTGAGGTTCGCTCTCAGGTCCATGGAGACCTTGTGCTTGGAGCCCAGCAGAGCCTGGAGCATAGCATCAGCAGACATACGCACTTTCTTGAGAGCGGGTTTCTTGAACTTGCCCTGGAGGTCGACCACCTTGATCTTCAGATCCTCAATCTGGAAGAATGTTCTTTCTGAGATCAAGGACTGGATGCCTTCATGCACGATTTCAATGGAAGAAGGATCATTTAAGCCATTTTTTAATTCACCTCTTTTGCTGCCTTTCCCACTTTAGATTCCAGGTCGTACCTCTCCTCGTCAACCTTGTCGATCTGTGTGTGGAGTTTCTTGCACAGTTCCTAATGAACCAAAAAGTTAACGTCTCTTTAAGAAAGTAAACCAGCATCACAAAAAAGCACTGAGGAACGCTAAACTTTTTCCTATTATTGTAATGTTGAGTTACATTAAGTTACTCAGCACTTTGTCACATTGCACAATTCTATTGCATGCTATGTGAGTTTGAGCACTTTGTTATGGTCTGCTATTTTACATTACACTATTGCATTAATGTGCTTCGTTAAGTTGCGCTGCACTATGTTGCTTGCCATGTCCCAAGAAAAATGAATGACTTTTAATTTATTTTCATCTTTTTCATTTATTTTGTTGTTAATGAACAATAATACAGGTACGCCTGTATACTAACAGGTACGCCTGTATAACAGGTACGCCTGTATACTAACAGGTACGCCTGTATACTAACAGGTACGCCTGTATACTAACAGGTACGTCTGTATACACCTGTATACTAACAGGTACGCATGTATACTAACAGGTACGCCTGTATACGCCTGTATACTAACAGGTACACCTGTATACGCCTGTATACTAACAGGTACATCTGTATACGCCTGTATACTAACAGGTACGCCTGTATACGCCTGTATACTAACAGGTACGTCTGTATACACCTGTATACTAACAGGTACGCATGTATACACCTGTATACTAACAGGTACGCCTGTATACTAACAGGTACGCCTGTATACACCTGTATACTAACAGGTACGCCTGTATACTAACAGGTACGTCTGTATACACCTGTATACTAACAGGTACGCCTGTATACGCCTGTATACTAACAGGTACGCATGTATACACCTGTATACTAACAGGTACGCCTGTTAGTATACACCTGTATACTAACAGGTACGCCTGTATACGCCTGTATACTAACAGGTACGTCTGTATACGCCTGTATACTAACAGGTATGCCTGTATACGCCTGTATACTAACAGGTACGCCTGTATACACCTGTATACTAACAGGTTAGCCTGTATACACCTGTATACTAACAGGTACGCCTGTATACTAACAGGTACGCCTGTATACACCTGTATACTAACAGGTACGCCTGTATACACCTGTATACTAACAGGTACGCCTGTATACGCCTGTATACTAACAGGTACGCCTGTATACACCTGTATACTAACAGGTACGCCTGTATACGCCTGTATACTAACAGGTACGCCTGTATACACCTGTATACTAACAGGTACACCTGTATACACCTGTATACTAACAGGTACACCTGTATACGCCTGTATACTAACAGGTACGTCTGTATACGCCTGTATACTAACAGGTATGCCTGTATACGCCTGTATACTAACAGGTACGCCTGTATACACCTGTATACTAACAGGTTAGCCTGTATACACCTGTATACTAACAGGTACGCCTGTATACTAACAGGTACACCTGTATACACCTGTATACTAACAGGTACGCCTGTATACGCCTGTATACTAACAGGTACGTCTGTATACGCCTGTATACTAACAGGTACGCCTGTATACACCTGTATACTAACAGGTTAGCCTGTATACACCTGTATACTAACAGGTACGCCTGTATACTAACAGGTACACCTGTATACACCTGTATACTAACAGGTACGTCTGTATACGCCTGTATACTAACAGGTACGTCTGTATACGCCTGTATACTAACAGGTATGCCTGTATACGCCTGTATACTAACAGGTACGCCTGTATACACCTGTATACTAACAGGTACGCCTGTATACTAACAGGTACACCTGTATACACCTGTATACTAACAGGTACGCATGTATACACCTGTATACTAACAGGTATGCCTGTATACGCCTGTATATTAACAGGTACGCATGTATACGCCTGTATACTAACAGGTACACCTGTATACACCTGTATACTAACAGGTACGCATGTATACGCCTGTATACTAACAGGTATGCCTGTATACGCCTGTATACTAACAGGTACGCCTGTATACACCTGTATACTAACAGGTACGCCTGTATACTAACAGGTACACCCTGTATACACCTGTATACTAACAGGTACGCCTGTATACACCTGTATACTAACAGGTTAGCCTGTATACACCTGTATACTAACAGGTACGCCTGTATACTAACAGGTACGCCTGTATACACCTGTATACTAACAGGTACGCATGTATACACCTGTATACTAACAGGTACGCCTGTATACTAACAGGTACGCCTGTATACGCCTGTATACTAACAGGTACGCCTGTATACGCCTGTATACTAACAGGTACGCCTGTATACACCTGTATACTAACAGGTACGCCTGTATACACCTGTAAACTAACAGGTACGCCTGTATACACCTGTATACTAACAGGTACGTCTGTATACACCTGTATACTAACTGGTACGCCTGTATACGCCTGTATACTAACAGGTACGCCTGTATACACCTGTATACTAACAGGTACGCCTGTATACGCCTGTATACTAACAGGTACGCCTGTATACACCTGTATACTAACAGGTACGCCTGTATACACCTGTATACTAACAGGTACGCCTGTATACACCTGTATACTAACAGGTTAGCCTGTATACACCTGTATACTAACAGGTACGCCTGTATACACCTGTATACTAACAGGTAAGCCTGTATACACCTGTATACTAACAGGTACGCCTGTATACACCCTGATTACTAACAGGTTAGCCTGTATACACCTGTATACTAACAGGTACGCCTGTATACTAACAGGTACGCCTGTATACACATGTATACTAAAAGGTACGCCTGTATACACCTGTATACTAACAGGTACGCCTGTATACACCTGTATACTAACAGGTTAGCCTGTATACACCTGTATACTAAACAGGTACACCTGTATACACCTGTATACTAACAGGTACGCCTGTATACTAACAGGTACACCAGTAAACTAACAGGTACGATTGTATACTAACAGGTACGCCGGTGTACTAACAGGTACGCCTGTATACTAATAGGTACGCCAGTAAATAACAGGTACGCCTGTATACACCTGTATACTAACAGGTACGTCTATATACACCTGTATACTAACAGGTACGCCTGTATACTAACAGGTACGCCTGTATACACCTGTATACTAACAGCTACGCCAGTAAACTAACAGGTACGCCGGTATACTAACAGGTACGCCAGTAAACTAACAGGTACGATTGTATACTAACAGGTACACCTGCATATGCCTGTATACTAACAGGTACGCCTGTATACTAACAGGTACGCCGGTATACTAACAGGTACGCCTGTATACTAACAGGTAAGCCTGTATACAAACAGGTACGCCGGTATACGAACAGGTATGACGGTATACTAACAGGTACGCCGGTATACTAACAGGTACGCCTGTATACTAACAGGTACGCCTGTATACGAACAGGTACGCCGGTATACTAACAGGTACGCCGGTATCCGAACAGGTATGCCGGTATACTAACAGGTACGCCGGTATACTAACAGGTACGCCTGCATACTAACAGGTATGCCGGTATACTAACAGGTACGCCTGTATAATAACAGGTACGATTGAATACTAACAGGTACGCCTGCATATGCCTGTATACTAACAGATACGCCTGTATACTAACAGGTACGCCTGTATACTAACAGGTACGCCGGTATACTAATAGGTACACCGGTATACTAACAGGTACGCCTGTATACGCCTTTATACTAACAGGTAAGCCGGTATACTAACAGGTATGCCGGTATACTAACAGGTACGCTGGTATACTAACAGGTACACCTGTATACTAACAAGTACGCCGGTATACTAACAGGTACGCCGGTTTACTAACAGGTACGCCGGTATACTAACAGGTACGCCTGTATACTAACAGGTACGATTGTATACTAACAGGTATGCCTGTATACTAACAGATACGCCTGTATACTAACAGATACGCCGGTATACTAACAGGTACACCTTTATACTAACAGGTACGCCAGTATACTAACAGGTACGATTGTATACTAAAAGGTACGCCTGCATATACCTGTATACTAACAGGTACGCCTGTATACTAACAGGTACGCCTGTATACTAACAGGTACGCCTGTATACTAACACGTACGCCGGTATACTAACAGGTACACCGGTATACTAACAGGTACGCCTGTATACGCCTTTATACTAACATGTAAGCCGGTATACTAACACGTACGCCAGTATACTAATGTATATACGTATACACCTATTTACTAACAGGTACACCTACAAATGGCAGTATGCAATCAGGTACGCCTGTATACACCTCTATACTAAAAGGGTACGCCTGTTTACGCCAGTATATTAACAGGTATGCCTGTATACACCTGTATACAAACAGGTACGCATTTTGTATACAAACATGCCAAACATCAAGCTGCGTAGTATAGACCCAGCCCCAAACTTTAAGAATAGATTAATGACCATATTTTTTTATCGCCCGATAAGAGTCTCTGCATGTTAACATCAATAACGGCCCACCACTAATGCATATAAATGTTTTGTTGAACTTATTAAGAATAACCAATAATAAACAGTTGAAATTAATATAATATACAAGTTATGTGGCTCTATGTCTTTTGTGCCATGTTAAATACAATGTCTCTATTTCCAGTCTGTTTTCATACATTTCCAAACTGTGCTGGATGTGCTAGAAAAAAGCCTATTTTTTGCTGACAGAGTACTATGTTGTGTTACAATCTTACATGATGAAGTCATGCTAGATAATCTGAAAAGATACATAAATACCATCACCGCAAATACATTAGAAAGACATTGTGGAAAATCTGGTAAAACATTGGTCACATACATAATTTAGGCATTTATATTTAACAGACTATATTTATGTACAAATATTTCAGATTTAGATATAAAAAGATAAAATCTGATTTGATTTGCTGAATGAAAACTCTTCTGTGAGCTTTTAAAGTCATAAAATTTATCATTTTTCCCTCAAATATCTTCAGAGCACTTTTTTACCTGAGAGCATCTCTAAGTGACCTGCTCGAGTAATTTTTTGCTTTGTACCAAATTGCTTTTTGCGCCTCCTTCTATTATACGCATTGAATAAAAGCATCTCCTGTCATATGCAGTAATTCCTCCCCCTACCTTTAGAGGCCCCCACACTCCCCTCTGCTTTAGCTCTTCTTCATGGTTCTTTGTTAGTGTAATGTTTCTCACCTGTGCCCAATTATACCCCAGACTACTTAAGTGTTACTTTGTTCCTTTGCCTCTCACCCAGTTTTTTGTTTGGAAATTGTTGTGCTGCCTTGTAATTTCTAGTCGTCCTCGCTCTTCAATAAGTAAGGGAATTTCGGTTCGATTTTTCTGTTGCTCTGCAGTTGTTTCTCCCCTCGTGGAGTTTTGTTTTTCTGTGTAACTACTCCAGTTTACGTATTTAAAAGACCTCATTCTGAGAAGAAGTTTTGTTTTATTAGTGCTTCCTTTATTAAAGAAAGACTTCATTTTTTGGAGCTCTGCTTGGGTTCAATTCTAGTGCCCCAGTGGTGCGTTACTTGTGACGTCTCCTGAATGCACGAATGTGAATGTGTCTCTGACCTGGAGTTCCTGAGCGGATGAGGGCATGGACAGAGCAGCGCAGTTTTCAGACATGTAGGCCTCTTTAGCTGCAGCTATGTCCACCTCTTCTTTCTCCATAAGGCCCTTACATATGCTGAGCACCAAACTCTGAGGGAAACATCATTTTCAATATTATTTACCAAAATAGAAGAATATCAATAGAAAAAGAAATTCTAAAATGAGGAAAGTGTAGCTCAGTGGTAGAGCGCATGCTTTGCATGTAAGAGGTCCTGGGATCAAACCCCAACATCTCAGCATCCCAGGGGCATTGGTGATTTCCCCTTCTGTAAGTTGCTTTGGACAAAAGCGTCTGACAAATGCATAAATGTAAATGCAATGAAAACACAGCTTTTGTTCAAGATCCATTTGAACTTTGTTGTTTTAAAGAAGTTTTGTGCAGGTATATATGACTCTTGAGTTCTGACTGGATGATTACTCTGCTTTTGTGCTGCGTCATCAAACCTTTCACTGACAAATATTTGTTGTGCTATTAAGGCAGATTATAAAATAAGATTTGAGATCTTACAGTAACCAAGAAATGAATACACAGTGTAATAGCAATATACACATGTATCATATTTTAATAGAAAGATTTAATTCAATATTAACCTATATGGAAGAGAAATATATTCACATACAGTGGTGTGAAAAACTATTTGCCCCCTTCCTGACTTTTTATTCTTTTGCATGTTTGTCACACAAAATGTTTCTGATCATCGAACACATTTTAATATTAGTGAAAGATAACACAAGTAAACACAAAATGCAGTTTTTAAATGAATGTTTTTATTATTTAGGGAGAAAAAAAATCCAGAGGCGTCACGGTGGCGCAGTGGGTAGCACGGTCGTCTCACAGCAAGAAGGTCGCTGGTTCTAGGCTCGGCTGGGTCGGTTGGCATTTCTGTGTGGAGTTTGCATGTTCTCCCCGTGATCGCGTGGGTTTTCTCCGGGTGCTCCGGTTTCCCCACAAGTCCAAAGACATGCGGAATAAGTGAATTGAATAAGAACAATTGCCCATAGTGTGAATGTGTGTGTAAATGTTTCCCAGCGATGGGTTGCGGCAGGGAAGGGCATCCGCTGCGTAAAACATATGCCAGTGAGTTGGTGGTTCATTCCGCTGTGGCGACCCCGAAAGGGAATAAAGCCGACATGAAGATGAATGAATGAAAAAAAATCCAAACCCACATAGCCCTGTGTGAAAAAGTAATTGCCCCTGCACCTAATAACTGGTTGGGCCACCCTTAGCAGCAATAACTGCAATCAAACGTTTGCGATAACTTGCAACAAGTCTTTTACAACGCTCTGGAGGAATTTTGGCCCACTCATCTTTGCAGAATTGTTGTAATTCAGCTTTATTTGAGGGTTTTCTAGCATGAACCGCCTTCTTAAGGTCATGCCACAGCATCTCAATGGGATTAAGGTCAGGACTTTGACTAGGCCACTCCAAAGTCTTCATTTTGTTTTTTTTCAGCCATTCAGAGGTGGATTTGCTGGTGTGTTTTGGGTCATTGTCCTGCTGCAGCAACCAAGATCGCTTTAGCTTAAGTTGACGAACAGATGGCCGGACATTCTCCTTCAGCATTTTTTGGTAGACAGTAGAATTCATGCTTCCATCTATCACAGCAAGCCTTCCAGGTCCTGAAGCAGCAAAACAACCCCAGACCATCACACTACCACCACCATATTTTACTGTTGGTATGATGTTCTTTTTGTGAGACGCTGTGTTACTTTTACGCCAGATGTAACGGGACACGCACCTTCCAAAAAGTTAAACTTTTGTCTCGTCAGTCCACCAAGATATTTTCCCAAAGTCTTGGCAGTCATCGAGATGTTTTTAGCAAAATTAAGACGAGCCTTAATGTTCTTTTGCTTAATAGTGGTTTGCGTCTTGGAACTCTGCCATGCAGGCCGTTTTTTGCCCAGTCTCTTTCTTATGGTGGAGTCGTGAACACTGATCTTAATTGAGGTAAGTGAGGCCTGCAGTTCTTTGGATGTTGCCCTGGGATCTTTTGTGACCTCTCGGATGAGTTGTCCTCTGCGCTCTTGGGGTAATTTTGGCCGGCCGGCCACTCCTGGGAAGGTTCACCACTGTTCCATGTTTTTGCCATTTGTGGATAATGGCTCTCACTGTGGTTCGCTGGAGTCCCAAAGCTTTAGAAATGGCTTTATAACCTTTACCAGACTGATAGATCTCAATTACTTTTCTCTTCTCTCATTTCTTCCTGAATTTCTTTGGATCTTGGCATGATGTCTAGCTTTTGAGGTGCTTTTGGTCTACTTCTCTGTGTCAGGTAGCTTCTGTTTAAGTGATTTCTTGATTGAAACAGGTGTGCCAGTAATCAGGCCTGAGGGTGGCTACAGAAATTGAACTCAGGTGTGTTAAACCACAGTTAATTTATTTTTTAACAAGGGGGGGCAATCACTTTTCACACAGGGCTATGTGGGTTTGGATTTTTTTCTCCCTAAATAATAAACACATTCATTTAAAAAACTGCATTTTGTGTTTACTTGTGTTATCTTTGACTAATAATAAAATGTGTTCGATGATCAGAAACATTTTGTGTGACAAACATGCAAAAGAATAAAAAGTCAGGAAGGGGGCAAATAGTTTTTCACACCACTGTATGTGAAAAAATGTTAAATATATTACAAATTATTATTAATTTTGAAATGCACATATCTATTATATGGGAAAAAACGGGCAAAATTAACTAGTTAATAGATGTAATTCCCAAATTTTTCATAGTATTATTTTGAGAGAGAGAGAGAGAGAGAGAGAGAGGAAGACAGAGAGGAGGGGGAAGGGAGTGAGTAAATCATGGATGCCATTTTCCCACTTTTGAATATAAAGGTACATTTTATTTTTGTTATTTATTCCCTATTTTTCTAACTCTTTTGGTAAAATAAATCTGTTAGTTCTTGTTCATATCGTGTTGGGTTGGTTTTTCTTTTGTAAAATGGGACCGAATGATTTTTTCTTTCAGCTGCTCTTGTGTCTTCTCCAGTTCTTAACTTTCAGTTTAGTTTTAGTCTCAGATGCAAAAATAAAGTGTAACAATAAAATAGAATCAGAAGTTGATGCTTTGTTCCTTACTGTCACCATCAGGAAGATCTGTAAAGTTCACCCGATAGCGGTGACTGGTGGTCACATGTGCTATCTGCAATATGGGCCAGAAGTTTGGAATCACTTTTTATAATGAGTATGTATGGAGTAATAGTAATATTTATAATGAGTAATGGTAAAGCATATTTATAATGAGTAATAGTATGGAGTTCCTCAAGGATCCGTTTTGGGACCCATCCTATTCTCAATATACATGCTGCCCCTTGGCAAAATTATTAGAAGACATGGTGTTAGTTTCCATTGCTATGCAGACGACACCCAGCTCTATATATCAGCAAAACCTAACGACCCTTTAAAGCTAAATAAGATCTCAGAATGTGTCACTGATATCAATGATTGGATGAATGAAAATTTCCTTATGCTAAATTCAGATAAAACAGAAATATTACTTATTGGCTCTAAAAAGCAATTACAGAATCTCTCTGCTTCACATATGGAACTGGGGGGACACACTGTTAATTTTTCCACTACAGTTAAAAATCTTGGCGTTATTATAGATAGTGAACTGACGTTTAAGAATCATATCTCTTATGTTACTAAGACTGCTCTTTCTTTCACCTCAGGAATATTGCTAAAGTGCGGAACATGCTGTCTATCGTAGATGCAGAAAAATTAGTGCATGCTTTCATGACCTCCAGAATGGATTATTGTAACGCTCTGTTAGCCGGCTGTTCGGCCGCCACGCTACAAAAATTACAGTTAGTCCAGAACGCAGCAGCTAGAGTTCTCACAAGAACAAAGAAATATGATCACATTACACCGGTTTTGTGCTCTCTTCATTGGCTTCCTGTACAATATCACATTGACTACAAGATACTGCTCCTTGCCTTTAAGGCGCTGAATGGCTCGGCTCCATTCTACCTGCGCAGTCTCCTCTCACGATATATTCCAGCTCGCTCTCTCCGATCACAAGAAGCAGGAATATTGATTATACCAAAGGTTAGTAGATCCACCAGAGGTGGAAGAGCGTTCTCATATAGAGCCCCGAAGCTCTGGAATAAACTCCCGGATGTTGTCCGCAGCTCAGCTACGCTCACAGATTTCAAAACTAAATTAAAAACATATCTGTTTAAACTGGTATTCCAATAATTATCTCTTTTGGTATTTGTCTAAACAGATCTGATGTCTGAGCACTATAAATATACAAACTGTTGAAAAAACAATGTGGTTCAATGTTCCTCTCTAACCTATCCTCATTATTTATCTCACCTCCTGCAGCTGATGCTGATCACTTGTTTGTTGTCTATGTTACAGTTTACTAACCGTTTTCTCCATTTGTTAGTTCCTGTTTTGTCTTTGTTTGTTTTGTTTTTTGTTTTTCAGGTCCTGTTCGGCGAACTGTTCATCGATGGATTTTTGTTTTTTATGTTCTTTATGCTGGGGAGGTGATTAGCACCTGCCTCAGTCAGCGAGAGTCCCGTCACAGAGGGAACTCCTGTCTGCTCTGCCTGATCCTCACGAGGACTTTGTGAAGCTGCTTTGAAAGCAATTGCTAAAGAAGCGCTATATAAAAACTGATTGATTGATTGATAATATCCACCAATCTGCCAAAATTTTGAAGCAGGGGTCAGGAGGAGTTCTGGCTGCAATATAATGGCCCCTGGTTCTAATCCCTAATCTCTAAAGTTCAGGTTTAGGGGAGTGGCAAGTCCATCTCCTCAAAGAGACCCTAAAATTACTAGAGTGAAACATTATCACATTATCTGAGAAACAAACAGTATGAGTTCTGAAATAATTGGTATGATTGATGTTCTTCGCTCATTTACTAATGTTAAGCACTTTCTCAACAAAATATATATGCATTTATTCATCTTCATGTCGGCTTTCTTCACTTTCGGGGTCGCCACAGCGGAATGAACTGCCAACTCTCTGGCATATGTTTTACGCAGCGGATGCCCTTCCAGCCGCAACCTTGTGGGGAAACCGGAGCACTCGGAGAAAACCCACACAATCACGAGGTGAACATGAGAACTCCACACAGAAATGCCAACCGACCCAGCCGAGGCTCGAACCAGCGACCTTCTTGCTGTGAGACGACCGTTCTATCCACTGCGCCACCGTGATGCTCCCAAAATATATATTTTCCATGTTATTGTAACTTATTGTTATACTTGGCTCACAAAATTCAGCTAAATTAATTTAAGCATAAAAATATAAATCTCACAGACAGCTTAAGATATGATGAAATGGGATTATGGAGAGATTTGGAGTTATTCTGATATCATTAAACTACTCTGAAAAGTAAATTTATTTCCTTTTAGAGCAGCAGTGATGTATGACAAAGTGGGTTCCAATGTAAAAAACATCAACAGTAAATATTTAGCCTCATCCAGTTACCACGGAGACGTGATTTAATCGTTTGTTTTTCTTTTAGGATGAGCAAGAAAAACCTGTGTTTTGTAAATATGAATGCTTGAATACTTTGAATTTAGTAAATTAAATACTAAATTACAACCAAAAAAAAACATTCAGTGAGAAAATGTCAATGTTTTGTTAACAAGAGGATGGATTTGTCATACAGTGTTAAAATACTGAATAGATTTTTTATTTGTATATCACAAATGCAGAAGTAGATATATATAGACAGAGCCCCAGCCGCACTCCTACCTAACACTGTAGCAACTGACCTAGGGGCGTTAGTTACTGGAGCGCTGAGATGCAAGTGGTTGCAAGAGAAATGGCAATTTGAACAAGTATTTTTGAGCATTCTGAGCGTAATATCATGCCAGCATTGGTGGGCGGAGCTTGAAAGCTTTGAGATATAGGGCAAATCTTGGCCCACATTTCATATTCAGTGTTTTGTTTTTATCATGTGGCCACAGAGCTTTGGCTAAACATCTGGTACGCGTTTGGTACACTTCAAAGCAGGGGATCTCAAACTCACTTCCTGGAAGGCCCAAGCTCTTGCTGGTTTTTGTTCCAAGAGACACTCCAGTAGCCTCAAATAATAATAATGCTTTAAAGGTGTATAACACTTTTCCATTATTCATTCACTCCGCATTCACACACTGGTGGTGATAAGTTACCTTGGTAGCCCTCCACTACTCTAGGGTAGTCTGACAGGACGTGGCTGCCTTTCCATGACTACAGCCTCCTGCCCACCACCAAACACCCCCCACCAGTCACTCACATCCACCAAACACCCCCACCCAGCCACACTCATCCACCAAACACCCCCCACCAGTCACACTCATCCACCAAAACACCCCCACCAGTCACTCACATCCACAAAACACCCCCACCAGCCACACCATCCACCAAACACCCCACCAACAACAATCCACCAAAACCACACCAGTCACACACATCCACCAAACACACCTCACCAGTCACTCACATCCACCAAACACCCCCCACCAGTCACTCACATCCACCAAACACCCCCACCAGCCACACTCATCCACCAAACACCCCCCCACCAGTCACACTCATCCACCAAACACACCACACCAGTCACACACATCCACCAAACACCCCCACCAGCCACACTCATCCACCAAACACCCCCCACCAGTCACTCATCCACCAAACACACCACACCAGTCACACACACACCAACCAAACACACCCACAGTCACTCACATCCATCAAAAACTCCACCAGTCACACACAATCCACCAAAACACCCCACCAGTCACTCACATCCACCAAACACACCCACAGTCACCACATCCACCAAAACACCCCACCAGTCACACATCCACCAAACACCCACCAGTCACTCACATCCATCAAACACACCACCAGTCACTCACAACACCAAACACCCCCCACCAGTCACCACACACCAAACACACCCCCACCAGTCACACACATCCACCAAACACACCTCACCAGTCACTCACATCCATCAAATACACCCAGCCAGTCACTCACATCCACCAAACACTCTCCACCAGTCACACACATCCACCAAACACTCTCCACCAGTCACTCACATCCACCAAACACCCCCCACCAGTCACTCACATCCACCAAACACACCACCAGTCACTCACATCCACCAAAAACCCCGCACCAGAACACACATCCACCAAATAGACCCCACCAGTCACACACATCCACCAAACACCCCCCACCAGTCACACATCCACCAACACCCCCACCAGTCACAACACATCCACCAAACACCCCCACCAGCACACCACATCCACCAAACACCCCCCACCAGTCACTCACATCCACCAAACACCCCGCACCAGTCACACACATCCACCAAATAGACCCCACCAGTCACACACATCCACCAAACACCCCCACCAGTCACAACATCCACCAAACACCCCCCACCAGTCCTCACATCCACCTAACACCCCCCACCAGTCGCTCACATCCACCAAACACCCCCATCAGTCACACACATCCACCAAACACCCCCCACCAGTCACTCACATCCACCAAACACCACCCATCAGTCACACACGCCCACCAAACACAGCCCACCAGTCACACACATCCATACTGTGCAATCCGAGAGAAGTGGTTTGCCCAGGGCCACTGCAGAACGGACCTGATGGGGATCAAACCGCCAACCTTCCGGTTACAGGGCAATCACCTCCAGCATTGCACCAATGACACTTAATCAGTGAAATCAGGAGTGTTTTAAGTAAGGTTGGAGCGAAACTGAGCAGGGCTGCAACCCTCCAGGAATTTGAGACTTAAAAGGAACACTTAAAAATGTTTAAGTTGGGATCTGATCGCTTTAATTTAACAAGATTCCTGGAAAAAGTGAAGTCAGCTTTTACTTTCATTCAGCCAGGAACAACTACACTGAATTCGCAAAAGTATGTTGTACATGACATAAATTCTGTGAAAGATGTACAAAGTTTTGGTCAAGGCAGTTTATGCAGTCAAAAAGAGATGTTTGGATCTGTTTGCTGACAGTTTTTGGGAAGAGTTTTATTTTTCAAGCCTGGCTGACCAGCATTTGGAAGGATTCCCTGCAGACCTTATTTTAACAGTTGTGTCCATGAGTATTGAGTATAAAGATTGTTCTTTTCTTATAACTTGGTGTTTTTTCTCACCGTCTGGGACTGTTTCTCTGGCTCATTGCATGTCAATAAGTTGTTGTGGGGAGATTTCCATACACTGAAACATGAAGCGAAACAAAACGTCATGGAATCGGTTGTTTGGCATGACAGTGAAATGGCCTCATGTGCGAGTGTCGGCCAAAGCAGCCATAAACACCAGGTCGGCCTACAGGAGACTAAATTAATATTAGGTGTTGTGCCTATTAATATTAGGTGTTGTCCCTGTAAACACCAAACAAGACTCACTGCCTTAAAATTGTATTTGTGGAATCCTATAAACGGTTGTGTTTTTGAGAGAAACTCAAAGTCGGATTACATTCCGGCATATTTTGTTTGCAACCCTGTCTAGTTTGGTTTTAAACAAGCTACGAGGACCTTAATCAGTGTGATCAGGTGTGTTTCATGATTGCTGAATCTAATCTATGCAGGGCTGTGGTTCTTCAGGACCAACTATAGATATATGCTTTAAGACAGAATATGAGTGTAATAAAATCAAACTCGACGTGAAAACAATGAGCATTATGTATTCTACCTTTAGATGGTGCCGACGGCTCGATGTCATCTTTTTTCTGAAACGGGATTGAGACACAACAGTGATATGTAGCAAGAAATGAGGGACCTGTTTTGTTATTTATATCCAGAGATACTCACTCAGACATCTTGGCGACCTGTTTTCTTCACCCCTGTAAAAACACAACGCAGTGAATAATGAAAAATCAGATATAAGCAATTCTGTAGATCATGTAAATTCAGTGTAACTAGAATTCATTATTATTCACGAGTTCACTCTGCTCATAATTGGTTAGTATTGTAGGCATGGTTGGCAAGAAATGGAGAAGCATACTAGACGAACTGTTTGAGTGTTAGTCCGGGACCATTGAACAACCTGGGCCCAGGAAAATACCCAACCCCCCCCCCCCCTTTATATTTCCAACTATAACCGCAGTTTAAATGAGGAGTAGACTATCTTAAACAAAGTTAGAAGTGAAAAATGCATTGTGAGTGGTGAAGGAGGAATAGGGATAGGAATAGGGAAGGAGGGATAGCTTGCACGATGTAGATGTTAGATCTTTGGTCGTGTCTTTCTCATATATAAGTCCAAACATAACTTAGCACCTAAACACCTAACAAACATTATCAGTGAATACACACCAAACAGAGAGCTAAGATCCATCCATCTATCCATTTTCATGTCGGCACAGCGGAATTAACCGCCAACTCCTCTGGCACATGTTTTATGCGACGGATGCCCTTCAAGACGCAACCCATCGCTGGGAAACATTCACACACACTCATTCACACTTTAACACTATGGACAATCGTTCTTACTCAATTCTCTTATTCCGCATGTCTTTGGACTTCTGGGGAAACCGGAGCACCCGGAGAAAACCCACGCGATCACGGGGAGAACATGCAAACTCCACACAGAAATGCCACCTGCCCCAGCCGAGCCTAGAACCAGCGACCTTCTTGCTGTGAGACGACCGTGCTACCAACTACGCCACCGTGACGCCTGTAGAGCTAAGATCCCTCAGTTCAAATAAATTAGATCTACCCTGGGTTAATTCCAAACAGGATAAAAACTAGTTTAGTTCCCCTGCGGCCCAAAGATGAACCAGCTTCCAGAGGAGATCAAGGGTGCCAACACTTTAGTCACGTTTAAATCCAGGCTAAAGACTCTCCTGTTTAGTTGTGCTTTTGTCGACTGAGCACCAAGTCCAAACAACTATTTTACCTCTACACTACACATCTTAATCACAGTTTTTAATCACTATGATTTTATTATGACTTTTTTATGCTTGATTTTATTAAATGTACTTTCATTTTATTCTTTGTTTCTAAAGTAAAACACTTTGAATTACCCTGTGTACGAAATGTGCTACACAAATAAACTTGCCTAAACGTGTCTTATATACTGGAGATGATCTGGGTAGGTGGGACCATATGATTAGTCAATTATCAGCCAAGCTCCTCCCGAATTTATGCTAATCTGATGATTAACGTCATTTTGTTTTACCTGTACATTGGTAATCACATCAATATTTGTTCATACAACTTTCAAATCCTAAAATTAAAACAAACATGTTTTGACTGTTTACGAATATCAGAATCAGCTGAATTCACAAAAAACCATCTACTTAAAAATATAATTGAAAAAAAAAACCTTTAAAATTGTAACTTAACAATTCACCAACGTCAACAAATCTATGGAAGCCCATTTCCAGCATAAATATAATGACTTTAAAAACAAAAATTTTGATCTAAAAAGTCAAAATGTTGACTGAGAAAGTCGCATTTTTTTAGATTAAAAGTTTAGCTTTTTATATAATAGTCAAAATGTAGTGATATTAAGTTTAAAAAATTAGATAAAAATGTGTTAACATGGTTTGCATTAGATTGAGCCAACAAGTCAACATTTTTACTTTTTATCTCCCAATTTCACCTTTTTATCTGAAAATATTTCTCATAGTTGCACCTTTCTAAATAAAATGTTAACTTTATATCTCAAATTTGACTTTCTAAGTCAAAAGTTTTACTTTGAAAAGCATTCTAGCTGCAGAGATTGAGTGCTCTATGGCTCTGCAACTAGAAACTGAAACCTAAAGACTTTTTGTTATTTCATTATTTCTACAACATTTAAATATATAATTGTTTAAAAGTAGATTTTAACCAGGGTGCGAACTACAGGAGAGCCTATTTATTGGCTCCCCTGAAAAAGTAATTTGTACAAATTTGTAAGGGTTTGAAATAGTTTTTATATATATACATATTTAATGTGTTATTTTGATGTGCAGTTTTTGCGTTGTGTAATTTGATCTTCAAGGATTATTGTGAAATATTCATACGTAAAAAAAAAATCATGCTTTCACCTTTGATGATCATTTGAATTAAATTCAGTTGACTAGATACATGCTATTCTTTTCATGAGCTTCAGCTCAAATTGCCTTTGGACACATCTCTTTAGGAAGGCTTTTTTTAGTCCTGGTAAGTCATCTGTCACCCCTCTCCTCCCCCAAACACCCCCCAACCCAAAAATGGTACATGCTATAGCTCGCACACTGATTTTAACAGCAAAGAAATATTTTTTTCTTGCTTCCCAAGAAGAATTTCTGCAGTGTATGCATCATCCGTGTGAGTAAAAGGAGTGCCTGGAATTGCCTTTGAAAGCTTGCCAATGGACTCCAGCATGTCGAGTAAGGAGGAGGGTGGGCAGAGGGGTGTGAATTTCATCCTCTCGTATCTATCTTCTGTCTCAATCTCTCTGCTTCTGGAAAAATTGACTGTAGATTCTAACAATAAATCCACTTTGAAACCCTTCGTGCTGACAGCGGGATTAATTTCAGATTGTTAACATCATCTATCAGACTGATAACATCTCTAAAGGTAGCTTAAGAGGGTCTAAAGGTAGCTTAAGAGGGGTGTTTAAGGTGACGTGGGGGTAGCGATATGAGGAAGTGCATTTAAAACCGTAAAAATTCACAAAAATTTGGAAATATTAATCAAATTATAATAGCTTGAAACAACAATAAAAATACAAATGCTAACAACACTACAATTAATTTGAAATTCATTGTGAAAGATAACTAAAGGTTTTTTTCTTCCCAAAGTCTAACACCACAAAAAAAAAAAAACATTCCACTCACAAACCTTTGGCTTACATTGTTGGCTACCAAGTCTCGGATCAATCAAATGCTTTAATCTAAAACAGCTCACTTTAGGTTTATATTGAGGAGAAAATCCAAGCAAACAGTTCAGAAACAAAACCAACAAAAGGACTGCATTTACCAGCGATGCGTCTCCTCACCTGTATGAGAACGTCAGGCAGCAGCGCAGTCCTGAAAGCAGCAGCTCTGGTAGCGGGGCCGAGCCTGAACCCCATTTATACGCTGGCATCCTCCTCGCGTCCCCTCATTATGGTAAGGCACAAGTCTCAGTGGGTTTGCCAGCCCCTTGAAATACCCACATCCCACGTCTGCCAACAGTGCCTTAAATAGAGCGAGAAGAACAGAATTTCCAGATGTTCGTAGTGTTAGATTATCACTTTGAGTTCGGTCAAGGATAGAAACCAGAGACAGAACCAAACAAAAGCTGAGATGAGTCCAAATCAGAGATTTCAGAGATAAGACAGTAAGCTAAACTGTTGCTGTGTGTTACATTAGGTTGTTTAAAACCACAAAAGAGTGAACATCATTTTTTCAGGGTAATATACATTCCTTTTTTTACATGTTAAGGTTTGTTAAGATATCAATGTTTCATTTAGTTATTTTATTGGGCTTCGAATAGGCGCTCCACCTGTTTCCACTTAACCTGATCCTTCTGCAAACGAAGCAGTCCTGACTGATAAGCATAAGATCATTTACAAAATATAGACCAGTGGGCTGGTGGAGTACTATTTGAGGACAGTCGTCCATGTGCTGGTAAAACATACATAAACATTCAGTAATATGTGTTCTTTATCCGTTACATTCACTTATTAGTGCGCATTGTAATATTTGTGTCTCCAACTATTTAAAATGTTTTGAAAGTGTTATACGCGGAGGGAACAAAGAAAAGAAGAAGGAAGGAAGAAATAAAGGAAAAAAGTTAGTTGAATTGAAGTTAGGACACTAGGAAGCAAGAGAGGTGGTTGGCAGTGAGAAAAGAAGATGGGAGGAAAAAAGAGAGGGAGGGAGAGAGATAGAAGGAGGAAGAAACAACATAAGATAAAAGGAATACAGAAATCAAGTAAAAAGGGAGGAAGGGAGGGAGACAATAATTAAAGGCAGAAAGAAGGGCCAAGGAGAAAGAAGAAATGATTGAATGAATGAAGTAGAGAGGAAAGAAGACAGAAGTTGAAGAAATTATAAAAAGAAGAAGGTTAGGATGAAAGGAAATAAAAACAAAGTTGTAACTAAGAGAGAGGAAGGGACAAAGAAAGACAAGAAGTTGAAGGGAAGAGAAAGACAAAGTTAAGAAGGAAGGAAGAAAACAGAAAAGTTGGAAAGAAAAGGGAAGGAGATAGGGAGTAAGGAAGAAACAAATTGGGACAAAGGAA
This sequence comes from Danionella dracula, assembly GCA_900490495.1. Taxonomy (NCBI): domain Eukaryota; kingdom Metazoa; phylum Chordata; class Actinopteri; order Cypriniformes; family Danionidae; genus Danionella; species Danionella dracula. The sequence continues at coordinate 1,092,954 of UELW01000051.1, forward strand.
GTACTGAGAATTTAGGGACTGAGAAGAAATAAAAAGAGAGGAGGTAAGACGAGAAGCAAAAGAGATTAATGGAAGAAAACAGAAAGGAATGGAGGAAGAAAGAATGTAAAGTGGAAGGATGAAATTATGTAAGAAGTAAAAAATGTGGAAAAAAATAAGTTAAAGAAAGAAAGAAAGAAAAAAAGAAAGGAAGTAAGGAAGCAAAGAAGGAGGGAAGGAAGGAAGAGGGAAAAGGGCAGTGGTTGGTGAGGAAATTAATTCCCGTCCAAACCAATAATTATGTCCAGTTCTTCCTCCGCCGGATTCAAGAAATTTTTTTTCCTGTTCTTCAATTAGCAAGTGTGGCCCACTGAAAATGTAGAAAAGATACTAAGAGACACGATCACTTGTATGAATAAAATAGATAGAAAATAAGAGGAAAATGACTCACCAAAACACTGTGCAGCCCTCCCCAAGATGGTGGATGATAATTCATAGCATATTTAAACTCTGTTATTAAAGTAATGTTTAAACCAAAACAAGTAATACAAAATAAAGATATTCAAAAATACTAATAATATAAAATTACAATAAAATGTGATGTACATAAATTTATGGTGTACATAAATTAAACATAATTTTTTGGTACAGTTTTTTCAGTGAAATTGGTTTTCCAATTTCCAAAAGAGCTATTAGTTAAATTACAAATATTATAAAATACATTTAAATTTAAATGAGTTGAACTGAACTAAAATTAAAAGAAATTAACAAAGGCTGAAAAAAGGCTGGCAAAAATGCCTATGGTAATAAAACAAAACATTAGGTCTTTCCTTTTTAGCATTCATTTAATGGCAGAAGCTCTGCGATGACAATCTTTTGAGGCTGTACACACTCCACCAAACAAAGGCTCACTCATCTCATTTGAGTTAATGAAAGCAAAACAAAGCAAACGCAAAAAAAAACTACAGTAAGAGAAACAAAAGCTCAGCTCTGTTGAATTCCTAGTCATGTAAACAAGTGTCCAGGAATTTAGGCCTCAGCGCCCTCAAACATCTTCTTTCTGCCGTCCATCCCAGCCTTGTCCTCGATGTTCTTACGCCAGTCACCGACATCTGAAGCCTGGTTTTGGAGAAGGGGCTGTGTGTTAGTCTCCATAGCTCAAAGAAGTTTTTTTTGTTGTAGCAGAGCTGACCCTGACTACTTAAGAAATGATATCACTTTTGAACCCTTTTCCTAAAAGTGTGCATTTTGTATCTTTAAATATTTATTTATCTCTATGTATTAAATTGGTTGTGTGTTAAAAACGGGTAGTTATAGGTTCTCACCTCCTCTTTGGCCTCCTTCTTGACTTGTTTGAGGTTCGCTCTCAGATCTAGCGAGACCTTGTGCTTGGAGCCCAGCAGAGCCTGGAGCATCTGATCAGCGGACATGCGCACTTTCTTAAGAGCGGGTTTCTTAAACTTCCCCTGGAGGTCAACCACCTTGATCTTCAGCTCCTCAACCTAGACGCAAGAAGATCAACATAAATAACTGCATTTGGAGAACATATGTGCATTCCACGTCAATGTTTAGGTTTGTTATTGTAACAAATTACCTCTTTTGCTGCCTTGCCAACTTTAGCTTCCATGTCATACCTCTCCTCATCAACCTTGTCGATCTGTTGATGAAGCTTCTTGCAGAGATCCTAACGGGACACATTTCTGTGGTCATCCTCTCTTTTCTAAAAATGTATACTTCTCCACAGTATATGACAAAGAAAACTGGGAACGTGTATTTTCCACTGCTTAGAAAACAACAATGCGTGTGAAGAAAATGGTGTGAGCATTTATCTCAAAAAGGATTGATAAAGGCAACCGCCACTGTGCTGTCTCTTCTGACCAGCAGGAGTTGTCTGAAGTGACATACTGCAAGGAAGACTAGCTGTAATTCTGTGATTTATGTGCCAGTGTGCCTCGGTCTGGTTGCAGGAACCCAAGGCCTTGTTCTTCAGACTTACTGAACTTCATATGGTTGCATACGTCATACAGTGTCCACTAAAGGAGACACCAACACGGAGGAACCTTATGTCTCTCCAGTTTCCCGAATATACAAGGCAATTGAGAAGTCACAGAAATTTGTAGTTGAGCTCTCTGTCATGCTGATCCTGGAACTCAGAGGTTGAGCCAGTGTTGGAGTGGTCTCTTATCGAGGAAACTTAGCTGTGTCACTGTACCAAACAAATCCAGACTCTGAAGACGGCTCGCATGCTCAATGAGTTCAGCTCCAGACTCATAAAAGCAATGTTCCGTCCCAGATTCATACCTTGTTTTTTTGGTTGACACAAATCTTAGATGGCTGAGCTACCAGGGCATCAACTGGTCTCAAGACTGGACTACAATGAATCAGATGTCCAAATATGCCACAATTGAAACTCTTTCCCATTGCAAGGTAAAAACTAAGGCTGCCTCAGCCATCTTCTTTAAGGTTTGTGGCAATAGAAAGAACTCAAATGGGAGGACACAGTACTGGAAAGCTCATCGTAGGTACAGTTTGTGGAAGATTTCCACGTAAAAGTATGCATCCTTCATATTGATCGTAATGTACCAAGGGGTGCTTGCCGCTGAATTGCCTGACCCTAGTTGAAAGTGGTTGTTCCCCCTCCCTTCTTTTCATCCCTAGGTGGCCTGTCCTAGGGCCTGGATCTACTGGACCTTCTACCAGACTGCCACAGAGGAGACCGTAGACTAAGGCTTCCTGCTCCTCCAATTCTTACATAATCTTGCAGCCAGGGTGCAGAGTCTGAGAATGTTTCTGGGAAGGTTGAGAAGGGTCACTCTAGACCAGGGGTCTCAAACTCAATTCCCGGAGGGCCACAGTCACTGCAAGTTTTTGTTCCAACCCTGTTTCAAAAGACCAAACCAGTAGCTTCAATCAACTGCAGAGGAGCTTAATCAGTGGAATCAGGGGTGTTCAGTTAAGGTTGGAACAAAACTGTACAGAGCTGTGGCCCTCCAGGAATTGAGTTTGAGACTCCCGCTCTAGATCATAAGATCACCCAGACCTTCAATCTGCTTCCTGATCTCAGATTTATTACATTGTGTTGTTTCATGCTAATTATTGTCACTATGAGTTTGTTTAATTTTAATTTATGTAAGAAGATGGAATCAGGTGTGATGTCTTGAGTCTCTGACCTGTAGCTCCTGTGTAGATGAGGGCAACGACAGAGCAGCACAGTTTTCAGCCAGGTAGGCGTCTTTAGCTGCCGCTACATCAACCACTTCTTTCTCCAGAAGGCCCTTGCACACACTGAGCACCAAACTCTGTGAAACACATGGTTTCAACTTTACGTCAAAGACTACAAATCTATAAATTAATAACATGTGGAAGCCTCATGAAATGCATGTTGGCACACTTTTAGCTCAAATCCCATTTTGTTCAGATAAGCACGATCAGACAGTAACTTTATGGTTCCAAAAATGTATCAAGAAATCAGTTTTTTTATGGCAATGTTTATTCTTGTAAGAAAAGTTAGAATTTTTTTAAGTTGTGGGCCTTAATATTTAAGCTAATATATTAACATAATGTTTGCTTATCTTTTTGGATCTGTGAAGTACAATCAACAGCGACATCAGGTGGACCAGAGGGCTACTTACACTACAGGTTATAATGATTAGCCTGTTATATAAGTCTAGTTTGGCCTAATTGGTGGGAAATATAGAGAATCCAATTAATTTATTTTCATGTTTTTATGTTGTGGGATGAAAAAAAACTGGAGCACCCAAAGTGAAACGTCCTTCTGATGTCATGAGCCTACTACACTTCTAAAATTCTTGAAGCAGAGGTTAATATACGAAAAAATGCCTTTAAAGCATTGTGATAGAGGCATAATGATTAAAATAAACTGCCTCCACTTCGACAACTGCTTTACCTCACCAGCAGAGCGAGCCAGAGACTGAGTTTTGATCCTCTCATAAGACCTCCCAGGAGCCACCCTAAAGTTCTCTTTACTAGGCAGCTCTGCACATTTCAGTTGCCACAATTCCTAATTAAGATCTGGCACAAATTTTGAGAACTTCACCAATAAGAGACCAATAAGAGAACATTGACAGAGAAACCTGAACTGAAATGCTGCTCTTCTTGATCTTTCTTCCCTTTCGGGGTCGCCACAGCGGAATGAACTGCCAACTCTCTGGCATATGTTTTACACAGCGGATACCCTTCCAGCCGCAACCCATCGCTGGGAAACATTCACACATTCACTCTTTCACACTTTAACACTATGGGCAATTGTTCTTACTCAATTCACTTATACCGCATGTCTTTGGACTTGTAGAGGAAACCGGAGCACCCGGAGAAACCCACGTGATCACGGGGAGAACATGCAAACTCCACACAGAAATGCCAACCGACCCAGCCAAGGCTCGAACCAGCGACCTTCTTGCTGTGAGACGACCGTGCTACCCACTGCGCCATCGTGACGCGCCCCTGACCAATTCAAATCGGCATATTTTTTGGATGTAAATGAACACAAACTGTTCATGGCCCATTTAATACTGACTCCAGACAAATTTAAAATAGCTTTTAAAAATAAAATTTGAGCTGAGAGTTTTTAGCTTGTGAGTATTTTACATAAGGGCAAAACATAATGGTACTATATAATCTGACATAACACCTTTAGATGGTGCCGACGGCTTGATGTCATCTTTTTGCTGAAAGGAAAAGATTTGTTTCATAAATCAAGAAAAAAATTATACTTTTTGTAATTTAAATGCAGAAAAACTCACTCAGACATGTTGGCAACTTATTGTCTTCACCCCTGTAAAAAGATAACACAGAGATTACGACGATTATGTTTTAGAAATATAAAAAAATTACAGAAATCTATTACTTTTGTACAGTTTTTTCTCAATTTGGTAAAAGTTTGCAGAAGGTTCAAGGTCCACATTTCTGAAACTCATTCTTAACTTGCGCTTTACTGATACAATCAGAAATGCAAAAATTACCTGTACATCCTGATGCTTTAATCATTTGTTCAATGTTTTAGTCATACGTCTTGTTATTATCAAATTTTTTTGACTCCACATCATCATAATTATTATTATTATAACTATTATTAATAATGACTAAGAGAAATTGTAAGAGAATGCAGTTTTTCTGCTCTATAACAAAAATCCAATTGGGAAAAAAGTACAGATAGAAAATGAGTTATTCTGGTTATATACTTCACGTTAAAACTGGTAATTCAATGACTTTACACATGCTTATTTAATTTAATGGATATTTCATTTTTTTATTTTTAAAATGAGTATTAAAGCTTGGCAACTGTTGTGAGTGGGATTTGAAATGTCAACAGTGGAACACCTGAGAGTCAAAGTCCAGAGCCTCAAAAGCCTGAAAGCCATATTCATATAGTTTGTCCATTTCTATCCTTAAAAAAACACCCTTAAAAGGCCCTTGCCTGTTAGGTCCGACAAACTTTGAAAAGATACTTTGGCAGTGATTACTTTGCAATGATATTGTTGTGTGTGCAAATAGTCATCCTTCTGATAGACATGAAAACGGAGCTTGGTGTGTTTCACATGAAAAGTTGTTGATGTGTGAGGGAGAACAGAATGCGTCTAAAGGCTGGATGTTGAAGCAGTCACTGGCCGAGCTCTGAGAGAGTTTAAGCTCGTGTGTATGAAGAGCTTGTAATGCTTTACTCTGACTGATGAATAAAACTCCTGATTGAGGTCCGATTTTGGGAAACAAGAGGGGATTCCCAACCCCCTGTGTGTCATGAAAAGCAATCTTTTTTCCAAATCCAATTCACTCCAAACCACTTTTCTCCAGCACATTTTACAAACAGAACAGTTTCCAAAGTGCTGCACAAAACAACATTTAAAAAAGATTAAACATTTGAACTCATACCAAATATTTAAAAAGGGATACAAATGACTAAATCTGGCAAAACACAATAAAACAAACCAAAAATAAATTAAAATACACACATTAATAAAACACTAAGCTAAGGACGAGTTAAAAGCCAAAGAATAAAAAGGGTTAGAGACGAGACTTAAAAGACTGTACGGGGCGTTTTAACAAGGGGAGGCTGTGTATTCCACAATCTCATTCCTGCCACAGAAAATGCCCTGAAGCCCTTAGTTTTGAGTCAGGGGCTGACTCTAAAACTTCAGAGAATACGCAGGTGTGTGTATCTGAATGAGTTTATTGAGGTGTTCAGGAGCCAGTCTGTTTAAAGCTTAAAAAGCAAACAACAAAATCTTAAAATCTATTTTAAAACGAGTAAAATTAAACTCAAGCTTTTGTCTTGTATTTGTTTTACATATTTCTTTTGTTACAGTCTGCGTTTGTTGATTTCGCTTCAGCACTTTGGAAAGCTTCCTGTAAAAATCTGCTGCAGAAATAAATACTTACTTCCATAATAACACAAAGCTAACTATTTCGCGCCATTATTAACCCCAGCTATTTTTGTATTTTAATAAAAATGCTTTAGAATCGTTGCGTATCCCGGACCTTTAGCTTCCCCTCATGCAGTGTATGAATCATCAGTGTTGGCTGAGGAGGGTTTGAAAGCATTTTTGAAAGCTTGCCAGGGGTGAAAGGTGGGCATGGATAGCTAGGACGGTGTGAATTTCATTCTCTTATATCAGTATCCCAATCCCTCTACTTCTGGAATAAACTATATTGCAACAATAAAATCCTGCTGAAACCCTGTCTGCAGACCGCTGGATTAATTTTAGCTGCAATTACACATTTCATTGATTTATAACACCTGCTTAGCTTCTTTAACGGGGCGTTTAAGGTGACATGGGGGTATGAGGTGTTAGTTCTGCCAATCCCTGAATGACAGGATTGGAAATTGAGTCTTAGATTCCTGTCCTGATCACATATTTTGGAAGTCAACATTGGAATATATACTTGTTATCATAATGGATTGCATGACAATAATAGACAATTTGACACTGTATAAAATATCATTATTTTAGAGTTCTTCAAGGAATACATGGTCATTAAACTTAGATTTATAGGGATTTAGACCAAAAAAGCTAGTCTCAAAACCATACAAACATTTCAACAATGTTTAGATAATTTAAAGGTTTTTGGTTCGTAAAAAAAAAGTGAAACTGGTTTCTTTAGATGTGTCAAAAAATTTTCCACATCTAACTGGGCTCTGAAAGAAAATCTATACTGGAAATATGTATGAATAATCTACATGGAAAAATTAAAGACTTCATTTTTTATTTTCAAACTAAATATTATTAAGTTTTTTTATTATTTACTTACTTATCAATGTATTTATTTATAAATGTATATTTATGTATCTATTTCTTTTTTTGATTGTTTGTTTGCTTATCTATATATTTATCAATTATATATAAATCCACTTTTGGATTATTTTCAGTGAGTGAAAATGACACTTGTAAATAAAAAAGGTGTTTTAATTTTAACCCCCCAGACAAGCAATGCTTAATTAGTGCAACAGGTGTGTTTAATGACGATTAAATAAAAAAATGTGCAGTGAGTGCACAGGACCTCCAGGACCAGATTTGGTGATCCCTGTCCTAGACCTTGATAACGGAGTCCAAGTCACACACAAAATAATTCAGTGTTCAAAATCAACACTGGAGCACTACATGAAAAAAATTGATTGCAAAAAATATTAAACTGATTTTAAAATTAGATTTCAAACTAAATTTTCATCTTTAAATTCTAAATTGATGACTAAAACCTTACACCACTTTTATCCTAAAACAAATTGAGGAGTACAACTAACCAATCACCCCCAACCATCACAAAACTAACCGTGGTGCATCTCCTCACCTGTATGAGAACGTCAGGCAGCAGCGCAGTCCTGAAAGCAGCAGCTCTGGCAGCGGGGCAGAGGCTGAACCCCCTTTATACGCTGGCATCAGCATCATTTGCCCTCATTATGGTGAGGCAATAAACAACGGGTTCGCCAGCTCCTGGAAATACCCACATCCCACATCTGCCAACAGTGCCTTAAATAGAGCGAGGAAAAACAGCATTTTCTGGTCTCTGTATTAGTATCGATTCAAATTCAGTCAAGAGGGGTTTTAGACAAGGCCAAATTAAAACTGGATTAGTAATTTGTGAACAAATAAGACAATTTAGATACAAATATTACCTTTTTTATTGTAATGTGGATTTTTTTGTGGTTATAAACACACACAATCTAAAATAGTTTTGCATGACAGACATATAGCTTTTATGTAACCTTTCTTAAACTCTGTTGTTTATTGTGTTTCAAAGAGAGGCCCCTGCCCTGGCTCCCCACCGCTTTGACTTAACGTGATCCCTCAGAATGCAAAATCAGCAATGCTGACTAATAAACATAAGATCAATTACACTATATAGTCCAGGGGTTAATAAACTGTGCAGTACTATTTGAGGTCAGGAATGCACCCCTGTCTTACTAAAGACATGTATAATGATGGGATACAGAGACATTTTGAATGTATAAGGCATAGGTTAGTTATCCCTTTTATGGAATTTAAACATTTCCAAAGCCCTGACCTTCATCAGTGTAGTTACAAAAAAGGCTATCATAAGTACAACACGCAGCGGCAAGTAATAATCTCACTCACTCCATGTATGAGAGAGTCAAAGTTGTAAAAATAATTCATCTAAGAAATAGAAAAGGCCGTGATTGAATAACTAAACGAACACAACAGTTTTGAAGTCAGATATTGAGTTTTTGATTATCTTGCAAGAATGCAATCGAGTAGTTCCAGGACTGGTCAGCAGAACTACCTATCTCGCTGCAGTCTTTGATCTCGGTTTTTTCTCTGTTGTCTTTGTTCTCGGTTTTTTTTCTGTTGTCTTTGTTCTTGGTTTTGTCTCTGCTGTCTTTGATTTTCGTTTTGTCTCTGCTGTCTTTGTTCTCGGTTTTGTCTCTGCTGTCTTTGATCTCGGTTTTGTCTCTGCTGTCTTTGATCTCGGTTTTTTCTCTGTTGTCTTTGTTCTCGGTTTTGTCTCTGCTGTCTTTGATTTTCGTTTTGTCTCTGCTGTCTTTGATCTCGGTTTTGTCTCTGTTGTCTTTGTTCTCGGTTTTGTCTCTGCTGTCTTTGATTTTCGTTTTGTCTCTGCTGTCTTTGATCTCGGTTTTGTCTCTGCTGCCTTTGATCTCGGTTTTGTCTCTGCTGTCTTTGATCTCGGTTTTGTCTCTGCTGTCTTTGATCTCGGTTTTGTCTCTGCTGCCTTTGATCTCGGTTTGGTCTCTGCTGTCTTTGATCTCGGTTTTGTCTCTGCTGCCTTTGATCTCGGTTTTGTCTCTACTACCTTTGATCTCGGTTTTGGCTTTTCTGCCTTTGATCTCGGTTTTGTCTCTACTGTCTTTGAGCTCGGTTTTGTCTCTGCTGTCTTTGATCTCGGTTTTGTCTCTGCTCTCTTTTATCTCGGTTTTGTCTCTGCTGTCTTTGATCTCGGTTTTGTCTCTGCTGTCTTTGATCTCGGTTTGGTCTCTGCTGTCTTTGATTTCGGTTTGGTCTCTGCTGTCTTTGATCTCGGTTTGGTATCTGCTGTCTTTGATATTGATTTTGTCTCTGCTGCCTTTGATCTCGGTTTGGTCTCTGCTGTCTTTGATCTCGGTTTTGTCTCTGCTGTCTTTGATCTCGGTTTTGTCTCTGCTGTCTTTGATCTCGGTTTTGTCTCTGCTGTCTTTGATCTCGGTTTTGTCTCTGCTGTCTTTGATCTCGGTTTTGTCTCTGCTGTCTTTGATCTCGGTTTTGTCTCTGCTGTCTTTGATCTCGGTTTTGTCTCTGCTGCCTTTGATCTCGGTTTGGTCTCTGCTGCTTTTGATCTCGGTTTTGTCCCTGCTGTCTTTGATCTCGGTTTTGTCTCTGCTCTCTTTGATCTCAGTTTTGTCTCTGCTGTCTTTGATCTCGGTTTGGTCTCTGCTGTCTTTGATCTCGGTTTTGTCTCTGCTTCCTTTGATCTCGGTTTGGTCTCTGCTGCCTTTGTTCTCGGTTTTGTCTCTGCTGTCTTTGATCTCGGTTTTGTCATTTCTGCCTTTGATCTCGGTTTGGTCTCTGCTGTCTTTGATCTCGGTTTTGTCTCTGCTGTCTTTGATCTCGGTTTTGTCTCTGCTGCCTTTGATCTCGGTTTTGTCTCTGCTGCCTTTGATCTCGGTTTTGTCACTGCTGTCTTTGATCTCGGTTTTGTCTCTACTGACTTTGATCTCGGTTTTGTCTCTGCTGTCTTTGATCTCGGTTTGGTCTCTGCTGTCTTTGATCTCGGTTTTGTCTCTGCTGTCTTTGATCTCGGTTTGGTCTCTGCTGCATTTGATCTCGGTTTTGTCTCTGCTGCCTTTGATCTCGGTTTGGTCTCTGCTGTCTTTGATCTCGGTTTGGTCTCTGCTGTCTTTGATCTCGGTTTTGTCTCTGCTGCCTTTGATCTCAATTTGTCTATACTACCTTTGATCTCGGTTTTGGCTTTTCTGCCTTTGATCTCGGTTTTGTCTCTACTGTCTTTGAGCTCGGTTTTGTCTTTTCTGCCTTTGATCTCGGTTTTGTCTCTACTGTCTTTGAGCTCGGTTTTGTCTCTGCTGTCTTTGATCTCGGTTTTGTCTCTGCTCTCTTTTCTCTCGGTTTTGTCTCTGCTATCTTTGATCTCGGTTTTGTCTCTGCTGCCTTTGATCTCGGTTTGGTCTCTGCTGCTTTTGATCTCGGTTTTGTCTCTGCTGTCTTTGATCTCGGTTTTGTCTCTGCTCTCTTTGATCTCGGTTTTGTCTCTGCTGTCTTTGATCTCGGTTTGGTCTCTGCTGTCTTTGATCTCGGTTTGGTCTCTGCTTCCTTTGATCTCGGTTTGGTCTCTGCTGCCTTTGTTCTCGGTTTAGTCGTTTCTGCCTTTGATCTCGGTTTTGTCTCTGCTTCCTTTGATCTCGGTTTGGTCTCTGCTGCCTTTGTTCTCGGTTTTGTCTCTGCTGTCTTTGATCTCGGTTTTGTCTTTTCTGCCTTTGATCTCGGTTTGGTCTCTGCTGTCTTTGATCTCGGTTTTGTCTCTGCTGTCTTTGATCTCGGTTTTGTCTCTGCTGCCTTTGATCTCGGTTTTGTCTCTGCTGTCTTTGATCTCGGTTTTGTCTCTACTGACTTTGATCTCGGTTTTGTCTCTGCTGTCTTTGATCTCGGTTTGGCCTCTGCTGTCTTTGATCTCGGTTTTGTCTCTGCTGTCTTTGATCTCGGTTTGGTCTCTGCTGCATTTGATCTCGGTTTTGTCTCTGCTGCCTTTGATCTCGGTTTGGTCTCTGCTGTCTTTGATCTCGGTTTGGTCTCTGCTGTCTTTGATCTCGGTTTTGTCTCTGCTGCCTTTGATCTCGGTTTTGTCTCTACTACCTTTGATCTCGGTTTTCGCTTTTCTGCCTTTGATCTCGGTTTTGTCTCTACTGTCTTTGAGCTCGGTTTTGTCTTTTCTGCCTTTGATCTCGGTTTTGTCTCTACTGACTTTGAGCTCGGTTTTGTCCCTGCTGTCTTTGATCTCGGTTTTGTCTCTGCTCTCTTTTATCTCGGTTTTGTCTCTGCTATCTTTGATCTCAGTTTTGTCTCTGCTGCCTTTGATCTCGGTTTGGTCTCTGCTGCTTTTGATCTCGGTTTTGTCCCTGCTGTCTTTGATCTCGGTTTTGTCTCTGCTCTCTTTGATCTCAGTTTTGTCCCTGCTGTCTTTGATCTCGGTTTGGTCTCTGCTGTCTTTGATCTCGGTTTTGTCTCTGCTTCCTTTGATCTCGGTTTGGTCTCTGCTGCCTTTGTTCTCGGTTTAGTCGTTTCTGCCTTTGATCTCGGTTTGGTCTCTGCTGTCTTTTATCTCGGTTTTGTCTCTGCTGCCTTTTAACTAGATTTTGTCTCTGCTGCCTTTGATCTCGGTTTGGTCTCTGCTGCCTTTGATCTCGGTTTTGTCTCTGCTGCCTTTGATCTCGGTTTTGTCTCTGCTGCCTTTGATCAAGGTTTTGTCTCTGCTGTCTTTGATCTCGGTTTGGTCTCTGCTGTCTTTGATTTCGGTTTGGTCTCTGCTGTCTTTGATCTCGGTTTGGTCTCTGCTGTCTTTGATTTCGGTTTGGTCTATGTTGTCTTTGATCTCGGGTTTTGTCTCTGCTGTCTTTGATCTCGGTTTGGTATCTGCTGTCTTTGATCTCGATTTTGTCTCTGCTGCCTTTGATCTCAGCTTGGTCTCTGCTGTCTTTGATCTCGGTTTTGTCTCTGCTGCCTTTGATCTCGGTTTTGTCTCTGCTGTCTGTAATCTCGGTTTTGTCTCTGCTGTCTTTGATCTCGGTTTTGTCTCTGCTGTCTTTGATCTCGGTTTTGTCTCTGCTGTCTTTGATCTCGGTTTTGTCTCTGCTGTCTTTGATCTCGGTTTTGTCTCTGCTGCCTTTGATCTCGGTTTTGTCTCTGCTGCCTTTGATCTCGGTTTTGTCTCTGCTGTCTTTGATCTCGGTTTGGTCTCTGCTGTCTTTGATCTCGGTTTTGTCTCTACTACCTTTGATCTCGGTTTTGTCTTTTCTGCCTTTGATCTCAGTTTTGTCTCTACTCTCTTTTATCTCGGTTTGGTCTCTGCTGTATTTGATCTCGGTTTTGTCTCTGCTGCCTTTGATCTCGGTTTGGTCTCTGCTGTCTTTGATCTCGGTTTTGTCTCTGCTGTCTTTGATCTCGGTTTGGTCTCTGCTGCCTTTGATCTCGGTTTGGTCTCTGCTGCCTTTGTTCTCAGTTTTGTCTCTGCTGTCTTTGATTTCGGTTTTGTCTCTGCTGTTTTTGATCTCCGTTTTGTCTCTGCTGCCTTTGATCTCGGTTTTGTCTCTGCTGTCTTTGATCTCGGTTTTGTCTTTTCTGTCTTTGATCTCGGTTTTGTCTCTGCTCTCTTTGATCTTGGTTTTGTCTCTGCTGTCTTTGATCTCGGTTTTGTCTCTGCTGTCTTTGATCTCGGTTTTGTCTCTGCTGTCTTTGATCTCGGTTTTGTCTCTACTGTCTTTGATCTCGGTTTTGTCTCTGCTGCCTTTGATCTCGGTTTGGTCTCTGCTGCTTTTGATCTCGGTTTTGTCCTTGCTGTCTTTGATCTCGGTTTTGTCTCTGCTCTCTTTGATCTCAGTTTTGTCTCTGCTGTCTTTGATCTCGGTTTGGTCTCTGCTGTCTTTGATCTCGGTTTTGTCTCTGCTTCCTTTGATCTCGGTTTGGTCTCTGCTGCCTTTGTTCTCGGTTTTGTCTCTGCTGTCTTTGATCTCGGTTTTGTCTTTTCTGCCTTTGATCTCGGTTTTGGTCTCTGCTGTCTTTGATCTCGGTTTTGTCTCTGCTGTCTTTGATCTCGGTTTTGTCTCTGCTGCCTTTGATCTCGGTTTTGTCTCTGCTGCCTTTGATCTCGGTTTTGTCTCTGCTGTCTTTGATCTCGGTTTTGTCTCTACTGACTTTGATCTCGGTTTTGTCTCTGCTGTCTTTGATCTCGGTTTGGTCTCTGCTGTCTTTGATCTCGGTTTTGTCTCTGCTGTCTTTGATCTCGGTTTGGTCTCTGCTGCATTTGATCTCGGTTTTGTCTCTGCTGCCTTTGATCTCGGTTTGGTCTCTGCTGTCTTTGATCTCGGTTTGGTCTCTGCTGTCTTTGATCTCGGTTTTGTCTCTGCTGCCTTTGATCTCGGTTTTGTCTATACTACCTTTGATCTCGGTTTTGGCTTTTCTGCCTTTGATCTCGGTTTTGTCTCTACTGACTTTGAGCTCGGTTTTGTCTTTTCTGCCTTTGATCTCGGTTTTGTCTCTACTGTCTTTGAGCTCGGTTTTGTCCCTGCTGTCTTTGATCTCGGTTTTGTCTCTGCTCTCTTTTCTCTCGGTTTTGTCTCTGCTATCTTTGATCTCGGTTTTGTCTCTGCTGCCTTTGATCTCGGTTTGGTCTCTGCTGCTTTTGATCTCGGTTTTGTCCCTGCTGTCTTTGATCTCGGTTTTGTCTCTGCTCTCTTTGATCTCGGTTTTGTCTCTGCTGCCTTTGATCTCGGTTTGGTCTCTGCTGTCTTTGATCTCGGTTTTGTCTCTGCTTCCTTTGATCTCGGTTTGGTCTCTGCTGCCTTTGTTCTCGGTTTAGTCGTTTCTGCCTTTGATCTCGGTTTTGTCTCTGCTTCCTTTGATCTCGGTTTGGTCTCTGCTGCCTTTGTTCTCGGTTTTGTCTCTGCTGTCTTTGATCTCGGTTTTGTCATTTCTGCCTTTGATTTCGGTTTGGTCTCTGCTGTCTTTGATCTCGGTTTTGTCTCTGCTGTCTTTGATCTCGGTTTTGTCTCTGCTGCCTTTGATCTCGGTTTTGTCTCTGCTGTCTTTGATCTCGGTTTTGTCTCTACTGACTTTGATCTCGGTTTTGTCTCTGCTGTCTTTGATCTCGGTTTGGTCTCTGCTGTCTTTGATCTCGGTTTTGTCTCTGCTGTCTTTGATCTCGGTTTGGTCTCTGCTGCCTTTGATCTCGGTTTTGTCTCTGCTGTCTTTGATCTCGGTTTGGTCTCTGCTGTCTTTGATCTCGGTTTGGTCTCTGCTGTCTTTGATCTCGGTTTTGTCTCTGCTGCCTTTGATCTCGGTTTTGTCTCTACTACCTTTGATCTCGGTTTTGGCTTTTCTGCCTTTGATCTCGGTTTTGTCTCTACTGTCTTTGAGCTCGGTTTTGTCTCTGCTGTCTTTGATCTCGGTTTTGTCTCTGCTCTCTTTTATCTCGGTTTTGTCTCTGCTATCTTTGATCTCGGTTTTGTCTCTGCTGCCTTTGATCTCGGTTTGGTCTCTGCTGCTTTTGATCTCGGTTTTGTCCCTGCTGTCTTTGATCTCGGTTTTGTCTCTGCTCTCTTTGATCTCAGTTTTGTCTCTGCTGTCTTTGATCTCGGTTTGGTCTCTGCTGTCTTTGATCTCGGTTTTGTCTCTGCTTCCTTTGATCTCGGTTTGGTCTCTGCTGCCTTTGTTCTCGGTTTAGTCGTTTCTGCCTTTGATCTCGGTTTGGTCTCTGCTGTCTTTTATCTCGGTTTTGTCTCTGCTGCCTTTTATCTCGATTTTGTCTCTGCTGCCTTTGATCTCGGTTTTGTCTCTGCTGCCTTTGATCTCGGTTTGGTCTCTGCTGCCTTTGTTCTCGGTTTTGTCTCTGCTGCCTTTGATCAAGGTTTTGTCTTTGCTGTCTTTGATCTCGGTTTGGTCTCTGCTGTCTTTGATTTCGGTTTGGTCTCTGCTGTCTTTGATCTCGGTTTGGTCTCTGCTGTCTTTGATTTCGGTTTGGTCTATGTTGTCTTTGATCTCGGGTTTTGTCTCTGCTGTCTTTGATCTCGGTTTGGTATCTGCTGTCTTTGATCTCGATTTTGTCTCTGCTGCCTTTGATCTCAGCTTGGTCTCTGCTGTCTTTGATCTCGGTTTTGTCTCTGCTGCCTTTGATCTCGGTTTTGTCTCTGCTGTCTGTAATCTTGGTTTTGTCTCTGCTGTCTTTGATCTCGGTTTTGTCTCTGCTGTCTTTGATCTCGGTTTTGTCTCTGCTGTCTTTGATCTCGGTTTTGTCTCTGCTGTCTTTGATCTCGGTTTTGTCTCTGCTGCCCTTTGATCTCGGTTTTGTCTCTGCTGTCTTTGATCTCGGTTTGGTCTCTGCTGTCTTTGATCTCGGTTTGGTCTCTGCTGTCTTTGATCTCGGTTTTGTCTCTACTACCTTTGATCTCGGTTTTGTCTTTTCTGCCTTTGATCTCGGTTTTGTCTCTACTCTCTTTTATCTCGGTTTGGTCTCTGCTGTATTTGATCTCGGTTTTGTCTCTGCTGCCTTTGATCTCGGTTTGGTCTCTGCTGTCTTTGATCTCGGTTTTGTCTCTGCTGTCTTTGATCTCGGTTTGGTCTCTGCTGCCTTTGATCTCGGTTTGGTCTCTGCTGCCTTTGTTCTCAGTTTTGTCTCTGCTGTCTTTGATTTCGGTTTTGTCTCTGCTGTTTTTGATCTCCGTTTTGTCTCTGCTGCCTTTGATCTCGGTTTTGTCTCTGCTGTCTTTGATCTCGGTTTTGTCTTTTCTGTCTTTGATCTCGGTTTTGTCTCTGCTCTCTTTGATCTTGGTTTTGTCTCTGCTGACTTTGATCTCGCTTTTGTCTCTGCTGACTTTGATCTCGGTTTTGTCTCTGCTGTCTTTGATCTCGTTTTTGTCTCTGCTGTTTTTGATCTTGGTTTTGTCTCGGCTGTCTTTGATCTCGGTTTTGTCTCTCCTGTCTTTGATCTCAGTTTTGTCTCTACTGTCTTTGATCTCGGTTTTGTCTCTGCTGTCTTTGTTCTCGGTTTTGTCTCTGCTCTCTTTGATCTTGGTTTTGTCTCTGCTGTCTTTGATCTCGGTTTGGTCTCTGCTGTCTTTGATCTCGGTTTTGTTTATTCTGTCTGTGATCTTGTTTTTGTCTCTGCTGTTTCTCAACTCAGTGATTTTTATCTTTTCACATGTATTTGCTTTATGTTTGGTCTCTGTCTCTGCTCTCTTTAATTCAGGTTTTGCCTCTCAACTCTCAGTGATTTTGATCTTGCCTCTGTCTTGCATGTCTTTGATCTTGGTCTGGCCTCTGTCTGGGCTCTCTTTGATTTGGGTTTTTCCTCAATCTCTGCTTTTTGATCTTGGTTTTGCCTCTGTCTCAACTATTTGTGATTTTGATCGTTCCTCAGTTTTTGTTGTTTCTCTCATCTTTGATCTTAGTCTGGCTTCTGTCTCAACTGCCTTTGATCTTGGTTTTGCCTGTCTTGAGTCTGTGATTTTGATCTTGCCTCAGTCTCGGATGTAATTGATTTTAGTCTGGCCTCTGTCTCTGCTGTCTTTGATCTTGGTTTTACTTCTGTCTCACCTGTCTTTGATCTTAGTTTTACCTTTGTGATTTTGATCTTGCCCCAGTCTTAACTCTCACTGGTTTTGATCTTTCCTCAGTCTCGCATGTATTTGATCTTAATCTGGCCTCTGTCTCTGCTGTCTTTGATCTTGGTTTTACCTCTGACTCAACTCTCAGTGGTTTTGATTTTGCCTCTGTCTCGCATGTGTTTGATCTTGGTCTGGCCTCTGCCCCTGCTCTCTTTGATTTTTCATATCAGCTTTCTTTGATATTGGTTTTGCATCTACCTTAGCACTGTTTATTCTTGGCTTTGCCTGAGTCTCAGCCCTCTTTAATCTTGGATTGGCATCTGCCTCTGCTTTGTTGACTACTTATTTTGCCTCTGTCTCAACTGTCTTTGATCTAAATGAATACTGCTCTGACCAACCTAATCTTTGCTAAACGTATTCAAGTCTAACCAGGCTCGGCCTTGCTTGCCTCTAATTGGACTGCATATTCCTTCGCCAGGGTATTTTTTGGAAGTCTGTTCAAATGATTAGATATTAGATTTATCTGAAAACATTTCAAATTTTAAAGCAATCAGTTCCTGAAGGGCCACACCCTGCACTCTGTTTCATTTTAACCATCATGAAACACACATGACTCCATTAAAAAAACCTCTTATTGGCTTATTAGAAGCCAACAGTGTGTATCATGAAACAAATGCTGCGACATGGCAGAAATTTACTTTGAGAGGTTTTACAGAGATAACAACAAGGGTACTCACTTTTGAATGATATTGAATCCATTTCACAGAAGAAAATCTCCCCATCACCATGTTCATCTGAAGAATAGAAAGAGCGAATTAATTCTGCACCTGGGCAACCCTCAGATCCCATCACATAGAAGGGATAAGCATGTCTTTCTTTATAGCTGGTAATAATTGTATCATTTTAATACAATGCTTCCTGGATTTGAAAACTGAATGAATTTTTTTTACTTAATTCATGTTTTCTAAATTAAATGAATATACTGTAGCTTTGTTCCCTGCATTTTAAAATACGACCACTAGAGATCGCCATAGACAGATCCCTGAATGAATTAAATGAAGAAGAACAGATTACTTTGTAGCAGTCTGTCTGTGGGATCGATGTGAGCTCTGCCATGTAGTGCTGGTTTGACACAGTGCGCAATTTCACAATCAAATAATGAAAGTTGGCTCTTTTGATCAAACATTCAAAGTACATTTTGAGACATAAAACAGCCACTGGGAGGTACTCGATAAACACTCTTGTCTACTCATGACAGAAAGTAGAGCAAAAAAAGTTTACGGAAGAAAATAGAAATTGGAAAGCTTTTCACATTGATGTCCAAGTGTCTTCAAACCCACTTTTACTCTTTGGCTTTTAACTCGGCCTGAGCTTGAGTGGTCCTCTGTCTGTTTTAATAATGTGTGTAGTTTAGTTTTTTATTTTTTTTACTGTGTTCTATCTTTTTTAGTCATTTAAAATTCCTTTTATAATATTCTTTTATGCATTTTAATTTGATTTGTTTTAAACACTGTTTTGTGCAGAACTTTAGAAACTTTTGTGTTTATAAAATGTGCTGTAGAAATAAAGTGGATTGGATTGGAAGTGTTCAGGGTTGTTCGATAAGTCCCATAAACACAAAGAAACACAAACAAAAGGGAGGAAATATGATGTGGATTATTATCATCTTGAACTTTGGCATGTCACTGTGGTCCCCCTGAGCGCCATCCAAGGGCAAGGAGCATGAAAAGAGGTGAGACATCAGAACTTGGTCCAGTCGTGTATACCTTAACGCATTGTCAGACATTACATTTTAATATTGAAATGTCTAATCTTTGGCATTTGAATGTAATCAGGACTTGGTCCAGGCATATACCATAATGTGTCGTTGGTCAATAAAGTTAAGGTTAACTTGGCTGAAGCATTGGCCAGTGATGGGCCAAGTGTGGCCCATCTTTGTCTCTGTGTGTAATCAGAACTTGGTCCAGTCATGTAATGCATTGTAGTACTTCAGTAAGCCAGAGCTGGCCCAAGTAAAAATTGCTTCGCGGGAACCCACTACACTACTCTGTCTCACCCGAATAAACCACCGGATTACCAAACATAAGACAGGAGCACTTAAGAGAATTAGTGCAACCTTGTACAAAAGAGTTGATTTAGAAAATACAGAGGCTGTCCTCACTGCAGCCTGTAGAGTGATGACGATCTTATAAATAAATGATGTGGTAGACAGAATGTTTGCGATGGAGGGTCTTGGTTGCACTACAGTGCAGCTCAGTGCTCATCAAGTAACATCTGGATTAGCATCCCTAGCATTAACCCTCTTCACAAAAATACATAATATGGAATAATCTGTCAATTCTATTTAGAGGTAAATCAATGTTTAAAGAAAAGTGTGCTAAAAAAGGTAATTGTTGTATCTTATTTTATGAACATTAATAGAAGGCTGTTAAGTTATGACATTTTTTTTCTATGAAAATAATATTGATGTGACCCGTAAAGAATTTGATAGAACAATTCATTGTATAATTGATTGTGTTCATTCATGTTGATACCTTACATTGAAGAGATTGTTATGATATTTTACCTTTGTTGGTATTCGTCTGTGTTGTGTTATTTGCTGCAGAGCAGAGGTGGGTAGTAACTAGTTACATTTACTTGAGTAAATTTTTTAAATCTTTTTGAGTATGTTTAAAATGTTTACTTTTACTCAAGAAAATATTTTGAGAAACATCTGTACTTTTACCTACAGTACTACAGTTACATCTGAGTTAAATCTGAGCTACATCTGAGTTACATTTTAGCTGCGTTCTCTCATTACTAATATCATGGAAAAAAAATCTAAACGCAAGCAATGTTTGACATTAGCAAGCATCACGAGAGTTTGCAGCTACTCGAGTCTGGTGGCATACGTCTGTGCATATATAAAGGTGGATTCTGCTGTTAAATGTAAAATGTGATTGTAGAGATGCAAAATGTCTTTTTGTGGCATGTATCGCCTTTGTTATATAGGGTTGACAATAATTATACATTATTTATAGACTATACATTATTTTCCCCTTAGGAAAATAAAAAAAAGTAATATTTAGGAAATACTACATAATATCAAAAATTTTAGCTTTGTGTCATTCATAACTCATAACTAAGTACTTGAGTAAATTTAGTTTATATACTTTTATTTACTTTTATTAAGTAAATATTGTCTCAAGTACTTTTTTGGAAACTCTATCCACCTCTGCTCCAGAGCAACTTATTTCTCACTCCTCGTTGAACGTGAACTCATAAAGCTAAATCAGGAAGAATGAATATGTTATAGGTAGGATAAATTGTTAAAACTAATTGTTTCTAGTGATTAATTTCACTCAGATTAAGGTCACGCAAGTATAATGCTATGCTGAGCCTGCTTTGGGAATAAAATTTGGAGCAAATTGTTTGCTAGAGTAAGTTTCACATTTTCACAGTGGATTTAGAAATCATGAATAAACTACAAATATTCTTAAAAACCATGAACGATCAACCCTGATGTGCTTTTAGTGTATGAATCGAGTGAGCACTCTTTAGACAGTCCTGTAATGTTATGCTACTGTCTCAGGAAATAAAATGTCTCTCTGATTAAAATAAAACAACCAGAACAGCGTTCAGTTATTTCCTAACCTCTTTTAAATCTCACAGATTTTTATCATCAAACTGTTTATTTATGAGCGGAGCTCAATCGAGATCAATTTTAACATTACATAAGCAGTTTTTTACTTTCAGGCGCGAGAAGCGGTTCACGTCAGATCCGTGATGGTCTTCACCTCCGTGCATTTACAACCGAATAGTGCACGCTTAACCACAGTATATCCATTACATATGTATCTTTATTTCCGATTAATTAGAAAGCTGTAGAGTACCTCTAAAGGAGTAAAACTAATTCAAAATCATGTAAAACCTCTGATACGTATCATTACCACTTTACAGGGTGCAGCGAGAGAAAAAAAAAGTTCTAAATAAATTTTGCCCAGACCCCATAAATCATAGCTCAAATGATGTCTGAGTATGAGGATTGGATGTCAGACAGTCAAATCATCTAATCATAAATCAAACTAACATTTTGCATACTTTAAGTACATTTGAATATAAGGTGACACTAATCTGTATACATAAAATATTTTGTAGATATACATTTTTTTATTTGCTATGAATTAGAATGTTGGGTAGCTCTGAAGGAGCAACGTAAGCATGTAAACTATCTTATATGCATCATGACTACTTTACTAGCTGCAGCGAGAAGCACTTTGGAAGGTTATGGTTAGCACACAAAAAAAGTAAAAAAGCTCAAATGATGTCTGAGTAGAGGGTTGGGTTTCAGACTGTCAAATCATAACTCATCCAGCAAAGCGCTAGCTGCGCAGAACCTGTCCACACATCTATTCCAGTAGCAAGCTGAATATACTGTTAATTGAGAGGTCATCTATTAAAAAGCATGTTTCATATCATGGCTACTGTATATTGTAAAGTTTTCATTAAAATAGCCAAATCTTTAATAATCAAAGTTACATTACACTTCCACCAGTTCCTTAAGAGCTTTTCTTTTGTTGCGCAGCATAGAAATAATATTAATAATTTCTAATCTACTAACATTTTTCCCTAAAAACGTTTGTTTCAAGTATTAAATGTTTGAAATATTTAATGTGTCAAATTAGGTTTATCATACAACTTTGAAACCACTTTTTGAAACGTAAAGCCACTACTTTTTTTCCTAAACTTATGGAAACTATTTGGAAGCTAAGGTTTAGCATTACAATTTGGAACCACTTAAGCACAAGCTATACCTTAAACTTTACAAGGCAACAAAATATTAGAAATGCACGCATAAAATAGCAATAATAAAAGTTTATTATTGCAAGACTAGTGTTAGTTGTATGACAATCTCTCCAAGCATTTACTCCTCAGATCTCCGTTGATGTTATAATGATGGCAAATAGAGGTTTAATCCAGATGTTCGTCCAGCAAAGAGTTCATTTATTCCTTCATATCCACTGCTGGTTGAGGAAAGGAGACGCTCGGTTCAAGACGGCAGTCAAGCAGCATTCAGGAGTGCTGTCGACATGCACGGAGTTTTAATCACGTTCACTGTTGGCTCAGCAAAACCTCAGATTTCTCTTTGAGAAACTGCTGTGTTGCTTCTGCAGCGCCAGCGGGTCGATGAGATTGAAATGAACACCTTCGACACTCCCTTCTTAAAAATAACTCATCCTTTAATGACACTAGTTGAGCATTTCTAAAATAATCATTTAGATCAAAGTATTTCTTCTTCTTCTTCTTCTTCTTCTTCTTCTTCTTCGATTTGCCAGCCATGGCACCATCTTGGGCTATTTATATTTATGTTCCTTTTCAAATGTAGATGTTTGAAACTGTTTTTGAGATTAAATCATTTCAAGGTTTTAAGTCTTTCTCAGGTTTGACCCAGACTATAGACTTGTGGGTATGAAAAGAATTTATAATTTGAATGTTTTTAATGGATTGAGGAGATTCACAAAACTGGGGCTGTGTTAGTCTAGGGTGAACAATTCTGCATCTGATTAAAAACTACTTGTTCATGTCTAGATGAAAAAAATTTAAACCGTTTTTTTGTTGACCAAGCGTTTCAGCTCATGCAACTTGCTGTTTTTGCAGTCATTCCATTCTGTCTGCAACTTAAACCATAAAGTCAAAATGATTTGGAAAAAGCAATAGATTTGTTTATTACTTCACTGCTTGATTATGCAAAACACTGTACCTGGGAATAAACAGAGTAATGTTCATAGTGTCTACATGTAAGGACTATAAGCCTTGGACTCTAGATGTCCCCATCACTCACACCACCTTCAACTCGGTGGATCTGGGGATCGAACCGGTGACCTTCTGATCACAAGTCGATCTCCTTATCCACCAGACCACAACTCCCCTCAGAGAGCCACCTTCTCCTCATTGTGCCTAGCAGTTATTGCAAGCTGTTTGGCGAGCCGTCTTTCGGTCTTTTGTGGTCCAAGACTCTGGTACAATCTTCCACTAGAATTGAGGCCTATAAATCCATCTTTTCATTTGGTTTTTGGCTTATGAACGTTTGTTGAACGTCTGGTTTAATTATGTAGTAATTTACTTTTTTGTTGCCTGTTTCTTTAATGTGTATGTGTTTAAAAACTATAATCGTTGTCTAAAAGCATTGTGGGTTGTGTATAAGTGCTTTACAAATGTTTTTGGTTGATTAATTGTTGAGAAGCGTCATGGTGGCGCAGTGGGTATCACGGTCGTCTCACAGCAAGAAGGTCGCTGGTTCTAGGCTCGGCTGGGGCAGGTGGCATTTCTGTGTGGAGTTTGCATGTTTTCCCCGTGATCGCGTGGGTTTTCTCCGGGTGCTCCGGTTTCCCCACAAGTCCAAAGACATGTGGAATAAGTGAATTGAGTAAGAACAATTGCCCATAGTGTTGAAGTCTGAATGTGTGTGTGAATGTTTCCCAGCGATGGGTTGCGGCAGGGAAGGGCATCCGCTGCGTAAAACATGCCAGTGAGTTGGCGGTTCATTCCGCTGTGGCGACCACGAAAGGGAATAAAGCCGACATGAAGATAAATGAATGAATGAATTGTTGAGAAGTTTTTTGGTTACAATGTCAGTGTATTCATTTCCTGCAATGCCGTGAAGTGGCCCCAACATAATACAGTATCATATTTTTGCAAGTACCAAGTTTGTTCAAGGGTTTTGACGATTTGATTGGATGTCTGCCTTTAAGTATTCCAAATCTTTCTAAGCTTTCACAGATAAATAGTTTGCCACTTGGCAAATTATTACCAAATAAAGGTTGGGATGGGGTAAATGACAAATTGGTGCTAGGATGTTCATATATAATCTGTTCAGAGGTAATTGCATGAATTTTCATTGTAAAATGCTTCAATTTGGTACACATTAGTTGAAAACATGTTCGATCTTGGAGACCCATATCTATTTTTTTTTTTTTGTGAACCTTTAATCATTTGGTTAATTACTCCTACTCTGTGCACCCCGTGAAGAATGTTTTTCTAAAGAACTAATAAATGTGATTTTTCTTTGTTATAGACCTTTCCTAAATCCCCCAATCATTTCAGCATGTGTGAAAATAGCATCTAAAGTTACCATACATGTTCAAAAGAAGATTTTAGTAAAGGTCAGGATTTATCTTAAAGAGAGTTCATTATTTTACTGCGTTAAATTGATTTTTTAGAAGACGAAATACAAAATATAATGATTTAAACTCACCAAATGGACCTTCAAGATATACCGACATAACTCCATTCTGTAAAGCAAAACATTTTTATTATTACAAACTCAAAAACTCAGACAAATTCAATGGGTGATGTAAAAAAAAAATCTTACCTTCATTAATCAGTACAGGACAATTTATTATGTCTTTAGGTTTAACTTTTTAACATTTGAGAAGATTAAAAAGCAGAAATAAAAAAGTAGAGAAGGTTTGATTTTTATTTAGAAAACACATGAACTTGAGAAAGGATTGACACATTTTTATAGGTGAACATTTTAAAAAGGAGAAAGATAATACAATAATTACAGACGTTTCGTTTTTTATTTTCCATTACATTGGTATGCTTTCCATTCTTAAGTTGCACTCAGAAAATAAAATGCAGTTAGTAATGGATTTTGACCCACAGTAAAAACATACTTCCAATCAGCTGTGCACGACCAAGCCTTTTCTGGATGTCACTTCATGTTTTTGAGAACTTTTGCAGATATTTTTGAGCATTCAAATCCAACCAGTCAGCAAACGAATGTGGTTCATCATTCATTCAGCACTGCCATATGGTTTAGGACAAACAAGCGCAGAGCTGATATGGGCTTGATATTAAACATCACAAGATTTGTGACCAATCTGTGACGCCTGTCAGGAATCAAACTTGCTCCTGTCATGCATCATATTTCATCAGCAAGAGCGAAAGCGTGAGAGAGAGAGATAGACAGATATAGAGGAAGAGAGTGAGAGCAAGAGAGAGGGATAGAGTAAGAGAAAGAAACAGAGAGAGAGAGTGTGTGTAAGAAGAAGAAAGAGACAGAGAGAGAGAGAGTAAAAGCAAGAGAGAGAGGAAGAGATAGAGTGAGAGAGAAAGAGAGCGAGAGAGAAAGAGATGGAGAGATATAAAGGGAGCGTTAAAACAAGAGAGGAGAGAGAGAAAGAGAGAGATGGATATAGAGTGTGAGAGAAGAGAGAGACTGAGATATAGAACGAGAGATAGAGCAAGACAGAAGGAGAGAGAGGTAGAGAGAAAGAGATAGGGCAAGAGAGATGGATAGAGGAAGAAAGAAAAAGAGATAGAGCTAGAGTGTGAGAGAAAAGAGAGACCGCGATAGAGAGATAGAGAGGAGAGTTAAAGCAAGAGAGGAGAGAGATATGGAGGGAAATATAGAGCAAAAGAGAAGGAGAGAGAGACAGAGATAGAGAGATGTAGAGGGAGAGTTAAAGCAAGAGAGGAGAGAGATATAGAGGGAAATATAGAGCAAAAGAGAAGGAGAGAGAGACAGAGAGATGTAGAGGGAGAGTTAAAGCGAGAGAGATAGAGAGATTTAGAAGGAGAGTTAAAGCGAGAGAGAGAGAGCAAGAGAGTGAGTGCAAAAGTAAGAGAGAGAGAGGGAGTCAGAGAGAGAAAGAAACTGTACGAACAGCTTGAGACTGATGGCAAACAACAAACAACAGATAATATTATTTCAAGAAACTCCGGAGGTAAAGACTATATAATCTACTAAATAAGGAAAGGGAACATGGATCAAACTTGTGCAAAAGACAGTTGACAGAGAACAACTTGATACTTGGAGACCAATCTAAAGTGATAACATAGAGAACTGCTGAATAATTGCTGATAGAGTAATTACAAAACACAATAGCTACTACCTGTCCGTTGATGGTAGTTACCTAAGAGTTATGGCTAAATTCAACAGTTTCTGATAGTTAAGAGTAGTTACAGAAGTATAATTAACAGCAACTCCTTACAGGTACCATAGTTAATAGATAGTTGCCTGTTAGTTCTGCACTAACTCCCTCTTTGTTATCTCTTAGTTATGCGATAACTAGGGAAGATTATTCCCATGTGTTACCAAAAGCTCTGTTTCTTTCTGACTGTGTTAATGTTGTTTTGTTTTGCAGTTCCAGCCTTGTGAGCGAAAGTTTCAAAGCTATTGTTTGGGCAGGTTTGAATGTGCTGCATCCAATCAAAAAAGAGGTGTTTTTAAACATGTCTTTTCTGTGTTGTGTGAATACTCAAATCAGTCTAGGCAAAAGACGTTAAACATGAGAAGGAAACGTCCCGGTGTAAACAGAATTTAATGATGATCGGCGTCAAGGCTTTCTGGTTTGTTCGTAAACGTTGCTGCTTGCAAAAATGGTAACGAAAAATGCACATCGATAAAATCCATTAAAGCACTGCATTCTTTCCAGATCTACACGAGGAAAAGACTGCAAGTATTCAAGCTTCAGATTCAAACATCTTCTTCCTGCCTCCCATCCCAGTTTTATCCTCGATATTCTTACGCCAATCGCCAACATCGCGCAATTCCTAAAAACAAAACATGATTGATTTTAAGAGACATTATTGCTTTGTAGGAAATGTGGTCATCGTCTTGTTCTCACCTCCTCTTTGACCTCCTTCTTGACTTGTTTGAGGTTCGCTCTCAGATCCATGGAGACCTTGTGTTTGGAGCCCAGCAGAGCTTGAAGCATAGCATCGGCGGACATGCGCACTTTCTTCAGCGGAGGTTTCTTGAACTTGCCCTTCAGGTCTACAATCTTGATGTTTAAATCTTTGACCTAAAGCACACAGAATCTAAAATGCACCTGACCTGATGGACAAAATCAGAAAAAAAGTATAATTCTCTTACCTCATCGGTCACCATGGTGGCTTTGTGTTCAAGGACATATCGCTCCTCGTCAATGACATCAATTTTTGAGTGTAGTTCTTCACAGAACGCCTGATGATTGCAAAAGTTTAGCTTTAGCATTTCGAATGAATCGGAGAAACGCTTTCCAAGCAGACCTGAAGTTCAGTTTTGGAGCTTGGGCAGGAAAAAGGAGGACAATGTTCTTCCATGTATCTCTTCCTCTCCTCCTTTTTCTCAACATTTTCAACCTCCAGTAGGTCTTTTGCAACCTGCAGCATCATGCTCTACAAGCGGAAGGATGAGGTTGTTTTAAATCTTGACTCAATCACTGGTTTTCTTTGGCAAATAAGACAAGATCTTACCTTCAAGCTGTGCTTCTTGCTACTCGACAATCGCTTTCTAAAAAAAAGAGCGTTATTGAGATATTCAGTTTCAATGAGAGACTCTAACAAGTTCACACAACTGAAATAATGAGCTAAATTTCCAATATTTATGTGTCAAATCCGGCATTGTATAGAACACCCTAGGAATTATGTAATATGCCCAAAGTTTGAAGACAAATGGCAAGTATATATTTCACTAATATTCTAGACATTAAATATCATGTCAGGGAGAGTAGCCTTCAAAAAAGTAGAATAACACGATGGATAACACGCGATGGAGATCTGCAGCTGCCTTAGAAGCTGAGTTCAGGCCGAGAATTGGAGAACAAGCAGAACAAGCTCCTGAGTGAGGTGTATGTGTAAGCCCAACTGCAGAAACATGAGGTGAATCGAGCATAATTAAAATTTCCCCCCTCTGAAGTGTACATGTAGTTGTGCGTGTTTCAAGGATCTTTCTTTGGCTAAGACCTGCCCAGAATGCTGTTTGACTGATATGTCAAACGACCAATCAGAAGTAGTTTAGAATAGCATCATGTTGTGGGGCGTATAAGACTGCGTTCAGACTGCAGATCTTAATGCCCAATTTTTTTTTAAATAACATGCGCCAGCTATCCGTCTTCTGCAGGAAGTATATGCGACTCCAATGTGACACGCATGCACAGAAGAGGAACCTACAGCCCCCAGAATGCACTGCTAACGGAGTTATACTGAAGCGCTGCTCACGGGGATGCTTGAGGCTTTGTTGGCGAAAAAATCTGATCAGAGTCAACTTTATTAGTATTAAACAATATGAAGAAAAATATTGAGATGAAAAATAACAGATATTACAGTGAACTCCCGGAAGAGGAGTTAAAAGTGAGCGACTTCATTAAGCTTCAAATACATCTTTGGGGTTTTCCTGAAACTATATCAGGACAAGAATGTCTTCTCCAGCAAGTCAAATCTGTGAGAAACTGTGTTTAAGTTGTGCTCAATGATGTAAAACCCAGATAAATGTGACCTGGCTGCTCAGACTGAGGTCGTAAAAATTTTTTATTTGTATCAGATTCAGGAGCTCATATGAAAGTGACCTGAGTCGGATTTGAAAAAAAAAAATCTAAATTAAGCTGTTCAGACTGTCTTCAGAATATAAGTTACGGGTCGCATATAGGCGGAAAAAAAAATCGGATTTGGGTCACTTTGGACTGCAATCTAAATGTCACGATGTAGTTGATTTATCTTCTCAATACTAAAGCTACATTTATTTTCCCAGCAGAATGAAAATAAACAAGATAACTGTTTCTCCTGGAAATCATGATAAATTCAACCAATCACATGACGGCTACTTATTGTACCGAACCAATCAGACGCATAATGGATGTTCTGTGGCTGTGATGTCTGAGACTACTCTTCATGTGACTTCTCTGAGAAGCTCCTGATTGCTGTCAATATTTGCCACAGTTGAAGTATTTCAACCTCCGTGGTGTTAAAAACTATTTCCTCTACCTTTTATTATCCATTACAGCGTGTTATTCATATTGCAGAATCCATTATGCCCACTCCGACTTCTGCACATGGACTCAAGAAGTCTTCCCATTGACTTTACATGTAAATCACTTGCAAATGACGAAACTTTTTTGCTTGCTGTGAACGTGCAGTTACAATGCTATCCAACACCAAGCTTCTTCCAAAGAAATCCATTCTATTATAAAAGAAAATTGTCTTTGCAGTGTCTCGTGTTGAAAAGCACTTGAAAATGAAACTTGTTTGGAAAGACAAATTTTTAAATCAAATGTAACCCTACTGCTGATAAAAATCAAAGTGACAACCAAATCATACTCACTCGGCCATCGTGGAGCGTTTCTTGTATACCTTTTGCCAAGAAGATAAAAGAGAATAGCATTAGAGGTCAAAAACACTAAATTGCAGACAAGAAAAAAGCCAATGTTTAAAATTAACTATAAAAAAAACATATATTTTATTATTAAATTAGTAGTTTCTCATTCCACACTCTTTGCTTTGTCTTGAACGCACAGATGTTGGTGTTGTTCTTGTCGTTCATTGGTCTACTCCCTTTTTGTGTCATCCAAAAAAGCAACACAAAAATATTCATGAATTTAGCAAACCAACCAACACGAAACCGAAAGTGTATGCGAAGAGAGCTTTTCCAAGAAGATGTCATAGGGCATCAGGATGGTACGCACAAACACACAGCTTCAGGTCCGGAACTGACCAACAGGAGAGCAGTATACTACGTACGAACACACAGCATCAGGGCTGGAACTGACCAATAAGAGAGCAGGATACTACACATGAACACACAGCGTCTGGACTGTAACTGACCAATAGGAGAGCAGGATACTACACATGAACACACAGCATCAGGACTGGAACTGACCAATAGGAGGTCAGTTGAATGCAGTCACATGATGCTCAGTGTTGTCTTCTGCCCAAATATCAAATGTGGAATTTGTAATTCTCATGTATGTTTTTTGTATCCAGATATTTTTTTCTTATCAAGAAACAAAATATTGTTTGCGTGGCCTTTCGTTTTTTTTTTCTTTCAAATTTTCCATAACGTGAAGCATTCGTATCTTGAGGTACCACTGTATTCATTTCCAGAAATGTGTGTTAGACGAGAGTGTGTATGATACGGAACAAATAAGTTATAAGTGAGAACTCTCGCGATTTTCGAGATTTTAAAATCTTGAGATTTTAAAAATCCGTTGCAAAAGCAATCTTCAGAGTCTGCTGTTGGAACACGAGGCGAGCATCGGGACGAATGAAGTCACTTTACCTTTAGACGGTTTACCACATAATCTAGTGTTAATATATATATTATTTATATTTATTTATAACACACTTTTGTCTATTGAATCACCATTAATGCAAACTACAAAGGAAGGTTGAAAGTTAAAGTGTAAAATACAAATACTCAGCTTATTCCTGTAATTATTGTAATCTTCACGACAACAATGTTGGATCTTTCCCATTGAAAACCTATGAAGAGCGATGGTGCTGATCAGGTCCTCCAAGAACACCTTGATGGCGAGATCAAACTATGACACCACTCTATATATCTACTGATCTGGTTGCTACTTCCTAGTGATCTCCAGGTGACACCTACATTATAGCAAAGACCCTCAAAACACCCTTTTGATGTGTCCTGATCTTGATCTTTTCAGTCTCAGCAGTTTCTTTGTCTTGACTACAAACTAAGGTTTAAAACGTATAACCTAATTGACTGCTTTGATTGGCTGTTAACTAATATCATTGGAGTCTGGATAGCCCCCTTAACTCTTCCATCCATCCATCCATCCACGTTTAGTAAAGTCTACTGTTTAAACCGCTGAACACATTTGGTCATTAAACACGCCGATCTTCTGACCTTTTCCAGTCACCCAAAACACTTAAATGTGCTTAATCCCAAAAAAGATCACAAAAAAGTCCCCAAGCCCCTTCTCCTCATCTCCGAGGATTTTCTCCAGGGGTCCGCTGCAATCTGATCTCAAGGACAGACGATCAGCTGCAGACATGGTCAGAACCTCAAGTGCATCTCTGGGATTGCAAAGATATGAACGCATAGCCTTCCTTTATTCCCAGCTAACCAACCATCTCAGATGTCATTCCTTATATACTCGCTCCCAAAGACAGACTGGACTAACTGCCTAACCGATGACAAATTGATTGACTAATTTAGTACGCTTTAATGGACTCTTAATGCCTCAATGGCATTCTTGGCAAGCTGTGAAGACAACGGGCAGGTCACATGAGGCTATTTGGAGAAGGACTATTCTGAGAAGCCATGGAAGGAGATTTGGGACATCTTTTGAGGAATATTGAGGTCTGAAGAAAAGGATTTCGTAAAGCAAAGCAATACAAACAAGGTGATACATTCCAGAAGGTTGATGGAATTTTCATTAAAAGTTCATATGCTTAAAGTGTATATCCGTTAACGTGATGAAAATGAAGACCTAAAAATGTTTTGACGCAGAGATGTCAGTTTGATTGTTGTTAAGGACTGTAAAATGGTGATGACAGGGGGTGTAAAACTGAGCAATCAGTGTCAAATTTTTGTCCCGCCCGTTTTCAGTTTCAAACATCGCCTTCAGCAGTTAACACATCAAACCTTTCTCCCAACGAGTTACTTTTTTAGCAAAACCTTCAGCTACGGTTGAAGAACTCTAACAGAAAAAACCCTGAGCTTTAGAAATGAACTTTGTGTAAACGACAAATGTAAAAAAAGATTAATAAATCAGTGCAGCAACAGCATTCACATTGTTAATCAAGTGACAAACCCTTTCGAATCACCTCCCTCATCACTTCATTTACAAAATAATCTGTCAAAATCAAGACAAACAGCGGCTCTCACCGGACTAGAAGAAACGAGGAAGCCTTTGAAGGGTGGACGGCTGTTAAACAGAGACACAGGCAGCAGACGTGCTAAGAAGGTATATATTGGATTCTCTGATCTCTCTGCAAATCCATGTTTCTCTTTATGGAAGTGGATTATCCACCAAACCAATGAGCTGACAAGGTCATGAAATACAGCACTATCCCTCCTTCATTCTGCCTTCGGTATAAATAACCTGTCCTTCAAGATAGCCATTGTTTCACTTCACATCTCTCAAACTATTCAGTCTGATGCTGACTAATACATCATCATCAATCTCTTACTAGTGATCCAACAATTCATATTAATGCATCAACATTTGGTATCTTCACATCTCATCTTTGGAATGGTCTGATTCTTACCTAATCCAATCACTCTGTCCATTAATTATCCGCATTTCATTTGGATCCATCCGTCAATGTACTATTCTTGATGTTCATTCATCCATCAGTCTATCACCATCCATTAAAGAGTTTTTCACATCTATTCAGCTGTCTATTCTACCATTTTTTCATCAATAACTATTCACCTAAACATCTCACAAGCGTTTGTCCATCCAGCACATCTGTATAAGACAGGACAAACATCAGGGACATTTAAAGACTTTGTCAGGGGCTC
Source organism: Danionella dracula (assembly GCA_900490495.1). Classification (NCBI taxonomy): domain Eukaryota; kingdom Metazoa; phylum Chordata; class Actinopteri; order Cypriniformes; family Danionidae; genus Danionella; species Danionella dracula. Next base: position 1,124,960 of record UELW01000051.1, read on the forward strand.
AGATGTGGAAGAAAAGGCACTTAAAATAGTTATTAATATACAATCAACAATGATAACAGCACCACTTTTAGACACGTTTTTATTCATTTGACAACATGTTAAATATCCTCAATAAAGACAAACTTGTGGGACAAATTACATTTGTATCATCTATGATGAGGCGAAAAACAAACACTTCACAATTACCTTTTTATATTGAAAATATGCAATTTTGTGTCAATGACATATTTTGTGTCTAAATCACTGACAATGTATATGAAGTTAAAGAGTCAAAACCCTGGATGATGAACAGATTAATTGAAAAGAAAAATGGTTTAAATAATTTATATGACATTTTTTTAAAGCAGTGTAAGTGAGAGGACGTTTTTGTCTGCTAATATAACTGCAAACATAAATTTGCCAACAGAATACTATTGAGATTTTAAATATTTTCAAAGCATTTTACCAAAGTATTTCTAAAAGTGACTAGAAATCATTCCATTAGCTGAAATCTGAATCAATCATGTTGTGTTTAAACAGTGTTATAAATAAAGTTGAATGAAATAAATGAGAATTTTTCAATCGTACAATTTAAAATTACTCCAAAACGGATACAAATAACTCCTTGTCAACTTTGTCCCTTTAATTCTCAGGGGTCGCCATCCTGTTCACACCAATAAGCTTGAAAAGTCACTCACTTCTTCTATGACCCACCCTCATTGTTCGATTTTTTTCCATTTAGGCTAAACACAATATCACACGTTTGATTTATGATAAGGATTCCTGATTGGTTGGCGCCAATGGTTGGTTTGAACTTTGGCAAAAAAAGTTTGCGAAGATTCAAAAGCGCATCTTCCCTTTGACTTAACACGTAAATCATGAATCATCCATTTTTGGTGTGAATGTACAGTTAGGGAATTGACCTAAAATGATTTTGGCCACTAGGTGTTGCTATAGTGTATCGCTTACACTCATCGTGATGCATTAGTATCCAAACATTTACCTGATGTTTAACCCTTGTATGGTGTTCGGGTCTGTGGAACCCATTTTCAGTTTTCGTCAAAAGAATAATTAAACAAGCATTTATTATTTGAAGCTGAGATTCATTGGGCTTGGCTCATTTCCTGTGAAAAACATATATCAGAACAGATTTTTTATGACCCCACACGTACGCCCCCTACACATTTATATTACACACAAGGTGTTCGGGTCTACTGGACCCGGGGCGTGTTAAAGTGTGAAAATGGTAGATTCTTTACCTTAATTCTCTCTTACCACACAAACATAAATCACACATAAACATAACATTTTACATTTTAGAATAAAATTGTGTGATTGTGTGAATTAAAAGCCAAAATGCAATGGGTCCAGCAGAGCCACCAACCCTGCCAAAGTAACAATAATGAGAACACCACACATGGTTCAAATTCTAAACGTGAAGAAATCAGGTTAAAGAACAATAAATAAAGTATATTTGCTGTTCATATCACTTGTTTCTTGGCTAAAGGAATTATTGTTTAAGTTTTTAACATAAAATGTGTTGATTGGGTGAATTAAAATCTGCAAAAGGCAATGGGTCCACGAGACCCGCAAACACCGCCTGAGTAACAATAATATGAACACCACACAAGGGTTACTCAAACACCGGCTGAGTAACAATAATATGAACACCACACAAGGGTTACTCAAACACCGTCTGAGTAACAATAATATGAACACCACACAAGGGTTACTCAAACACCGCCTGAATAACAATAATATGAACACCACACAAGGGTTACTCAAACACCGCCTGAGTAACAATAATATGAACACCACACAAGGGTTACTCAAACACCGTCTGAGTAACAATAATATGAACACCACACAAGGGTTACTCAAACACCGCCTGAGTAACAATAATATGAACACCACACAAGGGTTACTCAAACACCGCCTGAATAACAATAATATGAACACCACACAAGGGTTACTCAAACACCGCCTGAGTAACAATAATATGAACACCACACAAGGGTTACTCAAACACCGTCTGAGTAACAATAATATGAACACCACACAAGGGTTACTCAAACACCGCCTGAGTAACAATAATATGAACACCACACAAGGGTTACTCAAACACCGCCTGAGTAACAATAATATGAACACCACACAAGGGTTACTCAAACACCGCCTGAGTAACAATAATATGAACACCACACAAGGGTTACTCAAACACTGGCTGAGTAACAATAATATGAACACCACACAAGGGTTACTCAAACACCGCCTGAGTACATAATATGAACACCACACAAGGGTTACTCAAACACCGCCTGAGTAACAATAATATGAACACCACACAAGGGTTACTCAAAACACCGGCTGAGTAACAATAATATGAACACCACACAAGGGTTACTCAAACACCGGCTGAGTAACAATAATATGAACACCACACAAGGGTTACTCAAACACCGCCTGAGTAACAATAATATGAACACCACACAAGGGTTACTCAAACACCACCTGAGTAACAATAATATGAACACCACACAAGGGTTAAGTTTATCTCTATTTATCTGTTCATCTCTCCAGAGATGCTATTCTATCGTTCCCATTCACTAATCCAGTACAGTTAGCTTCTGCTCCATTATCTTTAGGGACCCTTAAACCAAGAACAGCATCCAAACGGAAGTCTTTACCTGATGTTTGGATGTTCAGCGCCTCTAGATTCCTCATTTTCTTGAAAGTACCATGAACACATCCATCACATGATAAAAACTGAATGAAAGAAGGACAAGAACTGATTCACCAAAATCATGATTTAATATGAGCAATAATACTTTATTTTTTAGAACAAAGGGTTTTAATGCCTAATTAACCATAGAGTTTGTTCTTGGTTGATTCTTTTATTGGTTGATTAAGACATTATTACATGAGCTGAAACAGATTTAATGCTAAAAATGTGAAAAAGGTGTGTCAGACAATAATTTTACAGCAATGTAAGTGAGAGAATGTTTTTGTCTACTAAAAACAAATCGTAAGTACATTTGCCAGCAGAAAACCATAGAGTTTGTACAAAATCTTCAAATCATTTCCCAAAAATATGTCAAAAATCACTCTTTAACACTATGGACAATCGTTCTTACTCAATTCTCTTATACCGGATGTCTTTGGACTTGTGGGGAAACCGGAGCACCCGGAGAAAACCCACACGATCACAGGGAGAACATGCAAACTCCACACAGAAATGCCAACCGACCCAGCCGAGGCTCGAACCAGCGACCTTCTTCCTGTGAGACGACCGTGTTACCCACTGTGCCACCGTGACGCTGGCTGGATTACTGTGAAGCGTTATTAGTAAATCATCAATCACTGGATTAAAGATGGTCAAAAATGCAGCAGTTACCCTAAAACCACGGAGAGCCTCCAAACGGAAGTCTTTACCTGATGCTTGTTTGTTCACCGCCTCCAGATTCCTCATTTTCTTTAAAAACAATCACCTGGTGAAAAACTGAATGAAAGAAGGACTGAGATTTCATTCACCAAAACCATGAATAAAATCAGCAATAATACTTTACCTTTTTGAGAAAGCGGAGGAAAACAAAAGTTTAAAGGCTTTGAAAAAGTTTTAATGCCCAATTAACCACAGAAGTTCCTTCTTGCTTCACTCTTTTATTGGCTTTTTAAGACTTTGATACAAGAGCTGAAATCGCATATTTGAAACCTCAATGTCAAACGGAGCTTAGGTTAGAGCTTGAAAAGAGTAAACAGGGTTTTTTCCATTCGAGACTAAGCTATAGAACTCAATTTAAGCCTCAGCTTCAAACATCTTCTTCCTGCCGTCCATCCCAGCCTTGTCTTCGATGTTCTTACGCCAGTCACCAACATCACGCAGTTCTTTATCCTGTGAGCAGTACAGTAATATATCATTTTGACCAGTCGTTAAATTTTGTCTGCGCATCATGTGCACCTCACCTCCTCTTTGACCTCCTTCTTGACCTGCTTGAGGTTCGCTCTCAGATCCAGAGACACTTTGTGTTTGGAACCGAGCAGAGCCTGGAGCATCTGATCAGCAGACATGCGCACCTTACGGAGAGTCGGCTTCTTGAACTTGCCCTTCAGATCTATCACCTTGATGTTCAGATCTTCAATCTATATTTGGTCAGAGAGATCCGTCAGAAAACAAATTAGATCAAGTTTCACTGGTTTGAACGATTCTTTACCTCCTTCGCACACTTGGTGACTTTCAGTTCAAGGTCATATCGCTCCTCATCAATGGTCTCAATTTTACGATGAAGATCCCTGCAAATGTCCTATAAAATAGATTTCATCCATGTTAATAAATATGTTCTATTTATTGAAGCTGTGTACTACAGCTATGAGGACATGAAGGTTCTGAATAGTACTGAGTAGTTCCATCATATGGATGCAATTTTTGTATTCTAGGCTTTTTTTCTACTGTAATAGTTCCATATCTGGTATTGTACCATGGGTTCTGAGGAACATGCAATTTTGACAGGCTGATTAAGCACATTTTAAATGCTGTTCATAATAAAATAAATATTTCTAAATTAAAGAGCTTACACACAGCAAAATCTCTGTCCGTAGTGTATTTGGTCCTTCTCTACAGAGGAAAAACACTCAAATTGATTTAAAAAACTAATGAAAACACCAATTTCACTAGAACAGTAGAATAAATATTGTTTGTGTGTAATACAAAACTGATAATAGTTTTTTGTTGTTTGCTTCTCAGTGGAATAAAAAAGTTTAATTGAATAACTTAAATTGTACACAGTTCTGAGTTTGATCCTCTAGAATAAATTCAACTTCTGGGTTTTACTGTGTATTACAAATATTTTGTAAGATGTTTAGACAAAGAAGCAGCCCCAACGTTCCCTCTGCGTACATAATAGGAAGGCACCAAAGTTAAAGGTACCAGAGTAAATCCTCAACTGACCACTTGAGGCTGATCCCAGAAGTGAGGAGATTCCAAATGACGTCCATGTTAAAAAATCCATGTTTTGGCATCCGACAAAAATACATGCCTGATTACGCCTAGAGCTTTTTGTAATTTGCATCGATAATTTTATTCTTCATGACATTTCTGAGGGGGTGAGTCTTTTATTATTCCCTACGTTAAATGGTTAAATTAAAATGTGAAGTTTTGCTCAATTAAGGGCGGAGCTACTCGTTCTCGTCCATTCTGGTCAATCTCTGATTTTTTTTTTTAAATCTTTTACTACTCTCCAGTACTAATGCTTTGTCAAGGAGGAAGTGTCTAATTTACCAAAACTCAGAGCCTCATTTATGAGTCATATTTATTTGTATTGTCGACAACTTCTGCAACCTTAATTAGCTTAATTAGATAATAATATATTGGTGAGTTATACAAAAAACAGGAAAAAGTACATTTAAAATAAAATGACTAAAATAAGGGGAACCAATCAACTAAAAAATCCATGATTTATATAGGGGAAACTTGCTAAGGACAGAACACTTCAAGCCTAATTTACTTTCTGCTAAAAAAACAGGTGACATCTCACTCTCTTCATCCATTAAATATAGTCCATGGTTTAAACATAAATCAGTTATCGAACGGTTATTACACTCAAATTAGAGTTGTTACATGTCATTGAGCAGGTTTGGTCAAATTAGTAGTAAAATTGCATCGTCATTTTTTGATTGAGCGGTTTATCATATTTAACTTTAACAAGTAGCTATAAAAGATCTGAAAAGCTTTTTTTTAACTGATACATTACCTGACACATTAATCGTACCATTAATATCACATCAGGAAAAAAAAAAACATAATTTATTTTTTTAATTCCTTACATTTTTTTCAACCGAACAAATAAACAAATATATAATTGCAAACATACAACTTTTTTTAATAATTAAACTTTCATAACCAAAATTACAATTTCTGCACTCTTTGTACTTTGAACCGAAAGATATCCGTCATCAAGATACTCAAATTGATGTCAAAACAGCAAGAACCAAAATTAAAGCTCTACACAACAAAGTTATAAGTAAAAAACAGCATGAAAATGCTTTCACCAGTCATGTGACTTATGTTATCACATGACTGGTTGTGTCAGCTTCTTGTATTTGCTGTGATTGTTTGGAGACGGCTTTGCCCATGCGCTCACTTAATTTAGTTTCTGACATCTCACTCCACCCCTCTTGTTACCTGTTTATAGTTTATTGCTTGCACCCATACTTTACTTCACCATTTAGTTTGAATGTTTTAAATTAATCAAAACAACTAGGCCTCCTCCAAGCTGTTCCTCCCTTGTTCCCTGTTACCTGTAAAGCCTGCATGGATCCATGTAAAGACAGAGGGGGGCAGGTTTCTGACATGTACCTCTGCCTGTCCACCTCTCTGTCCTTACCCTCCTGTTCCAGTAAACCTTTTGCGATGGATAGCATCAAGCTCTACAAACAAAAAGTCACACATATGTGTAAAATACATGTGGCCTATAAACGAGTGTGCACAACCACTCTTTATTTTCATTTATCAATCCCTGTTTAGTTGATCATCACACATCTTTAATCTCTAAAAACCAGACATTCTCATAATTATTTGTTTGTGATGTCACAAACTTTAGGGTTCAGCCCACAGCTCTTAACAGTAACTTCCAAATAGCAAAACCGTTCACCAAGTCAGCACCTGTGATAGTTACGTTTATACAATAAATATGTATACTTAAGATATATGAAATATTTTACATAAAACATCAGTAATAGCTGCATCTTGTTGTACCTTTAGATGATGCTTGCGACTGGATGACACCTTTTTCCTGCAGTGTTTTAAAACATCAAAGTGTTAAAGTGCACACAGATTAAATCTTGTTTCAGCGATATATGTACTAAACTTGATCACCAAGCAATGCTATTTTAAAAAGAAGATTTGGAGGAAAAAAAAAAGGTTTTACTCACTCCGACATGTTGACTGGATTTTGGTTTACCCCTTAAAAAAAAAATTGTAATTACGTAATTACAAAATAGTAGTAAAGCCAGTAATGTATAGTACAAATGTATAGTCACAAATTGTTTCTCTGCAACTCTTTTTGAGTTTGGACCAATAAACAAATAAATGCATTTATCAATTCAATTTTTTTATTATATTAGTACATTTATTATATATTAACAAAATAATTTCATAATAGTTAGCATACTGTGTATTTAGTAACACTTATGCTGATATTTTACTATATATATATATATATATATATATATATATATATATATATATATATATATATTTACAGTTCAATTAAAAACAAACTACTCGAGTTGAGATTTAGCAATGTTTTATTTAGATCAGTCTCACTAAAGCATTAATGAAGTATAAAAGGTGTTGTGTGAATTAAATACACGCTTTATTAATGTAACAAAAAATACAAAGTATTAATAATAAATATATATTTATTATTTGTTTTTCACTGCACGTTTTTTTGTTGAATTAATAATTTTTGTGGGTTGAATCTGTTTGATTCGTTCAATTTTAAAGTTCAGTGTGTTGTTGGACTTCACTTAGTCCCAAGTCTTTTCAAAGTGTTTGATTTTAACAATATTCCATCTCAACATTAATAATTTTAATAATGCTGTCGAGATGAAACAATGTGCAGGGTCTACTAAAATGAACCAACAAAGAAATGTATATATTTTTATTTAATATAAATAAAATGTTAGTAGTAGTTTCTGTTCATAAAAAAAAAACTTCTCCGATAATAAAAAAAAAAGCATTTACCAAATCATAATCTCAAATGTCATGTTGAGAAAAACAGGGTTTTATTCTCAGGGAAATCAGACAAAAACAGGAAAAATTATCAGTATAAAAAATTATTAGGAAAATCCTTTCTTTCAGTTTTCATCTGAAGAATACGAGGCCGAGTTGATAAAAGCTTAAGAATTGCACTCAAAAGCACTAACATGTAGCTATTTCCTGTTTATTTGATCAACGCAAACAACTCAAAGCTTATTTGTCTTAAGTGCTTAAGAGGTATTAGAGCATCATTTTAGATGCCAAATAAAGTGTCTTTTCTTGTATTTAAAGATTGGGTATTGACAGCATTCATAAACACTCTTCAGAACCTTAAAGCCAAACCGGATAGCGTTCCCAAAACTCAGATCAACACTTTGTGTTTCAGCTATCAAGTGTCCCCCTCAAAATAGCAGAGTGCTTTCACAGTTCCTAAATGTATACGAAATGAATGAACCATAAAAATAAAAAAATTAAAAAAAAATACATGTCAGCCTATCTTTTTGCCCAAACTCGCCATAAACTATTGGTTAATTTAGAAATTATTAGTTAAAGCTTTTGCATATTTGCAAAGTTTAGTTAATTTTGTGAACAGGAAACTGACAAGAAAACTCAGAGTTATTCTTTAAAATGATTCACATGATTCAATCAAATGAACTGAATCTGATATAAATAATCGGAGCAGTTCAATACAATCCTTTCAATGATTCATCCAAAACAAACCATTCTTAAACAGACAATGTAAATTATTTTCCAAAATTATTGACATGATTCATTCAAAACTGATTCCTAAAGAAATAATAAGAGAGTTATTTGTTAGTGATTCATATCAGATAGTTATTTGTTAGCGAATCATATTATTTTTTTTAAATCATTAACATGAATCATTCAAAACAAATTATTCCTAATTAAATAATTTCGGCTGTTAATGATTTAATTAGGATTCAATTATTTAAATTATTTTGTTGAAAAATGATTATTATAGAAATAATTCCAATAAAATGCTTTTTTATGATTAATTCAAATGATTCTTAAAAGAAATAATCACAAAGTTCTTCATTAAAATCTTTTAAATGATTCATTTTAGTGAGACAATCCAAGTTATTCTTTGAAACAATCCACAATTCATTCAAAACAACAACTAAATCTTATAAAAGTAATCAAAGTTATTTATTAAAACATTCAGTTGACTCATAAATAGCAGACTCTTCAATAAATAATCTCAGTTGTTCATTAAAATTCTTCAAATGATTTATACAAAACAGATTATTAAATAAATAACTGCAGTTATTAAATGAAATTCTTCGGATGATTCATTCAAAACTAACGCTTCTCATTTAGACAATCTCAGTTATTCTTTGAAATCATTCACACGATTTGTTCAAAACAAATGATTCTTAAATAAACAATCAGTTATTTATCATTTATAGTTTTGTATATAATCCATGCATATAATGTATCCAAAATAAAACTAAATCTTAAATAAATAACCTCAAACTTATTCATTAAAATCCTTCAAAAAGATTCATTTCAAACAACTGATTCTCACACAAAAGCTATTTGACAAATGATTCATTGGCTCACTTTAGCGACTCAAACCAACTCATTTCAGACTGAAAAAGTATTGTTGTGTCTGCTCTAAACAACAAGTTCAGAGTATTTTGACAGCCTGCTAAACATCGTACAAAGATCACACTTAAGTTCAACTAAAGCCAGCAAAACATCTATTTAAAAAAAGAAAGGAAGAAAAACTACATTCCAAATTGATCACAGACCACAAACTCTTCCAAAAATATGATAACCGGATCAGAATGCGGCTCAGAGAGAAGAATCAGCATCTTACTTTGGAGCTGAGGCAGCAACGAGGAGAAGACAGAAGGACAATCTCTCAGCAGAGAGCGCACAACAGTAGTATTTATTCTATTCCCTCAAGGGCAGAGAAAAACCCAGCACTCTGTTTATGGTAGTGGATGCTTTCAGAGGTCCAATAGGCTCACAATCACCCGAAACACAATATCAAACCCCACTGTAAAAACAAGCCCTCCCCTTTAGATTGAAGCACTTATTTTTAATCCCAGGCACAGAAGCTGGAAAATGAAAATATAACGAGCAAACTAAATCATGATTTTACCAAAGTGTGAGTGGATTTCTGTAATTGATGACTGAAAATGTTAATATATGTAGAAAATTGTCTTAGAGTGTTTACTTACTTTTACTCTTACAGCCAGGGCCGAAGTCCTGAAGTTGGTATTTAGCCACAGCAACAACTCCCCTCCGGTCCAATCGGTTCTCCGCATCTTCTTCAATAACCCCAATCCGCTCCATGTCAACCTCCACCATCTTTGTTTTGGTCTTCAATTTCAGTCTTCAATCAATTCTTCTCCGAACATGTCCAGCCCATCGCATTCTTCTTCCCTTTATTTCACTTTAAGAGCAGATTTTTATTTAAAGGAGGTAAAACCTCTTTGTACTATGTGATCTCAGGCTGGTGAGTTACAGTGAGAGATTTTAATAATAATAATAATAATGCCTTCAATTTATATAGCGCTTTTCTAGACACTCAAAGGCGCTTTACAATTAATGTGGGTGAAGTGGCTTGCTCAGGGCCACAACAGCAGAACGGCCCTAGCGGGATCGAACCACCAACCTTCCAGTTACAGAACGACCAACTCCGCCACTGTGCCATCTTTCACCTTGATTTTCACTAACTCAAGCACGATTTCTGTGGCACTTAGCTTCTAGAGCGCCAGTCAGAGTCGGCGCTAGCCATTTTGTTGTCGCCGACAAGATAAAATTTTTTTTTTAATATGCAGAACGGTATGTGATCAGCTCTTTATATTTTGTAGTTAAACATACAGCATTCAGCCCAGAAAAAAAGGGAAAACCTTGTTAGCAGCTTCAATAAGTGGATTTCAAATGACAAATAAAATCTTTTTTTTTTATTTTTTTTTAACAACACACATCACAACGGACACTGTGCCTCGACAGAATGAATTCATCAAACTTCAGCAAGCCGATGTTTACAGAGTGTATCCTTTTCTTTCAAACAAAGCCACGAAGCAACCTTTTTGTTATCTTTTCCAGCCAAAATTTAGTAGGTACAAATCCTCATTATGGAGAGGGGGAAAGGGAAAATATATTTGTTTTTAAAAACGTATTCAGGTGTTCTTTGTTGTGGAGTAGCTCTTTATAAATATTATATATTTGTTTCAGGAAAGTGTTTTTTTCGTTCTTGCTATCTTTTAAAATTTCAATCAGAAGTACCCAACTTGTTAAATTATGGTTTAGTCCAAATGATCTATAAAAGTGGGCAAGTCTTTAGGAACATACAGAACTTACAAATATGACAGTTAAGTGCTTCTTCCATCCTGACAGTAACATCTCAAGAAATAAGAGCAAAATGTGGACCATAACAGAAACCGCTAAAGAAATGGGAATAGAGGAAAAGCATTCACAAATTCTGCATATTTATCAATAACAACACTCTTGTTATTCCCTACAGTAACGTGTCAATATATGTAAATATATTTTATTAGCTAAATACAACTTAAATCAAAATAATTCTCAGGAAAACGCAATTTTACTGGGAAACGATGCTTGATCTTTGCTGGTGAAAAAGCTTTTAAAGCTTTTGGAAGCTGGGTTGAGACGATTGTGAGATCGGATCCTGTGTTTCCAACCAATCAAACACAGTTTCGGGAGGTGTGCCTGGTTAGATTACACCATTTTTTTTTTTTTAGATTTTAATCACGTGACAAGGGTTTAGAAATGTTTGAATCTTCATTTGGCCAAAACCATGTGACCTGACAGTTTTGAAGGAATCATCTGGGCTTCGAGATCTTAGTACAGTGTCCAAACGGTTCAGTTTCTCTGCCTATACCTTGTAGTACATCCTTACAACAATCAAGCTGCTTTTCACTGTTAGCTACAGAAGAAAACGAGTTTTTAAAAATGTTTCCAAAGTACCCCAGGGTTCAATTTTAGGTCCTTGCAACTACCTCAATTCAAAAGCATTAGTTTGCCTGTAACCCGCCAGTACATTATTACAACAATCAAGTTGCTTTTCCCTGTCAGCTACAGAAAAAGTGATAAACAATTCAAAGTTAACCAAAGTACCACAGGGTTACATTTTTGGTCCAGGTAACTTTGGAGATGTTCAATTTAAAGCACTTTCTCCAAGTCTGTTCCCTGAAATATGAAAATTCAGCAAGTGCTTTTCATGATTCTTTTCACATTTTTGCATCGCTTTTGAAATGTTTAGCATTGTTTGTTTTAAAAAAAAGGCAATATTGTTCTTTTTGTAATGTTAATTTGCTTCGTACCAAATGTGCAAGTATCTTAAAACCATAATATTGTATGTGTTAGATGACGCTAATGCTAAGATGATGAAAGATATGACTTTAGTGGTTAAAACATTACTTCACAATGCAATCATCTGCACCTTCAATTCGTTAGATCTGGGGATCGAGCCGAAGACCTTCCGATCACAAGTCCCTCTCCTTATCCACCAGGCCTCAACTGCCCATGTCAACTTCCATTCCAACTTCCACTTCAACTTCCAAAATTACTGCTAATAATCCCTGTATTCTGATTGGCTACATTCCTCCCCATGTCTGCTATCCATCAAATCTCCAAAATCGTGCACACATCAGTTAGAGTCTCAATGTCTCCGTTTTTCTTGTCCAGACCGACCAAATATTTGGAAAGGACAGTAAAAGGAATTTGATATCTTCTGTTTTCCCAAGACCTTTAGGCTTGGAATCACCCCCCTCATTCAGATTAGCCTGGGAACACACAAAGACCAGTGACTTTCTGTTTTTCTCCAACTGTTCTATTTATATTTGCGAACGGCTGGTGTGGTGCTGATGGCTATACCTCCCTTGGCACCTAAAGGAGTCCTCTAATTGGTGCAGCTGTCAAAGAGATGGCATTATGAAATCCCAAATAGGAAGCATAATGATTTTTTTTTATATTGCATCCAATTTAAAACTTAAAGTGGTTTGAAGAACAAAGTTTTAGGTTTTTTTTTTTGTGGACAATGCGATGTAACAAAAGTTTTAACATAGTGATGAATGTGTTTTCTGTGCAGCAGATGTCAAAATCTGTTTCTGTAGTGTGTCTGAAATTACAGGAGTGCGTGATTGGTTTGGGCCCCGTTTTGGGGCCCCCCAAACACACTTTCCCATGAAGGGGTTAAAAAACTTTTACATTTATTTTTCTAGTTTAGTAGGCTATATAAATCAAGATTGTAGTTTATTTTCCTCTTTAATGAAAAATCTGCGCTAACTTTTTTTTTGCCAAAGTTCAATTATGACTTGGATATTTCCAGCAGCGCCAACCAATCTTAGCATAAATCAAATTGTAAAGACCTTTGGAGGGAACACTATTGTACAACCTTACCTTTATGAGGAAGAATCATATAGATGTTCTGCACAGCCTGGAATTGAGCATCTTCTTTTAATCCTTGTTGCCATCTCAAATAAGTCCAAGTTGTGTGCTGCTTGCTCCGTCTTTCACTCTGTTTGATTCACACACGTTAGTTTCTGGATATCACGAGAGAGGCTTTGCTTTCTGGATAGTGCATCACTTCCACCAGAGAGAAATCGGCTCTCATGTCTGACCGTGACGTTACAATGGGACTCGTGTGGCATCATCAATAACACGAATAAAACCTGCTTTTTTAAAGAAAAAATGTTGTTTTTTGTTTAGGAACGTCCATGGTTCGACTCATAAATTACTATAAAGGCCACAAAAAGGCTCACAATGGCATGAGCTCTTTAAAACATGCTAGAAATGTCTAAAAACTTGAGTTACATAATACGGCATCTTTAAGTTACAGATGTTTTATCATATTTTCATATAGATGTACTTACAATAAAAGCAATATTTCCAGATTTTCGCCCCGTAAGAATTGCCTACCATGCATGCACAGACACAGTTTTATTTTATAACTTGTATTATTCTTTGTATCGTAAATTTCTGGATAAGCTTTTTAAATAAGCTTTAGATAAGCTTTCTAAAGACTTTACTCCAAGTACACTCTTACTCTCTAAACTCCAAGTTTTATCTTATTTATTAGACAACTTTTAGTTTCATTACACTTACATTATTAAAGCCATGTTATTAAACTTTTGTTTATTCTATTTAACAGAGCATTTAATACAGGCATGTAAAATTTAAATGAGACCCAATGAGGTGATTAGTCAACATTTTTATGTTAAACATGTTCTATTGTACTCGATTTAAAGAAAGAGTAGGCAAATCTCAAGGGGTAGCGAAAATCGCCAGAACAATAGCTTTCTGTCAATGCAGCTAAGCTCTTAAATGCTGAATGTATGTCACACTTGTGATCCACTATGATAACTTACTCAAAGAAATCACAAAAAACAGAGTTCAGTGCATTCGATTCTTTAATAACATGTACAAATCCATTTCTTCCAAAAGTGATACAGAAAATACATTGCCTCACATTTTTCAATTTCATACCAATTGAGAACTTTTCTAAGCGCATAATATGAACCTGAGAGTTTATTTTGTTAGATCAATCATCCAAAAATATACTTAATTTACAAAAACTAACACACCAATGAAAAACCCACTCCACTTGAATGTAAATACAGTTTTGCTAATGTTAGAAGCTAATCGCAGGCCTGTAGAAGACGGTAATATTCACACGGATTGACATCACCACCACGGGAACTGTTCACTGTGAGCACTGTTATAAAACCTTCACGACGGCTTTTCTCTGCCTTACATCACAATATAAAACTGACATGGAGCATCTCCTGAAAATATCAAAGCATAACAATATTTTTTCTATACCTGATGAGTGCATACAGTGTGCGCGTGTGAATGTCACAATACTCACACTGGACGATTTGAAACAAAAGGCACCAGAACGCAGCAGGGTATTTGTTCCCTAAACTGTGCACTAACATAAAAAAAACACTGCTTACGAGCAACGATAAGTTTTTTTTGTTGTTTTTTTACAGCAATGATGTCGGTCACCAAGATGCCTTTTTTTTCAGGTCGAAATATAAAATATATTCGTATCAGTTTGAAAGAGGTTACATGTTATACATTTATTTTCGCGACACATTACATAGAGTGTTGCACTACTAGCATGGTTTACTTTGGGATGCAAAAAAATTTTGTTTTGTTCTTACGAATTTAAGACGTCCCAGAAATCATGAGACATCTTGGGGACGTGCACTTAGCTTAAAAAATATTGTATTATTATAGTAACTTTATTCACAACAAACAATTTAAAACAAAAAAAATGCCAAAATAACAATTGTATATTTCATTGTAATAACTGCTAAAATCAAGACTTTTGCTCCGCAATTCCAGTTGATTCATTGTCCGAATACCAACACTCGAACATGGTATGGATAAGAACATGGTTTTTAAGCACTGAAATGAGATGTTGAATATTAGACATTTATTAAAATACAGCTAGCTATTGAAAGAAAGAAAAAAAACTCCTCATAGAGGACTACACTTACTATGCATCTTTCAACCCTGGTTAAACACAGATAAATATACAGAAGAGGACAAAAAACGTCCAAAAACGAAACTTGCTCATTTATTAAAAGAATAATCTATACAGTCACACATTTCTCAGCAATAAATTCTGTATGTCATTTACTGTCCATTCTTCACCAACGTTTAAACCAGGCTAGAAAATGGCAGAGATTCCCATTCACCCTGTTAGCAGCTGCACTAAGTGGGTTTGTTCCCATTTCATTCAGTTACATGAAAACAAACTCAAGTTTCCTAGAATTAATTTCACAGTCGGGACTCGCACCATGACAATCATGTCATTTTTTACAGAATCAAGCTGCCTTTCACCATCACCCATTAAACAAACAATTAAAAAGGAATAAACCGTTCAAATCCGAGGTACCACAAGGTTCAATATTAGGTCCAAGCAACTTTTCGAGAGATGGCCTGTTTAAAGCACTCCGGATCTGTGTTTCCTGGTCTCAAAGCTCGTTCGAGGCTCACCAGAACATTCTGATGCGACTCACGAATGTTGACGGGGTGTTTGGCTCTGAGCAGCTCATATGCGGCGATGAGCCTCATGTTTTGCTTCACCATCAGGTACTGAATTATACAAGTTGGGGCGAGGGAAAACCCATCCCGACAATGTACCAGCACCCGCTTCCTCTTCTCAGTGGAGGCATCGATGCACTCGTTGATGTCTTCAAAGCAGCGGTCTGGAAGGTCTCCCATGTCCACTTTGAGCCGAGACCAACTATGCTTTACACCCCTTGAGCAAGTGCAAGGAATGACCCTCAAGCAATTCTCCCCAGGCAGGCTGCTCATATCAATAATGCTGTCGATGTTATTGCGGCACAGCGTACGTCCATTATAAGCCGCATTCATGTTGCCCACATAAATATAATCAGTAACCTTGGAAATAACTGGTTCGGAGTACTGGAAAGGCTCTGGGGGGCACTGTTTGACTTCAGGGGTCTCCGACCCCATCTTAGCACTGCCAGAAACAGCTCTGCTTCTGTAGTTGCGCAGTTTCTTGGAACCGGAGCGAGATGGGGGATTTGAGTCTGACTCCGAGCTGCTGTTCCAAGGAGGGGAGAAGAGAGAAAATCGACTGGAGGACTTGCTCTTGTTGAGCTGTTCGATGGGACTGGAAAGTCCAGAGCTGGAGGTGGTGGTGGATCCGGAAGCGCAAAAGAGAGACGCTCTTTCCAGAGAACCAGTGCTGCTGGCTGCTCCAGCGCTGTGGGCTTGCTCCATCTGTTAGAAATTAAAATTAAAGGTTGGGGTTAGTTAACTACTTGATCTGGTCATTTAAAGCTAAGGATGGGAGATGGGGCTTGCAATCACAGCATGACTATTGATTCTAAAAACATAATCTTTGTTATATACCAAACCATGTTTAAATACCTCATCCTGATGCTTTTCTTAGGTCTTTTGCTTTACTTTATCTGCTCTATGTGTTGGTCCGCCCATTCATCGATCATCGACTCTTCCTATTCGAGCCATCATTCACTAAATCTGCACTCATTCTTCATCTGATCATTATTATGTCATCATTATACGCCCAATCACATCACACCATCAAGACTTAACTTGGTTATTTAGGTGAACAGCTCACCCTCCTCAAGGGAGCACTTGCTCTCCATCTTCAACCACCACAGCTGTGGTGCCCTCGAGTAAGGCACCAGTTACATGACTGCTCCCGGGCCCCGCAGCCATGGCTCCCACTGCTACGGGTGAGTGTTCACGGTGTGTTTGTTTACTGCTGTGTGTGTGTGTGTGTGTGTGTGTGTGTATGGGTTAAATGCAGAGCACAAATCCCGGATATGGGTCACTTCACTTCACTTATTTGTGAATGCTACTGAAGCATCTACTGCAAAGTTGAATAGTAAAGAGTTTAGAATTTAGTTTCAAAGTAGTGTTTGGAGTTACCTTTGAAGTACATCTTTTCACCTCCTGAAGGCAGACATATACTGAGGACCTGTAGATAACCTGATGTTATACACACTCAGAGTAAGTCATTTTTATAAACGTTTACGGCACGCTAAGCCACTGAGGTTTTGAGTTCTCATTATTAGTTTAGTGGCAAAATTTCATCTTTCAGCACAGGAAACCAATGCCACCTTAGGAGGATCTCTCTATTCAGGTTGGTTTGAGGTATGTATTTATTTCAATTTCCCTGTGACTGAGTTGTGTTAAATAGTTGGTTTGTTTTGTTTTTGGTTCTTTTTCTTTTGGTTTGCTTCTCTGTAAAACATTTTTTAGAATCAGAATCAGCTTTATTCCCGTGTGTGTGTGTGTGTGTGTGTGTGTGTGTGTGTGTGTGTGTGTGTGTGTGCACACACAAGGAGTGCAAACAACATAAGTACAATACAAACCACATAAGTACAGTATTTTTGTATTGTATTTTTACACTTTTTGTATTGTATTTTTTCACTGATTTTATCAGTGCTTTTAATTTTTGATGTTGAGCCCATTAACTTCTAAGAGTGTAATAATATTTTGTGGTTGAAAATAATTAGTTGAATATGGTGATTTCAGTAATGTGTTTTAGAGATGTTTGACTTCAGTGTGTCAAGAAGTTTAAGTGTGTTTTGATAACTCATGATCCTCCCATACCCCTGGTATTTACAACCCCTCTGTAGGGAAGACTGTGGACCTAATATTAATATTTTCATACAGAACTATTTGATCGCCATTTCAGTGCTGAATTTACCATTAAACATTGTGCAATGGAAAAACAAACCAGTGAGGTTTGTGCTGACACAAGTACATTTGACCTCACTCCTTTACCAAACAATGGAAGTCTGACAAAATTATGAGACTGCCCTCGGACATGTGCCGAGTGGAGCACGGGATGGATCATGTGAACTTCTTTGAAATCAATCAAAACAAGGCAGCTTAATAAAGAAGCTATATTAATGAAGGCCACCATGAACTCTAAATGCAAAGCTGGAAGATGAACCTTAGCATATCTAGAACCCATCAAAGACTAAGATCCTGATCTGAGCACAAACTCCCGCTCTGATGCAAACAAGGCCGGAAACCTAGCCACTCTTTGAAACCTTCAGATCCCTTCTGCAGACTTTATCTGGCATCATCTTACTGCATGGCGACAATGGCAAGGAACGCCACAAACAGGCACTCTCGATCCACTTCTGACTCCACAGAGTTCAGAACTAACGTAAGTCTCGATGAGTTTACTCTTACAGACAAGCTCAAGCCTAGTTAGACGTTGAAACGTTACAGACATCGATTAATAGCCTGCTTTTCCTTTGCTCTTGTGTGAATGTGTGCATGAGTGTGTTTGAGTTAGTTAAGTGTTTTATGTCTGTTAGTAAATAAACAGTTTGTTTCACAAATACAGATCTCACCTTGAATATCTTTGTTGACATCGAAATTAGATCTTGTTACCTAGCTTATATTATTGTCAATATTTTGATATAAAATGATGACATATAACTACTTGGGCTATACTTTGATTCTCGCTGGACGGGAATGAGGAAGGGTTTAAGGTAGTGAATCTAAACCAAGCGAAATTTCTCTTTTGATCGCTACTAAAACTGCCTTAACAAATTATTATAATATGTAGGAATCAACATTCCCCACATTAAGCCCTGGTTCCTACACCACTTTTTGACCCCTCTTGGAAAGTTGTTGATCTCTCTACCACCTAAGCACACTTGAATTAATCTGATTGGAAGGGTTTCCCAGTCTGTTTGCTTGTCTGTGTTAAATGCGACCAGAGCCAGAAGAACAGGAGGATTTTCTACCAACAGTTTGAGACAGACACAAGTCAGCCATGACAGTTGGCTGGCTAATGATAGCTTTTTAAAATAAAACCTGAATTTAATTGACTTCTTAAAGCTTCAGTGATTTTTTTTTTTTTTTTTACAATTGTAATTTACCAAAACTTTCTTTAGTTTTCTTTTGTTAAAAGTCAGCTTCCGTGGCCATTTAAACGGTGTAAAGTGGTCCCTAGTAAAATTGCTGGAATTACATTCTAAAAATAAACCAAAATAAGCTAAATCTGCAAAGTAGTCGGCTCTGTTTTTAATCATAATAGATCAGGGATCAGCAAATCTCGTTCAAGTGGTCTGGAGCTCTGCACATTTAGTTGCAACTCTGCTCTAGTATACATACCACTAGAGCTTCAGACAAGCAAAGAGGACCTTAAGTAACACTGCAGGTGTGTTTCATGATGGTTGAACCAGAAATATAAACGGCTCTGAACCTCCAGGACCAGATTTGGTGACACTTATTATAGATTTTGGAGTCAATACAAGCTTGAATATTGCTTGTTAAGAAAAGGGCTTCTAGACCCTAGTAGAACACGATCAAGCGCCAGGGACTCACACTCGCAGGGCGCAAGTGTTTGCCCTAACATTCAAAACCCATGATTGGAACCTACCCAGCCTAGAAAACTTCAAAAAATCTTGAATTGAATCTTGAGTTCGCTCACCGCAAATGTGGTCAAGCCAGTAAATCTCTGCAGGGGTTTTCAATTTCAATCAATATTTTAACAGAACAAAGCATGCAACGGTGAAATATTTATTTTATTGATCGATTTAAACAATATGATAAGATTTATCTTATTTAACTTACCAGACAGTGGAAAAACAAGAAAAGAATGTTTGATGCAATGGAGACAAAGAAGTTCTATCCTGCATCATTTGCTCATTAAATTTTTTAATGTAAAAACAAAAACATAAAAAGGAAAAACTAATAGTTTTTTTGTTTGTTTTTTGGTTCGGAGATCAAAACAAAAAATGCTAAAAGAATAATGACCTTTTGGGAATGCTCAGCGTGATGATTCTTCACTTTATATTTGAAACGTCAGAGTGTGAAATGTTGATATATTTTAGGTTGGCATAATGCGAGGAGATATACTCTCGATACAGCAAAAAAAGAAAAAACATTGAGTGTCTATTTATTGTTAATCTATTGATCAAATCCGAATTAGCTGCCAGTGATGATGTACAAAGATAAACAAAATCTATCCTGCAAAGTGGTCAAACGTACGCTACGAAGTTTAATGCAGCGAATACTGGCAATGCAAGACTTCAATTGTTTAAAAAATAATAATGCGCAATTTACAGACATCCACCTACCTGAGCTTTGAGATTGTTCTTCCATTCCTGGGTCTCCAGGGCCTTGAAGCGGCCATTGCTGTCTGAAGACACGGAGACACACAGTGGCCGATGGGTCCTGGGGGGTAGCTGGGGTGTCAGGGCCATGGCGAGAGGCCGGGAGTCCGACTGCTCGTTCCTACTCATCAGATCTGGACAAGAGCCTGCGATAGAAACCATACCAACTCATGTCAGAACTTGACTGATTTCAGAAAATAATTTAATTGTGATTTTTTTTATTGCGATTAGTAATGGGATTGTTTTTATTTCTTCTCTGTATTTGAGAATGATGAGTAAGTGAGTACAGTGAGTAATAAATAAAGTTCTGTACAATCTGTATAATCTAAATTGCTTTAACGTACAAAGATGTGGATTAACAGGCCATGCTCACCTTTCTGCCCTCTGTCAAACTTTCCAATGCATGTCACATGACCAATCATAATCGCAGTCTCAGCGGTTTAGTAATTACATTTTGTCAAATCACAATTTAAATGCAATTAATCATTCAACCCTAGTCAGAGTGGAGCATTGTTGATGAATTTCAATTGTTGATAAAATGGGTTAAGATTTCGAGTAAGATTTTTTATAACCCATCCATCTTCATGTCAGTTTTTTCCCTTTCGGGGTCGCCACAGCGGAATGAACTGCCAAATTTTTTCTTCCAGCCACAACCCATCGCTGGGAAACATTCACACACACTCATTCACACTCATACTCTATGGACAATTGTTTTTTCTCAATTTACTTATACTCTTTGGACTTGTGGGGAAACCGGAGCATCCGGAGAAAAAACACACGATCACGGGGAGAACATGCAAACTCCACACAGAAATGCCACCTTCCCCAGCCGAGGCTCGAACCAGCGACCTTCTTGCTGTGAGACGACCTTGCTACCCACTGCGCCACCTTGACGGCCATTTTTTTATAACCAAATCACACAATTAAAAAAAACTTTTTTAACAATACATAAAAATGGAGCTATTCTTTTAGCTAAGCCTTCCCCTTCTGTCAAACATGCTCATCTTAAACTTTAACCTAGTTTTGTATTATGCAAATAATAAATTTTACAAAGTTATGATAAATAAAAAATAAGTGTTAAAAATGAACTCTCTCTGGAGTTTCAGTTTTTGTTGATACTGTACACTGTAAAGCTGCCAAACTTGAATCTGCAGAGTCCTTCAGCTAAAATAACTGATTATACGATCATCACAGGTGGGAAATACACAGTCTCTCATAATACTCTCTTTAATAATCTAATCCTGCGGTTTAGAACTCCGCCACCGGAGCCAGAGCTGGAGCTGGAGATTCTCAGAGGAGTTACTAACTCTAAGTTAGAGATTGATTACTGAAAGATGTACATCTTACATGGAGATATAACATTACCATTAAATAAGCCTCTTAACATTTGTTTAAAACAATACTAGTAAACATCCAACAATATCTGTTCACATAAATTTATATTTAAAGGGTGCGTTAAAATGTTATTTAAGGAACAATCTTGATCTCACTGCTTTTATATATATATATATATATATATATATATATATATATATATATATATATATATATGAGAATGTATAGATATGTGTGATATTGCTATAGAAAGGCCATATCAGTCAAACTGTAGCTTGAAGGCGAGTTTATTTTGGTGATTTAAAAAAATAAGCTTCAACTCCCCCTCGTTTTAGCTTCTACGCATATATCTCTATTTTTAAGAATTAGAAGTGTCACCCAAAGTTATTTGGGTGGCTTATTTTCACCTTGAATAAATTAAGTTTTTTTGGAAATCCAACACACATAAAAAATGTGAAATAGTTATTCGTAAATAAAAAGAGACTTAAAAAAATCTTCATGTGGAGCTCAGCCAAGCCGGTATTCAACAACGCCACATGTCGATCGCATTAAAAAGCGCATATGTAAATCAGAAGCCACTTCAGCTGTGCCCTTAAGCACCGACAGACAGATGAGAGACGCGTCTCAAGTTTCTCACTGTAAGGAACCTGTCTGTCAGCGAATGTGTGTGTGTGCGTGCGTGCGTGTGTGCGTGTGCATGCGTGTGTGTCATTCAATGAGGAACCTCTTAATGGAGCAGAGATTTTGTTTGATCCAGGAAAACACGACTCTGGACATTATTACTCCCACATATCTCACTTCAAACCAGCCATTCCATCGTTTTACCGTTCCTCCCATTGACTGCTTGTTTGGTAACATAACAACGCTTAACAGTAGTGGCAAAACCTGATGCACTGTGATAAGAACCTCTGTTATGGAAACATTTCTGAAATATGTTGCACCAGTAAAAAGCAATCATTGCACAAAAGAAAAGAAAACAATCCATAGTGAGAGAGAGGAAGGTAAATTACCTTGTTTTAACCATGGTATCACAAACATCTCATGGTGTTACATTTTCAGAATCCTTACTAATTTGTGGTGGAGAATGTTAAGAAATATATACGTTTCTGTATTTTAATCTTTGCATTAAAAAAAGAAAACGACATTCACACTGCTGAGTTTACAGCAGATTTTGGATCTTGAAAACAAGAAAAAAATGTATGAATTTACGGCAAAATCCCAACACAGATATATCTTATATCATAATTTACATTGTTCAGGTGAATATTTTTATAGGTTGTGACTCGTGAGATCAACTGTTCAGAATAGAGAGCTATAATGCACGTAATGCTGACGCAGGAAAACTTGTTGGTTTTACATGATATCGTGAAAACTATTGGACCAAAACATGTCAATCAAAGCATGTTTTAACTGTAAGACCCTCCCCCAGCAGCAGGGTTGTCTGTGCTTTCATCTTTGCTGTAGAAAAACTGCACGAGTGTCCAAAAACAGTGAGTTTGTGCTACACAGAGAGAAATAAAGATGTTACAAGCTAGACTTTGGCATTTTAGACCATGACAGACATCCATTATTATTTATCTTATAAGAGATAACAAATACAGTGTTAGGCAACACTCTGGGGTGCAGACCACCAATCATTCATAGAACTTTTCCTAATGATTTTTAGGTCGTTGGAACATTCATGATATGCATTATAGCATTGTTTTTCTTAATTGCTTGATAATAAGTTTATTCCAGTTTTTACCTGATTTTGGAAGATATTTCAAACAAAAAATTAACACGACTATAGATGAACGCTGTAAATTTGATACAAAACTCACAGTTTTATAACTTTTGTCAAGGATCCGAGTGAGGGAGGAACTTCTTTTTATTTGAATTAGTTCAAAGTCGCTTAAAACAATCAACCAACGTCGCAGATACCCACGCCGGGTATTTATTATGCAACTGTTAACGATTGTAGCTACAATCGCTATAATAAAAAAGTACTTCATGTAGTTTGCAATCTCATCAAAAACTAGATATCAACAGATTTACAGAAGCGTATCTAAAGTTTCTATCCTTTGAGGCTGGGATGCTCTGGTACCACATGTCTTCAATTCGAGCACAAGTACTTTGATTCGAGTACTTGCCGATAGCGAGTACCAAATCAATGACTTACTAATACCAGTACATTTTTGCTTTTTATGACACTCATTTCTATGGCATTAACTTTTTCATCACTACTTTTATACTTCAAACAACCTTGCAAATAATAAACTCTGTCAGGTTAGCACATAATTTGTGCAAAGTTGGCCGTTGTCTTTTCCTGCTAACAGCGATTTCCTTGTACTCGGTAGTGTGCTGATTTTTTATATATTTGATCAGATTGCTAGTAGTAAAAGCTTTTGTCACTTGCATTGGTGTTTAAATATTTCCAGTTTTTCATCATTTCATTCCAGTCCTGAAGTGGTATCGGGAGCGCTGGTATCAGTTATATATCGGGAGGGCAGATACCAACTATTGGAAAACAAATCAGTGTTCACAACTGAGCTACTAATGACATCTTTTTGTATAATCAATACATTTCATTTGTAAAAACTCACGTTGAAATTGCAAATGTGATTAAATGTTATTTATGTTTGACAGATTCAAGAGTCAAAAGCATACTATAAACAACAACAGCCACCTAAAGCAGAAGCAGGCACCTACTAACACAGACTCACCAGTGGCGCATGCCGAACGAGAAATGGGCTGCAGCTGCAAACGGTTGCGAATCTTGAGAGAGTTGAGAAGGTTTTTGGCTATCATGCCTAAGTTAACAAGGGAAAAGAAAAAAAGAAAAGTGAACAAAAATTACACAAACAAAACACAAAAAGATATATATATATATATATATATATAATATAATATATGTATTATATGTATGTATATATATATATATATATATATATATATATATATATATATATATAATATATGTATTATATGTATGTATGTATATATATATATATATATAATATATGTATTATATGTATATATATATATATATATATATATATATATATATATATATATATATATATATATATATATATATAGTGTTGTTTATAATCAAGCATCGTTTACGTATGAACAGCCTTGGTATGCAACTTCTCAGAGCCAGTGTTGACATTTAAAATCAACAAAGCTCCTTCTGGTTTAATAAAGGTTGGTATAAGTTCTATTATTCTAGAGTAATCCTGCAAAAGGAGTGCTTGTGTTAAAGATTGTTCTATAATTTTACATTCTACTGTTAGAAAATATCCAACAGAAAAGGATTTTGTAAAAATAATAGCATCGCAAATCCCTGTCGTAACATAAAAAAAATATTGAAACAATTTATTTCAAATATTTATTTTTACTTTTTTTTTTTTTTTAAATCCATTCAGCTCAAAATGTTTCCCAAAAAGTGAAATAGTGAACACCCAAATTAAGCTGAACCGCTGCAAACATACAAGTAAAACATAAAACTGTTCATGCAACATTTAGAAAAAGAAACCTCGTCATTTAGAATGCATGTGTCTGGTTTAAATCTGCACATTTCTGCAAATATAAGTTTCGTCATCCAAAGAGGCTTTATGTAGATAAGATGGGGTGTTTTGTAGTTGTTGTTGTTGTTGTTGGTGATGATGAGGATAGGAATGCTTTCGTCAACTTTATGTAAAGCAGCATCACATCTTCTCACTCATTTAAAGCCTTAATGCATGCTCACACCAATGCATCTGAAGAACTGTGTGAGATGTTTACCAGGACAGGCTCCTCACGAGCATGCACGCATGCAGAACTCAACCAAACCTCACCATTTTGTGTGGAGTGCTTCTTCTTATCCAGTTGAGGAGATGTCATGAAGTCTCTGCTCCATGTTTCCAACGTTTCCATCTTCCACCCCCTGGAAGCAGTGCAGACAACATCTTCAATCAGCTTGATTTCTCTTCATAGCTTGCTACTTTCAGTGCGAGATGAGCATTTGCAGCTCGGGGATGTGTGCGACTGCAGAGAAACAGACGGACACCCCCGCACACCAGCATTCCAGGACTCAAGTCTCCTCCACAAATGTTCTTATCAAGTAAACAGCACGTTTTCCATGTTGTCACGCACGGGTACACACATATAAACACGAACGAAACGGCTTTGTTAGATTAATCAAAGCGTTTTAAGAGTTTCCTCAGATGCCTGCGTTCAGGTTTCTACGACGGATGGAAGATAGCACCGCGTGCACGCGCACGTAAACATGACGTTGATTCAACTTAAATAAACACGCTTGCTTCCCTTATGCGACATTTGGAGGAAATTTCTGTTATATATAAAATTGTTTAAACAAACCCCAGCCATTCATCTTTGCAGTTGAATGAAGCTCACGTGGTCGGATGGCGTAACAGGAGCGACGAGAAGGTGTTTGTGGGAAATGTAGTTGATTTTACGAACTTGTTCGTCTATTGGGCGCGAATCATTTCAACCGGTCAGGCGTTTATTCAAAGCAAAAATGTTGTTAATCATAAACATGTAACGTTAAGTAATTACAAAAAAGTTGCTCGTTTTCGCTGCATATGCCGAAATTCTGGTGAAGGAATAATTTTTTTAATCGTGATGTTTATTTTAAAAAAGCTAAGAATCGCGTTGTTTTCATTTCAATTTTACGTTAGTGAATTTTATCTTTATAAAATAAAATGTGAAAATAAAAGCTTTTTTTATCAATATGAAATTTTAAACTGCTTATTAGTTACATGTTTTTAATGTTAGCGTAACAAAACCAAATGTTGTTTAATAAACATTGAGAAGTGTTTAAATGCTAATCTTTCATAAAGAACAGTACAGCACAATAAATTATATTGTAGAAATTAATAATTAATGTAAAACTATGTTTGTGTCTATGCATTAAAAGATGAAACGTTAGTGAGTTCTGATGACATATAATGTATAAATAAGCCAATTTTTTCTGAAATAAAACCTACGTAAATGTTTTATTTAGATTTTTTAAACAGCTGTTAAACACAATTGGCTATATATTTGGTCAAACAACATTTTGTGTGTTCATGTGAAACATATGTCCATGGCTATATGCTGTAATCAGGGGTGTATTTAGTTATTTTCGGGCCCAAAAAAGCACAGGGGTCTCTATTTTTATTTATTACATTGTTTGATAAAATAAGATTACTCAGACAAAACTGAATACAGATTCAACTTAAATCCCTAAAATTGGAAGAAAACGTTATCTGTCTTGGAGCTTCCAGAGACATTTTTGGGAGGTTTCAGGTTAAATACTTACATTTACTATTGTAAAAATACGGGGGGAAAAAACTATAATTTAAAATGTTGTATTCTGGAGTGTGGCCGAATAATGGTTGAGAATTAAATTGAATGAAGAAAAATGGGGTAAATGCCAAGCAAGTAAACTATTTAATAAAAAAATCTATTTTAAAGGCATGTAAAGTCACCTACCTTTGCCTAACAGTAAGTCGACTCCTGGTTGTAACTTCATTTTGCCAAAATAAACTCTCAAATCTCTCAAATAAATGTGTTGCATTGCAGACTGGCAAAAAATGTTATTGACAGATGAAGCTGTGGTGCCCTCATCTGCTATTTCTGTGCAAAAAAAATGCTCCTAAATGCATTTAATAATAATAATAATAATGTAAACCTGATAGTTAGGGTTGCCAGAATTTAGAAAAGTGCTTGTGAGCACTCATAAATGCTCAAAAACCTTAAAAGTGGGTGTTTGGGTTGGCAGATATTTACATAAAACTTATAAATGTTACAAGTATAAATGTGATTGGAAGCGTTGTCAGAGATTAAGAAAACATTGATAAGGGCTTAGAAGCATAAAAGTGATTTTATGATTCCAGAGAATGGCAACCCTAACCATCATTGTTACATTTTTACATTTAAAAGAAAGTTCTCAATCTCTGGAAACCCCAACAATCACTTTCATACTTTTGAGCATGTATGCATATCTTAATCAGAGATTGAGAAAATGCTTATAAACTCTTAGCTTTGTAAAAGGTATGGTTATGGTTGAGAAACTGAGGTGCGCATTGAACTGAGCTCTCCAACAATGTAATTGAAGCTTACTGCTTATTATGCAAAGAAGTTGTGTATGTGTGATATAGATCTTAAATTAGATTCTTAAATTTGACCTTATAAAACCAACAGAAACCTTCCATCATAATACAGAGAACACTGAAAAAAAGACTACTGTAGCTTTCTTTCATTTTCCAAAACAATAGGAGCAATACCTCAATCTGATAAAACTCAAACGCGCTTGATTTAAAATCTCTTACCCTGTTATGTGGTCACTGCAAACACTCATGTCTGGTTCAGCGCAGAATCGTTTCAGAAACCACTTTGAGATGCACCCTGCAGCCTTGCTCCTTAACTCAGCGAGTATCTAGGAAACCCGTGCAGCGTGTGATGTCAGACACCTCCTTCAGTCCTCCCCAGACAGGAGCTAATGCTCAAAACTGAGCTACTGAATCAACTTATAGTCAAACCTCACACTAGTTAATGAACCGGAACCAAAATATGAAGTGTGAAGTTGAAAAATAGATGTTTAGTTGTGTCTAATCCCCTCTGAACCAAAGAGACCCCTTAGTGACAGAGCTTTATAAATGCGGAATAAAAGGCGACCTATCGGTGGGAGGTGTAACACTGTTTTTGCATGACAAAGCACCAGTTTGTGCTCCTCTGCATTTCATGCATGCAAGATTTCAATTACTTATGACCTGGTTCTCTCATCTTCTCCTGCTGTATACAAACACTCTATTGTTCTTGCCTGTTTCAGAGGTTTGGGCTCCTAACCACCAAGAGTTCAAGAGATGCAAGGCTTGCAAATGAGAGGATGTAGTTTATGAAGGTGCTTATGACCGAATCACTCATAAATGGAGACAACATCAGTCAATTACCATTTATGGCTGTTACACAGAGTCTAAGGTGTATTCCGTGTTATATGTAGTGATAGGATACACATTTGTTTACTGATTTTAATTTTAAAGGGCCCCTAGTCCGGTCCTTTTTACAGGATGTGATATTAATCTTATGACTGTACTGAGAGCTCATGTAATCTGCATTTTTTGTGAGGTTTTGTGAAATGGTGGCGCAGTCACAGTGGATAGCATGATCGCCTCTCTGCAAGGTCACTGGTTCGAGTCTCGGCTGGGTCGGTTGGTATTTCTGTGTGGAGTTTGCATGTTCTCCCCGTGATCGCGTGGGTTTTCTCCGGGTGCTCCGGTTTCCCCACAAGTCCAAAGACATGCGGTAGAGGTGATTTGGGTATGCTGAAATTGTCTGTAGTGTATGAGCGTGTGATTATGGGTAAAATAAGGGACTAAGCCGACAAGGGATGTGGAGATGAAGGGATGTGAAAAATGTAATGGTAATAGCAATAGCAACCTGTCAATCAATATTGGTTGGCTGTTTTACAGCAAACTTACCTCATGTTGAGGTTGGTTTATTATTATAGGGCCAATATTATTGGAACACGATTGGAAGCTCTCCCAAACATGCTAAGCTAAATTTTAGCTACAAAAAAATTTACCGGATTCATATGAAACTAGAAATCTGCTAAAATAATCTGACTTTGACTGATGATTTTAATTATTGACCATTGTAATTTATTAAGACTGAATATCATATGCCTTTAAAAAGATTTAGAATTTCATCATTTTAATTTGAATACAGCTGACTCAATAAAAGCCTTTCTCAGAGCTCGTAACTCTTTGTCGCTGGCTGTAAGAAAATGAGCTTTATTCCAAATCCAAATCAATTTGAGCTTTGAAACTTTCAGTGTTCAGTTTTTGGTTTGTTTGTCCAGCATTAATTATATATCAAATTAGTAATCTACAAAAGTGGCTGAGAGGTTGAATCGTGACTAGCAGGTTTCGCTGCATTAGCGTTCTGTGCGCTGTCTCTGTGGAAGGAAGCTCACCAGAGCTCTGTAATTGGCCCACTGGTGTGCTGACTCTATTCTTGCAGCCTTCTTCTCCGATGTGTACTCTAGTCACGAGAGAAATCTGCAAGTAATGATGTGTGTCTGATACAACCTTCTCACTAGTGCATCATCAAATTTGTACCTCAGTGTGAGTTATATAATGATATAATTATATAATTTGAAAAGGTGTGAATTTTCAGGAAAATAATTCTACTGCTATATAAGCATTGCTTTATGGACAAGCAATATGTGATTTTTTTACTTTCTCTTTCTTTATTTTTGTCCTCGAATAACAGTTCCGAGAGATTTCTAACGCACGATAACTATTTTGTTACATTCTGATGAGTTTACAGTTTTATATGAGCTTAAATCTACATAAGCGAAGAACATGCAAAGGACAAAACAAAAACCAATACTGACACAAGCTCGTAATTTAGTTTTTTTCTTTTAAGCACAGAATCAAATGTTGCTTATGCTTTTTTATTTTATTTTTTAAATAAAAATAAATATTTTTATATAAATGGAACAACATGGTTTCGCAATGGTCATTTTTTAATTAACTTTTTTTTTCTCAGCTCAGATTTGGCCAAGTTAAGAAGAAAACTAACTTTTATTTTCATTTACCAAACCGGAAGTAAAGACCTGTTGTCACTAGATCTGTAGAAGTCACAACAAAAAAGGGTATTCTGGAGAGATATATTTATTTTAGCAAATGGGTTTCATCACTATTCTAACTGAAAACTTAAAAAGAAAAAAAAATATATACATATATATATATAATTTATATTAGTCATATATCTCCCAATACAAAAGCCCTCTACATTACAATTGCGGCTCACTTCACAAAGGATGACAAAGTTTGGGTCATTTGGCTGCAGTTCCCTGGAGAAATAGTCTTTTTGATGTTGTTGTTGTTGTATAAATCTTAGCGACGTCTCTATGAGGTCGTTGCTTCTGCTGATCAGGTAACGCGTAACAACAAAGATGTGATAATACTTCTTCCATTTGTTCTAGTTTTACATGGCTGTATTTTCTTTATTCATTATATTTAATTTTTTTGTTTATGTGTTCTGACTTAAGCATTTTCTATTAATTAAACAAAACTTTTACAAAGCTCTGCTGCCCCGATCATCTCCAAAACTCCCTCTACTCACCACATCTCCCCGGTCCTGCAGCAGCTTTACTAGCTCCCCGTTCAATATCGCATCAAGTAAAAACTCCTTCTCATTACATTCAAGTCCATCCATAATCTGGCTCCTACTTATATCACTGAACTTCTTCATGTCACCTCACAGCCCCGCTCACTTAGGTCTTCCTCTTCAATCCACCTCACAGCTCCTCCTGGTCGCCTCAGCACCATGGGGAGCAGGGCCTTCAGCCGCTCTGCTCCCCATCTATGGAACTTACTCCCTTCAGACATTCGAAACCTTGAAACTTTATACATTTTTAAATCCAGACTTAAGACCCATCTCTTCAAGATAGCATACCCCACTTAATCTTGTCTTTGTTTTATTTGTATTATATTGTCTTTTATCCTTGTTTTGTTCATATATTGCCTGGTTTGACTGGTACGGTGCCCTTGAGTGTCGAGAAAGCCACCTTGAAATAAAACTTATTATTATTATTATTAAACATTTTCTATTTCCAATTTTGAAATGTGAAATAGCAAAACGTACACAGACATAGAACTCTTTTTCCCATAACTTTTTTTTTATCAGACAGCGATAAAGAGTTACAAGCTTTTATTCGTTCTAATGACATCACAACAGGTGATAACAGGTGAGTCAGCTTTGGGAAAACTTTTATCAGCATCTTAAGATGGCCTCGGCATAAACTCTCACTCAAAAAAAATATCTATAAATACATTTAATTTAAATAAGAAAATAATATGCTCATTTATTTGTTCAGAAAGTATCTTTAACAAAGATTTACCTGAAAAAAAAAAAACATTACAAATATTAGAAAAATAAAACTTTAATTACAACAAAATTTAACATCACCCATACACAATGTAAAATAAAATGTAAAAAGTCACCCCATAATCAGTGGTTAACACAGTACTTTGCACATCATTTTCACAAATTCCAGTACAAAGACCAAAACGATGTTATCGGCAGGTTTTAAATTATAGTTAATGTCCTTAGAAGGCTTTGTTAGAGAACGGGATCTTTAATGTGTGTTTTAGGGCTAGCGTCGTGTCCACCTGTTCAGCAGAGAGCAGTGTGTGCCACTGAGCCACAGGCTTGCGTGGGTTCGACAGCATGTCCGCCCAGTGGCGCAGCTGGTTTCCTGTTGCCGTGCATCCCAGGAAGATCTTGCCGATCGCATCATTTCTGCTCATTTTATCATGGTCCCATACAGAGATAACCAGCTGCACTTGCTGCTCAGAAAAGGAGAAAAACAAAGTTACACAGAGACCTGTCCAATGAGATAATTAAAACTAGACTCTCCTATTAGCGCCTTGAAATTCAGCTTTTGTTATTTTGAGGAACATACACTCTAAGAAAAATTGAATTCAATGTTTTTCACTTAAAAGTTGGGTTGTTAGAGGTACATCTTATTTTCCTTGGGTGATTTAAAAAAAATATTGAATTACTTTTTGTAAGCCTAGCTAAAATTGAACTAGTAGACTATATTCCCAAAAGAATTGGCTCACCCATATAATTAATTGAAGGGAGTTGTTTCAGCCATTTCCACAACCACAAGTTTATAAAGGCATGGAGTCTTTAAAAAAACTATCTATAAAAGAATAAAGAAGCTCAGTGAATTCTGGAACTGTGAACGGATGTCACCTGGGCAACAAATCAAGTCTGGAAATTTCATCCGTCCTAAATCATCCAGTGTCAGCTGTGTCAGAAAAAAACTATTGAAAGGCTTGGGTAAGACAGCAACTCCACCTCAAGTAATAGGCGATGTAAACTGGTGGAGCGGGGTCAGCAAATGCTGCTGTCACTAACTTTCTGCAAAGTCAATCACTACAAACTTCCAAACTTCATGTGACCTTCAGATTAAATCAAGAAATGTCCACAGAGAGCTTCATGGAATGGGTTTCTAAGGATTGGCAGTAGGCTCCAAGGCAACATAACTGAGGGTAATACAAAAAGCGGGATGAGACATTTAAGCGGGATGAGAGGTTTAAAGATCACCACCTACAGCCTTTCCTGGAGTGACAAATGACACTGTTCCACCTAGACATCTGATGTTCAGGTTTACCGGTTACCAGGAGAATGGTTCTTGTCTTAGTGTAGGGGGAATTATTGGGTAGGGTTGGCAGGAACTTACTTCCAGGGAAAGGAGCTCTGAATGGTCAACACAAAGATGGTTTGGACAATTCCATGCACCCAACTTTGTGGAAACAGTTTGTTGCTGGCCACTTTTCTTCTAACATGACTGTGCAGCAGTTCACAAAGCAAGCTCAGAACAAACAAGGATGTCAGAGTCTGGTGTGGTTGAACTTTTCTGGTGGATATTTACATTTATACATTTAGCACATGCTTTTGTCCAAAGCGACTTACAGTAGAAGAGATACTATATGCAATTGTTACAAAAAAGAAGAAGGAAGGATTTTAAAAATGCATTTAGGATTGTAAGTGTTCCTTGAAGAGGAGGGTTTTTGGTTGCTTTTTGAAAGTTGTTAGTGTTGCTTTTTTTCTGACTAGTTTGTTCAGTTAAGGAATTTTTCTTTCTGGAATGGAACAACAAGTCGCTGTTCCTTCTCTGAGCGCAGTTTTCTGGAGGGCATGTAGGAGCGTATGAGCTCATGGAGGTAAACAGGGGCTGATCTGGAGATAGTTTTGTACGCCAGCATCAGTGATTTGAATTTAACCTGAGCTGCAATAGGGAGCAAGTGAACAGTGATGAAGAGGGGAGTATCATCAGTTTCTTGAAGACCAGACGAGCTGCAGAGTTCTGGGTCATTTGCAGAGCTCTGAGTGTCTTTGCTGGAAGTCCTGCTAGAAGAGCGTTGCAGTAGACCAGTCGGTATATGACCAGAGCCTGAACCAGGAGTTGAGTCTTCTGATGTTGTGCAGAGCAAACCTACATGCATGGGTTGGCTTGGCAATGTAGTCTTTGAAGGACAGCTTCCAGAACATTTTTTGGATGAATTAGAGTGGAGGGCTTTTATTCAAAAATAAGAGTGTGATCCTGCAAAAAGTGGTTCTGGAAGAATTCCAAAATACTCCAAAAAATTCCACTCCTAAACTTTGTGGCAGCCTTCCGAGAAGAGTAGCAACGACATCTTATTGAACCCTAAAGATTAGGATAAGTCAGCTGAGGCAATACTTTTGGTAATATGGTGTATATTAAGAATAAAGTAGGTATTTGTGGTCTGGTGGATAAGGAGGTTAAATTGTGATCAGAAGGTTGCCGATTCGATCCGCAGATCTATTTAGTATGTACGGGTAAAACAAAAATGATGTTTTGCATAAAACGCCAAACAATTCTTGTGTTATTGTTTTTTGCGTTTTGTCATAATTTGTTATTATTACTAATATTACTATTCAAAATTGTGCCACATAAACATAATAAATAAAATAAAAACACAATAAAATTAATAGATTCTTGGTTAAAAGGGAATAATTCAGCCGTTGGGTCACAGTAACCCCATCATGTGTTTTGTTTTGTAGTTATTCAGCTTGTAGTTTGTCATCTTTTAACTCAGCATTCTTTGAGTGTATAGAATACCTACTGGTAAAAAATGATATCATTTTTTAAAGGCCTAATCACTCACCTGAATCTGTGCAAATGTCACTTCAAACGTGAAAGATTCATTAAAGTACGGGTTCAGCGTCCGCTTCTTAACTGATGTGCGCTTCTTTTTCCACTTCCGCTGTTCCAGAATCAGTTGAACTTTGACATAAGGGTCTGCAAATCACAGAGAACAATAACTTTTTGAGAAAACCTGTGTCTGGTCATGCTGTTTGAATTGCAGGCAGGTCATGACCATGAACAGCTCTAAAATGATCATTTGTAATTGGTGGAGATTTATGAATGCTAAATGTTTTTCTTAACCAGCAAGTAAAACATCCTGGGTATAGAATGATGTGTAAAAAAAGTATGTTGGCCAGATATGAATCAGAATAAAAATCAGCGTTATCGCCATGTGTGTGTGTGTGTGTTTTCCTGTGGTGCAATGGAGCCGTCAGTGCACTCAACAGAAGTACAATACAAACCACATAAGTACAGTAAAGTGCAACACAACTAACAAGCAATTAACATAAGGTTATGAGGTAGAGTATTTTTCGTTGGTGTAGAACCGTATCTGGAGTGACCTATACTCGGAATTTGTGCTCGGCATGTAACCCATCCCAGTGTAAACACACAGCAGTGAACAAACACACCGTAAACACACACCCGGAGCAGTGGGAGCCATGGCTGCGGGGCCCGGGGAGCAGTCAGGAAACGGGTCCCTGCTCGAGAGCTCCACAGCTGTGGTTGTTGAAGATGGAGAGTAAGTGTTTCATCACTCACTCCACCTTCAACTCGGTGGATCTGGGGATCGAATCGGCGATCTTCAGATCACAAGTCGATCACCTTTTCAACCAGATCCACAACCGCCCTTGTAAATATAAACATTAAAGGTGTTTCTTCATCATTACAAGCTGGTTTACCACATCTGCAGTGTCTTTCTAATAGATAATAACTACAATTTTAACTTAATTTAACTTCAATTAATAACTTAAATTAACAGATTTCTTTTGAAATACATGTGATATGGATCTAACCTGAGGAGCCACCATGGTCCATCTTCTTCAGGTTCTTAGCTTCCAGAATGATCACAGTGAGCTTGCCACTGGTTGGGACATAGCGAAGAGAAAAGCAGATCTCTCCCAGATGCTCTTGCTGTGAAATAGATTCAACCATTAAAACAACAGTAACTCTAAAACTACTCCAATGTGTTTATTGTTTCGTGGCTCTTCATTTGACTTGTTTTAGCTAGAGATCAATTGATCAGGTATTGGTATATACAGGTCTTCAGCTGAACTTCATATTTACAGTCACCAAATGACCCTCTAAAAAAGCTCAAGCCTGCTAAAACACAGCCAGTCAAGAAACTACCGTATGAGGAATAAACTATGTTTAGCTTTGAGAAAATGTTTTTCATTTATGTAGTTTTTATTCCCCACCCTGACTTTGGATCCTGAAGAGTAGGCTCACTAGTTGAGAGTAACAAAGCTGCATAAACTTAGATTTTATTAAGGCAATTATCTAAAATATTCCTCCAGAGATTCGCTTCTTTTTCCCTTGATGTTAGATTGTGACGTAATGGAACTGCTCCGGTAATGCATCAGCATTAAATCAAGAGTGCTTATACATTTACATTTATGCATTGTACCAGTGCCATATTGTAAACGCAAGGTGGAAGCCACACAACACAAGTTTCTACTCTATTAAAAAAATCTAAACAATACATTTGTTTGATCAAAGGATAATTTTATGAGTATAGATTGCTTCAAATTACAGGATAGATGTAGCATTGGTGACTTTTGCGGGGTATCTGTCTGAGGAGTGATAAAAAGTTCCAGAAACAAAAGATGAAAAGAGGTGCATTTTGACCCAAGATTAGCTCCTATTATAGAGAATAAAGTGTATCTTGGCATTTAGATGACTTAACAATATGGTTATTTAATTTACATTAATTGTCTACTAATTAAAAAATCCCAACTAATGCTTCAGAGTAATTCTGTCACAAAGGTTACTGAGATCGATAAAATATTGCTCTGTCAGCACAAGGAATTGCTGAATAATTTGCAATGTGGCTAAAGCCAATGAAATACTTGCAGACGTGATATGAAACTAAGTAAATTTGGTTAGCGCATGTTTTTGAACACTGATAAAATGGCATATATTTTACCACTCAAATGGATGCAGTTTGGGTTTGTAGCTACTTCGTTGCTGTATCTTCATCTTGTGGTTTTGAAATAAACCTGATAGTCTGTTTTAGAAAGCTTGTCCTTTGTTATTAACCTCTTAAAAACATGTTATTCCAGAGTTATAATGTTTTTTTTGCTGACACCAACATAATGGTGTCACGAACAGGAATCAAGAGCAATCATCAGGCTAAGGCCTGGCATCATCTGCTACTGGTTGAGCAAAGAAAACCGAGTTCAACTCAAGCTGGCCACATCACATCACATATTGGTAAGCATGATTTTATTTACTATGTTTTACTAAGTTGGGCATTTTACCATTAGTTGCCTATGTGATTGACTCATTTGACTCTCAAGTGGCCAGAGAAGAAATTGCAATCCTGTTTTCATTTTGTTGATGAAAAATGTACCACTTTTTTATCTTTGATGAGTTCATGTTTTGACATTTAGATCATTTTGACAACTGAAAAAAAGGCGGTAACTTAAATGATTTTATGATGAATAAACTCAGTACAAATGTCATGGTTATTTTTGTTAATGAATAAAAAATGTGAATAGCTGATGATTAGGGTGAACACGCAAACTGAGTTTACACAGAAATAAATAACAGGGATGTATTCAATTTATGTTTATTAAATGTTTTATTTAAAAGTCAAAACTTTGACTTGCTTAAACTGGACAGATTTTTCACTTTATATGTCAAAAACCATCTAATAAAATCTAAATAATATAAAGAAATACACCTTGAAATCTCAAGGTATTGACTTAAAAATAACAAAATCTTGACTTTAAAAGAAGAGATTTCTATATCTAAATAAATAACTCAATTCAGAATTTCCAAAATAACTTTCACTTTTAATCTCATCCTTTTGAAATATTAATTAAAAATTTAGACTTTTAAGCAAAATGTTTATTCTTAGACTACAATTACTATAACATGATTTTAGTTGAAATCTCTGCCAAGATAAAGCCTGGTTAAAGATGATGCTGGTACTCTAAATGAATTTGATTTGATTGGACAGGTCTGAGGGAGTTTGTTCTTCTGAAACATACTTCATGTTTTGAAGCTTCGCTCAGATCTCTCCACTCTTCGATCACATGATTCCAGTCCACCGTTGACAGATTCAGTCTGATCTCCCCAATAATGTCATGCTTCGAGAATCTGTTAAAATCATACACTTGCATCACCAGTGTTGACTCCGTTAACTCTTTATAAGGGATCTAAAATGAAATAAAAGTCAGAATTCTGAGTTAAACTAAAAAAAAATGAATCATGTTGAGCATTCACAAAATGATTGAGAAGCATTGGTGTGTTTGCCTGATATTTAAAGGTTTCATTGAAGACAGGGTTGAGAGTTTTTCTGAAGACTTTCGTCTCAAACGTTTTGGACTTGCTGGGAAGGATGTACACTTTCACATAAGGATCAGACGTCCCTCCTGAATCCATTGCTTTCAACGAAGCAGCCTCTTTGATTCCTACAGCCATCTGATGAGAGATACGGTGAGGAATCATTTGAATGTATGAAGAAAACATAAGATTTGGTCCAGATATATGCAAAAATTTGTGAGTGTTCAAATTTAATGTCACCTCGGTTCTAGATGCGTTAAACTCTAGTGAGTACAGCAGTTTCCCTCTCTGCTGGTTAGAGCCGCCATAATCAAAATCCACCACATCAGACTGGACCTGTCATTATAAGTACAGAGAATGATTTGCATGCCTTAAAAACATAAAACACTAAACCTAAAGCACCTCATGAATCCTGCTGCTGACCAACTTTGTGGAGATGCTTAAAACCGTAAAAGCTGACAATCAGCACAACAATCGTGGATTCAAATAAAGTTGTAGAGATTATAAGAAAACCAAAGGAGCTTTGCATCTTTAATTTGACTGTTTAGGGACGTCGTCACCACTACACTTCCAGAGCTTATTGCATATCTCACCATTAAGTTGAAGGATTAAGAGATCTGTGTCTTTATTACATTTACATTTATGCATTTGGCAGACACTTTTGTCCAAAGCGACTTACATTAGGGGAGAGACAATATGCAATTTGTTACACCGTCAAAGTCTATCTCAACTTCTCACAATAGAAATTGTATCAACAGATCAAAAAACCAAAGCAGTAGGGGAAGAAGACAAAGACAGAGGAGGGAAAAAGAAGGTAGTAGTTTTTTTTTTTTATATATATATATATAGTAGGTGTTCTCTGAAGAGAAGAGTTTTCAGTTGCTTTTTGAAAGCTGTTAGTGTTGCTGCTCTCCTGACTGGATCAGGAGTTTGTTCCACCAGCCAGGGACAGTGAGAGAGAAGGTTCTGCTGAGAGATCTTCTGCCCTTGTGGGATGGAACCACAAGTCGCTGTTTCTTCTCTGAGCGCAGGCTTCTGGAAGGCATCTTTATTATATGTCAAAAACAAAAACAATAAAGTTTGATATCCTGCTTTAACTAAAAAGGTCATAGGTGGCTGTTGCCGAACAGTGCTCAAGCACATTACTAGGTAGGAAAAGATGAGGTAGAAAAAAGTTTATGTGCAATTGGGATAACCACATTCTGTAGAGCAAGGGTCCCCATTTATTTCTACCCAAGGGCCAATTTGTACAACACATTTACATTTATGCATTACGCAGACACTTATGTCCAAAGCGACTTACATTAGGGGAGAGACAATATGAAGACAAACCAGAAAGAGGACCAAAGGCCATGATTATCCAATCTTCTTTTTCCTCACTTGAGGTCAAATAACAACTCCCTCCATCAAATAAACCTCAGCTAAAGAAATTTAAAATAACCATAGCCAAAAAAAAACTGTTTTTACATTTATACTCCTTAATCTTTGATCATTATTCAAACAAAAGTAACTTATTAGTGTTATACACATGTTTTATGATATTAAACAATGATATTCTGAAAGAGAGGAGATAAGTGAAAGAGAGAGGAAAAAGAAATAGGAGCGATAGAAGAGAGAGAAAGGAAATAAATATAAAGGTGATAAGAGATTAAGAGAATGGAAGCTATAGAGGAGATAGAAAGGGTAGAGAGAATGGGAGAGGAGAGAGAAAAAAGATAGAGAAAGTTTAGATAGGGAGAGAGAGGAGAAAGAGGCTTAATGGAAATAGGAGAGAGAGAGGGATATAGAGGGGATAGGAGAGAGAGAAATCTATAGAGAGAGGGGTAGAGGTGAGAGAGAAAAGAAATAGAAAAAGTGTAGATAGGGAGAGAGAGGAGAGAAGAAGATGAGATAGAAGAGAGAGAGAGGAGAAAACATACCTAACGGAGATAAAAGAGAGAGGGGGGTATAGAGGTGGTAGGAGAGAAAGAAAGATAGAGAGAGAGAGAGGGGGAAAGGTGAGAGAGAAAAGGGACAGAGAAAGTGTAGATAGGGAGAGAGAGGAGAGAAAGAGAGGAGATAAAAGAGAGAGAGGAGAGAGATACTTCATGGAGATAGGAGAGAGAGGGGGATACAGAGGTGATAGGAGAGAGAGAAATCTATAGAGAGAGGGGTAGAGGTGAGAGAGAAAAGAGACAGAGATGGTCTAGATGGGGAGAGAGAGGAGAGAAAAAACAGGAGATAGAAGAGAAAGAGGCTTAATGAAGATACGAGAGAGAGGGGGATACAGAGGTGATAGGAGAGAGAGGGGGAAAAGGTGAGAAAGAAAAGAGACAGAGAAAGTATAGATAGGGAGAGAGAGGAGAGAAGAAGAGGAGATAGAAGAGAGAGAGAGAGGAGAAAGGAGAGAGAGGGGGATACAGAGGTGATAGGGGAGAGAAATCTATAGAGAGAGGGGTAGAGGTGAGAGAGAAAAGAAATAGAGAAAGTGTAGATGGGGAGAGAGAGGAGAACAAACAGGAGATAGAAGAGAGAGAGAGAGAGAGAGAAGAAAAAAACTGTAGAAGGAGACTAAACAGGAATATGTTTACTCACACTCAAAAGTGGTTTTAATTGTTGGCACTGGACTTTTAGGATCTAAAAGTGGATCCACATTTTCCAGAATCCATTTCGCAATGTTAAGAGCAATGCCTGCTTTTGCAGTGAACACCGCCTGATGGTGTTGATTTTTTGTAATGTTTTGACAAGCTGATTGATGTGATCTAAGTGTTATGCTGTTATTCGAGCTATGAAAGATCATCCCATTCACAAATATTGAAATGCCGTCTAAAAGAATGGTAGTTTGCCATCATAAGCATTCAAAAGCTCACCAGTGCTGCAGTAGTGCTTCCCGAGATCCCCTTCATGTTGATTTTCTCGTCCGTCTTCTTTTTCTTCTTCTTCCCTTTGCAGCAACATTTTGCACAGCAGCATATCACACAGATCAGAAAGAGCAGGAGGATGCCAGCAAATATGGCGTAGATGGCCCATCTTGGCACTGACAAAGCAACAATACTCCATCACACAACAGAAATAAGCGGCAGTGCAGGATTGCACCATGACACTCATCCGAATCTCCATTAGCTTTTAACAAGTGAAAATTGAGAAGACCGAAATGTGCACAGAGGTGGAATCAGATAGGGTCTTTAAGATCCTGGTCTACTCACAAGGAATCTTGTCCAGCAAAGAGGGCAGGAATCCGGGGGCAGCTGTTGTGGTGTTGCTCTGATGGGGTTTAGTTGGTTTTAATGAGGATGCTGTCGTCATGGCGAGTTGGTTTTGACTTTGTGGGTCTCTGGAAATAAACACAAGTTAGTTGCTGAAAGGCAACTTTGCAGCAAGAATTTCGTCTTGTTTACAAATACAATACAAATACAAGTTGCTTTACTCAATCATTGGTGAAATAACTTTTTTATAAAAATACTAGTTGTGCTCAAATGCATGCTCATGTTTGAAACAGCATGAAAAAATCAGCAAAAACAAGGTTTTGTAATCTCAAGTTTTAGACAAACTTTTTTTTCTAGTGTTAAGTAAACCAAAAGTAAAGACGTCAGGCTGAATCACTGCGCAAACCAGTTGCAGAGTAATAAAAAGAACATCTTACAAGTAGTAATATTTAACCCATTCAGCACTACAAAGCATTTCTTCTCCACCAAAGTTAAACAGCCATCCACTGCTCATTAAACCTGGGTGTGCTTTAAACTCACAGATAACATTATTTTTCAGAGATAATCAAACATCGCAAACAAAATGTTTGCTTTCATGTTGAGACCGCTTAACAACACGGATTCAGCAAAGTAACAGAGTAGTCTACATCTAATCTGTATTTGCTACATTAGTTAAAGAGATATCATCCAGAAAAAAAAATCCTTGTGTTCATGTCTGAACATTGTAAAATAAAAATAAAAACATTTATTTTTACCACATAGATTTAGTAAACAAATTGGCTGTTCAATGGACTTGAATGAAGTTGGAAGAAAAGCGTTTTAGTGATACTCACTGTTTGGCACAGACACTATCTTCCCAGGAATGATTTAAAATATTAAGAAACGGAGAGTTTCTGAAGGATAACTGTTTGCCAGTCACAGAGAAAGGAAGGAAGTCACTGCCCAACTCAGACTTGGAGGTCCGGATTAGCTCAGGAAAGAACTTTTCATTACAATAGATACACTAATTATACTTTTATGTGACAGACTTTAAGTAATGAGAATGATAAATCTGAAAAAGAGAGATTTTTGAGAAATACAGCCAAATTTGTAGTGGAGACACAAGATTGAGTGTTACTCCAAACATTAAAGCAACCAATTGTACTTAACTATAACGTGTGAAAAGCTGAGGGCAATTTTTAGATAACTTAAACATACTCAAAACCAACTCCTCCTCTCCCCGATGATGCACAAAGAAAGGGACTGAACTGTAGTTCCTCAACCCGCTGTAAGGGGGAGCGAGGGGGGGGGGGTCTGGAGGGGTGGTCAGAAGTGAGCAGGTTCCTTTTTACGAACTTTGGAAGTAAAAAAAAAACTTGTTTACACTCCTGGTGATGCAATGTTTTCTTTATTCAGATCAATAGATTTGACCTTCATGAACACTATTTTTTTAGTTTTTGATTAAATAACATATAAACCTTAAGTCAATCAGAAGTTTGTGTTACACCTTTATCTCGCCTCTCTGGACCAATTTTTGGTTACCAGAAAGTGATGCACTTCCATGATAGCGCACATTCTGAGACTCCTTTAACATTTATACAAATTGTCACACAAGGTACTGTAGAGTTTTTTTTTATATTTATATATATATATATATATATATATATATATATGTATATTTTATCTTCTGACCACTAGGGGGCAATGCACCAAAACTCTGCAGACAATTTTTGATCCTACTTAGAACATCATGCATCATGTTTGGTCTTAATATCTCAATGCACTGCTGAGGTATTACATCACGTTTATATTGACGAGTTTGAGAAAATGTCTTTTGCACGCCATTCAAAAACGGTTTAACAGATTCTACTTGAATAGTATTACTTTTAGTCGTCATGGTCTGAAGACAATATGTTTAAAAGAGTTCAGATTAGTTTAGGAGGAATTTGAAAAAGTATGTCTTTTTAGAAAATTCAAAATAACATCAATGGGGTAAAATCCGAGGGGCAACCTTCTGCTCTCCCTGCCCCCGAACAATTGAAAGTGACTGAACTGTATTACGGCGTCACGGTGGCACAGTGGGGAGCACGGTCGTCTCGCAGCAAGAAGGTCGCTGATTCGAGCCTCGGCTGGGTCGGTTGGTATTTCTGTGTGGAGTTTGCATGTTCTCCTCGTGATCGCGTGGGTTTTCTCCGGGTGCTCCGGTTTCCCCACAAGTCCAAAGACATGCGGAATAAGTGAATTGAGGAAAAACAATTGTCCACAGTGTTTGAGAGTGAATGAGTGTGTGAATGTTTCCCAGCAATGGGTTGCAGCTGGAAGGGCATCCGCCGCATGAAACATATGCCAGAGGAGTTGGCGGTTCATTCAGCTGTGGCGAACCCGAAAGGGAAAAAGCCGACATGAAAATGGATGGATGGATGAACTGTATTACCTCAACCAAGTTAAAATAGTACTTTGGAGCTGAAAAAAAAACACACTTACACCCCTGCAGCTGCAATGTTTTTAGATCACTATTATTTTATTCATATTTTACATTTGATTCAAATTGAAACCTTCAACCAGATCTACACAGTCTTCACTACGCCCACACCCCATCCCTCTGGACCCCTTCCATGGCTGGCTACGCCCATTTTGAACCTCCTTTAACATTCATACGAAACATCACGGACGCTACATCAATGTTGTATACAGTCAATGTTGTATGTTTTTCTGAAAATTCACAATGGCAGAAAAACTGTCATGGTGGAAAATCTGAGGAAAATGTTGTATTCTATATCATACAGTTCAGGAGTAAACGTAGGCTCAAGTTTGGGTTAGTGGTTAGTGAGTGAGAGAGTCCAATTTTGGGTCAGGGGTAGGGTAGGCTCTGTTCTACAACTATGCAAAATATCAGTATTTTCCTGCAAGTTGAACTGGTCTTTGCATTGACTTCAATGGTGAAAAAGAAAAAATAGTTAAGATGAAAACCAGTTATCACAACAAGTGCCTTCATACCACCAAATTAAGCACCATATAGTAGATTTCTTTCATCAGATGCTTTTTTCTCAAGTCAACGCTCAAAAATATACATATATTTCTCAGTATTTACATTTTTTAACAGATTTCTTTCAATCTGGAAAGATATTTGGTCCCGGATTTTAACTGTAATTGTAAATCACATGACTTAAATATGTTTCGACAGTGTTGAATGATTTTGAAATTGATTTCAAATGCAAACTATTTCACATTATTGTTAAACATCCTATCACAGTGGTTCTGATTTTACACAGCCAGTACATAAATATGCAAGGAATAAAATAAATCCTTCCAAAAGATGTTACAGCAAATTAATATTTGCTATAAAAAAATAACTAAATTTTTATAATTTTATGTACTCACCACTCTTAGTGTCCAATGTGTGAGCTCCTGTTTGTGCTGCTTGGTCCACCTCTGTGTTTTTAAACTATCAAGTCATGATTTAGAAGCCGAAGGAGCAGGACCAGGCTTCGTGGAGCGCTCTCTTCAGAGTGTTAAGCATGGGAAGAAAAGTTAAGCACATGCCACACCTCAATAACACACAAAACGTCCTCGGTACACCCCCGTACAGGACCAGACGAACACCTCTCCAGAAGATAAACGTGTCCGAGGGGAAACGAAAAGAGGACAAAAAGTTAATTATTCTTGAGGAAGAGATGGACTTTCTGTAAGACTTGACAGCTTCCTTCTCTTACAATGAAAGGGAAAATATATGATGAACTATGATGAAAGCAGAACCAGTCGTGCAACGTTACGTATGATAATGATCTTCAATTATTTGTTTAAATTCTCAACATCAACATATTTGG
Source organism: Danionella dracula (assembly GCA_900490495.1). Taxonomy (NCBI): domain Eukaryota; kingdom Metazoa; phylum Chordata; class Actinopteri; order Cypriniformes; family Danionidae; genus Danionella; species Danionella dracula. Next base: position 1,169,830 of record UELW01000051.1, read on the forward strand.
AGTTTCCGCATGTAATTGACACCACACCAAATGTAACAGAGTTGATCAGGACAAATTGACAAGTTTAACAAGGTTTGTGTTGATCTTTCCTTACAATTCTGTATTAAAATGTTCACATGATGTCAACAAGAGCTCTCTAAGCTTTCAAAATATTAATATAAAATGTGTCTTTATTTACAAAAAGAATGTAATAAAGTATATTATTCTTGATTGACATCTCAATGGAAAAATATTTAATTCTTGTCTTTTTCTTTTTTCTTGCTATCCCTTTAGGAACACTAGGAATATTATCACAATTGTGTTTTTTAAGTCCGAAAACTCACTTTTCCGAGTTCACTTTATTTTTACTTTTATTTTATCAGTATCCAGTGGGAACCTTTTATTTGTACATTTTTTGATTCATTAAATAATTAATTAATTAATTAATTAAGCGTCAGAGCATTTGTCATCAACAATTAAATCCATGATTGAAATCAGTCAGAAGTGCTCAATCCTCACAAAAATAATTATATGTATCAGATTTTTAACTGTGAATTTACTTCCTTAATATTAACAATGTTATTTACATCAATGTACACCACTCAAATGAGTTTGACAGCGTTGTATGGTCTTTTTATTATTTTTGATCACATTTTTGGACTACCTATGTAAGCTACACTTATTTTTTGCACTAGGACATTGGTAACTTCAATACTGCCAGCCACACTATTGCACAGATATTTTTATTCTTCTCTGTCTATTCATATATGTTTACCAATTTTCTTGTGTATGAATATTAGTGCGATTGTCTGTCATTCAGTGTGGACAGCAAAGTAAGGATTTCATTTGCGCAAAGAAACTTGTTTTAGTACTGTGCACATGGACACTTTTAATCTTGAATTATCTTGAGCTATAAGGCAATTTCGAAAAGGTTTGATATTTCACTCTGCCTAGAATGAATCAGTGTTTTATATGGATTTCCGTTTCTGAATTTAGTGAAATTTTTTTTTTCTAATTAACCCTTGTATGGTGTTTGGGTCTGTGGAACCCATTTTCAGTTTTCATCAAAAGAAAAATTAAACAAGCATTTATTATTTGAAGCTGAGATTCAATGGGTTTGACTCATTTCCTGTGAAAAACATATATCAGGACAGATGTTTTATGACCCCACACGTACGCCCGCTACACGTTTATATTACACACAAGGTGTTCGGGTCTACTGGACCCGGGGCGTGTTAAAGTGTGAAAATGGTAGATTCTTTACCTAAATTCTCTCTTCCCACACAAACATAAATCACAGATAAACATAACATTTTACATTTTAGAATAAAATTGTGTGATTGTGTGAATTAAAACTCCAAAATGCAATGGGTCCAGCAGAGCCACCAACCCTGCCAAAGTAACAATAATGAGAACACCACACATGTTTCAAATTCTAAACGTGAAGAAATCAGGTTAAAGAACAATAAATAAAGTATATTTGCTGTTCATATCACTTGTTTCTTGGCTAAAGGAATTATTGTTTAAGTTTTTAACATAAAATGTGTTGATTGGGTGAATTAAAATCTGCAAAAGGCAACGGGTTCATGAGACCCGCAAACACCGGCTGAGTAACAATAATATGAACACCACACAAGTGTTACTCAAACACCGCCTGAGTAACAATAATATGAACACCACACAAGGGTTACTCAAACACCGGCTGAGTAACAATAATATGAACACCACACAAGGGTTACTCAAACACCGGCTGAGTAACAATAATATGAACACCACACAAGGGTTACTCAAACACTGGCTGAGTAACAATAATATGAACACCACACAAGGGTTACTCAAACACCGGCTGAATAACAATAATATGAACACCACACAAGGGTTACTCAAACACCGCCTGAGTAACAATAATATGAACACCACACAAGGGTTACTCAAACACCGCCTGAGTAACAATAATATGAACACCACACAAGGGTTACTCAAACACCGGCTGAGTAACAATAATATGAACACCACACCAGGGTTACTCAAACACTGGCTGAGTAACAATAATATGAACACCACACAAGGGTTACTCAAACACCGGCTGAGTAACAATAATATGAACACCACACAAGGGTTACTCAAACACCACCTGAGTAACAATAATATGAACACCACACTAAGGGTTACTCAAACACCGGCTGAGTAACAATAATATGAACACCACACAAGGGTTACTCAAACACTGGCTGAGTAACAATAATATGAACACCACACAAGGGTTACTCAAACACTGGCTGAGTAACAATAATATGAACACCACACAAGGGTTACTCAAACACCGGCTGAGTAACAATAATATGAACACCACACAAGGGTACTCAAACAACCGGCTGAGTAACAATAATATGAACACCACACAAGGTTACTCAAACACCGCCTGAGTAACAATAATATGAACACCACACAAGGGTTACTCAAACACTGGCTGAGTAACAATAATATGAACACCACACAAGGGTTACTCAAACACCGCCTGAGTAACAATAATATGAAACACCACACAAGGATTACTCAAACACCGGCTGAGTAACAATAATATGAACACCACACAAGGGTTACTCAAACACCGGCTGAGTAACAATAATATGAACACCACACAAGGGTTACTCAAACACCGCCTGAGTAACAATAATATGAACACCACACAAGGGTTACTCAAACACCGGCTGAGTAACAATAATATGAACACCACACAAGGGTTACTCAAACACCGCCTGAGTAACAATAATATGAACACCACACAAGGGGTACTCAAACACCACCTGAGTAACAATAATATGAACTCCACACATGGGTTAAATAATATTTTTTGTATTGTCGTTTAGCTGGGGAGAGTGTTGTTCCGCTCCAAAACACACGGTGGCAGCAAACAACCCTACAAGTGAAAGCAGACTGGAGCGCTAGTATAGTGTGTGGAACATTTAAACTAGCATTATTTATTTTTAAAGCTAGAGTATTTGTATGTAAAACTACTACGAATTCTATTAATATGTTAAACTCTCGGTAGGGTTGTTTGTATTATAGTTTAAGTTATTTTAAGTTTGCGGGTGTTTGTTTATCAGTCGCGCTACCTGCAACAAAGAAGAGTGGAGACGACATTAACGTTACGTGCTTTAACGTTAGAAGAGAATGGAGAATACACAGGTAACGTAAAAGTCTAACGCTGCCTCAAACAGCGTTCAAAGACACTTATTTCGTTCGTTAATCTCCAGAGATAAATTGCAAGTCATCCAAATATAAGATGAGTGAGCGTTCATCAAATCTTTGTACATGTACAAAGATGTACATCTGTCACTGTTTTTTATAATAATAATTTGTAGACAAATTACTCCTAATATAAAGTTATTGCAGTCATTGTTTTAATGTGTATATTTTATTTAGGCAGAATGATTTTAAGTGTATTGTTTTTGTATAATTTTCTTTCATTCTTATGTTAGTTGTTACTCAAAGTTTAGTGTTTAAATTAATTAAGTCTCTACACATCAGCACAGAGTTTATTTCTGTGTTAAAGCTAGATTCTGCAAGGCTGTGAACTTGTAGTTTTATATATATATATATATATATATACACAAAACACTTTTTGCCTATGAATACACGTTATGGAGAATATTACTGGACAATCAAAAGGTTTTAGCCTAGAGAGGACTCCTAGATAAACACAAAACATATTTTCTTATGTTAGTCATTTTGTTTTAAAGCAGGGGTCTCAAACTCAATTGCTGGAGGGCCGCAGCCCTCCACAGTTTGGCTCAAACCTCCAGGAATTGAGTTTGAGACCCTATTTTAAAGCTTTTGAGCTTTCACAAGTTTACAAACAAAACTGTTAAAATGTCTGCACATAAAAATATGTCTTATCTATTTGTAAATATATTGACGGTGAGAGCGAAGGAGGATCTCCTTTAGAAGCTTGAGATGGAATCTCAGAGATGGAATTAAACAACCAACGAGAACCTTTAGCTACGTTCAGACTGCAGCCCAAAGTGACCCAAATCAGATTTGCTCAGTTCGTATGTGACTTGTATCGGAATTTTTTTTTTGACAGGGTGAGCAGCTCAAATAATATATATATATATATATATATATATATATATATATATATATATATATATATGCTCAATATTGCGATTCCTTTTGCAATGCGACCTCAGTCTGAACAGCCAGATCTTATGTTGAATTTCTGGGCATGAAGATCCATGTTGAAAGCAGTCAGTGGAAGGAAAGTCAAGTAAAAGAACTAATTAATATTTCTTCGTCTTCTGCTTGACTTGATTTGGGTAAATGATGTTAACTCCGGTCGGAAATGAACTAAAAATAAAAAGCCACACAATTGCCTTGAATGGCTTTCTCATCCATGTTTACTTTTGTTTTGATTTCGATGCATGAGCGCCTCACAGGATTTCGTTCATACACAGGATGGATACAAGTTACATATTATGTGCAATGTAAATTTGTTTGTATTGAATGTTTTGGATTTTACCACTGAATGGACAAAATCAAAGTTTGAATGATTAAACTGCAATACGATTGAACTTGACTTGACAATCTTGAGATAACTACTCAGTAGGGGTTCAATCTTAAATTGTCTGGCAGAACCAGCCATAGTGGGTCACGTGACCAGCCAGTCAAGCCACTGGCGGGTCACACGAGCCAGTCAAGCCACTGGCGGGTCACGTGTCCAGCCACTCTGCCCCTCTGGCTAGTAGTGGTTCTATGCGCTTAATGTGATTGAAATTAAAAAATGCTCTCATTTGACAAATAGAAACACAGCTAGCCGGAAGAGCCAACAGTGGTTAGCTGGTTACATGACCTATCGGTGGCTGGACTGGCTGGTCACGTGACCTGTCGGTGGCTGGACTGGCTGGTCACGTGACCTGTCGGTGGCTGGACTGGCTGGTCACGTGACCTGTCGGTGGCTGGACTGGCTGGTCACGTGACCGACAGTGTCTGTTCCTGCCAGACTGGTTAAGATTGAACCCCCTCTAACTATTCTCATAATAGAACAAATTTAATTAAACTAAACATGGAACGAATGCTCAAAGCATGTAACATGCTTGTCTGTAAATGTAGTAAAATCTTTAATAATGAGCTTAAGTTCTGATTGTACATATTATTTCATCAGATGTTACAGACCAGCACAGATTTTCTCACAGTTGCGTTGAAACATACTGACCTGTTTGACTTGGAATCAGCATCAACGTCCATGAACTCAGAAGCACTACCCAAAGGCAGAGCATTCACATTTATCACGGTAGGAAAAGAGCTGCTTTTACACTAACAGGAACAATATTCAGATGATTGATCTTGAGTTTCGAATTTAGGCGGTGCAGACAGTGAATAAGAGACTTCTGGAACAGAAACTGACAGAATCGTTGTTTTTTGAAGTGGTTCTTGTTGCACTGGAATGTTCAGAAGAAATCAAGTTGAAGATAATCGAAAGTGTAAAGCATTTTGGTGAGTCTACTTGTCTTCCTTGAGTGTTTTTAGGAATAAAATCAAGAGTGCATGAGGACAACCGAGTATTTCTTTAAATTAGTTGAATATTTTGAGCCAATTGGAAGTTAAATAAATGTATTGGCTTTTGATTCTATGCTCTGTTGAGTTATTAGTTATCATGAACAAATATGTACTCGCTTGAGACGATGTGACGTTTGTCTCTCATCAGGTCTGGAAATATGCAAATTCTTCTTTTGCAAAAAGGAAGAGCTCTTAAATACACTCAAGACAAACAAAGTGAACATGTTTCTCTCTACGGAGCGAAGAGATGTTTGTACAGCTCTGAAAACAGGTACAGGATTTTTTTCTGTGGTTACGCTGTTCATCCACCCTTATACACACGTACACACACACACACACACACACACACACACGCACGCTTAAGGCTTTTTTTTTATAATCTTTTAAAAATAAATATACACACTACAAATCTATTAGACAAGACAGAACCAATAAACATTCACAACCGCCAACAACAGCCAGGTCTGTGTATGTGAAGAGGTGATTGTTGGGGGATCTGGAAGAGCACAAATAATAACAATGTTTATTCATAATTTGTTCATAGTAGCTTCAATATTAATTATAAATATAACTGCAAGCAGTAATGGCGGGGCAAAGCTGTTCGAAAGAAAGTGCTTGGCGAGTGTGGCATCTGTCAGCTGGTTGACAAAAACTTGAATCGACATGAGACCTCCATGATGGCGACTTTAATCGGATCCCTCGGCCGCCCAAACGTTGAGCTAAGATCTGGCCTACAGTAGATCATGGTCGCCTGGCCACAAGTGTTCTACATATTTTAGGGTGAAACTAAACAACTCCGTGTCCAAGTAACCAATAAATACATGGATTTAAAAAAAAAAATCTATTTCAGCAACTTGTTTATTTAAGTTATAATGTACACTACTTTAACAACCTTACATATATTATCATACAATAATAAAACATTAATCTGGCCAAAATACTTTAGTTTGATCCACCCAAGTAAAGTTATTATGGTTTAGAGTAATTGGCAGATTAAAGACATGCTAAGTTTGAAAAGAAGCTGTTTGTGTAATAACCAGTCCTATGTGAAGTGCCACTCACAAATAAAAGGTTTTCTTTGTTTGAAACATTCATGAACAATTCTGAATACAATTTGGAAAATGTTTTTATGAGGGAACAATGCTGGATGACTTTTTTTTTATAATAAGGCAACTTGACATGAACCGAATGCAAGGCAAGTTTATTTGTATAACACATTCAAAGAATAAATTTTAAAAAGTTCATTGAATAAAATCAAGCATAAAATAATTCATATGAAAGCATAATGATCAAAGGGACTATTTACTGTATCTCTTAACTGCCATCGGAACTTCAGATCTGGCTTGTCGTTACATCAATTTTGGTGTGAATTCATGAAATTAAATTTTGAGCAAAAAGCTAGGTAGTTTTTAACAAAAAAAAAAAAATCGTAGCTCCAGACCACTAAGGGGCACATGTGCTAACCTTATATCTTTGTTATGATCTAGGGTACTAATTTTGATCCAATTATCTCAAAGCATTACTGAAATATAGCCTTATTAGCAGTTTGGCGAATTGATGCTATAGTTTGGAAGTGGATTTACAAGTCAACTCGAAGTCTGACTTTTACTCATATATATTAATTATGATTTTTTAAATGTTGTTGTATCTTTTGACCCCTCGGTGGTGCTGTGAATTTTTTTTTGAGCACCGCTTTCGCTTAGTGATAAACACGAATTAAAACTTTCAGAATTTATCTCAATGCATTTAGAAAATACAGCAGTTATTTATTTTTATCAAAATGTCTGACAGTAAAATTATGGAACAGATCATTAGGGAGCAGTGCATCATAACTCTGCAGACAACTTCTTATTTTACTTAGAGTATAATGTATTAAATTAAGGTCTTAACAATGCAATGCTGAGGTAATGCATAACAAACTTTTTTTACAACAAAAATTAGCAATCCTATCAAAAACTGTTTGATGACTCCATCTCAACTCTATAAGTTTTTGTCGGTATGGTCTGAATAGCATATATGATTACAATATATGGTTAAATAACAATAATAATAAGAAGAAGAAGAATCATTATGGATGAACTAGGAGAAAATTCAAAGTAAAAAATTCTAAATGGTGGAAAAACTAGCTTGGCGTAAATCACAAATCACATCATCTTGAGCCAAGGAATCTGAGGGGAAAAAAAAGTTTATAAAGCACAAACAAAGTTCAGTTATTAGCACAAATGTTAGTTCAACTTTGGCTTAGTGGTGGCGCTAGAGGGTTTGAGTTAGAGAGTCCAAATTTGGGCGAGGTGTAGGTCAGAATTCTAACTCCTATTAGGTTAAACTCTTTACAGCATTGTAATAGGCTTGGTAAAAAAAAAACAGGTGCAATGTAAACATATTCTACAAAAAGATGGATGTATGAGTACAGAGTTCACATAATTTTAACTCTTTTTGGAGTTCAGGTATTTCAGCTGCTTTGCTGTACGACCTGCATGATCAGCACACCCCGCATCAGATAAAAGTGATTCTTTCAGGGGACGTTATCGGCTTCGGGGAGGAATCACCGGAGGGTCTTTCAGCGCTTGGATTCACAGAAAACGATATAGAAACCTTAACAGCAGCAAAGGTAAATAATCACAAGATGAGGCTTCTTTATATTTCACACATAACGTTTATCTCACGAATTTTGCTGTTTTCTCAAGCTCACACACACCACAGTTTTGATTTTTATCTTAATAAGGCTCTTCTATTTAGCAGCATATAAGAACTGGGAGAAATGTTAAAAACATAATAAACTGAGAGCAAATGAGAGTGCTATAATAAAATTGAAAATCCCAGGGAAAAGGTCATGGTCAGTCAATATTTACTATTTGGGCTTGGTTAGTTTGCTTGTTCTTGGAGAATATTTACTTAAAATCAACTTTTTTTACATTTATGAGTTTTATGTAAGTATCTGGCAACACTAACAATCTCTTTAAAGATTTTGAGCATTTATGAGAGTTGATTACATGTCCGTTCCTTTTAAGATTTTGAGTGTTCATGAGCTTTTTCCAAAACTATGGCAGCACTAAATGTCGATTTTATGTTTTTTGAGAATTAACAACAAACTCTGGCAACCCTAATCATGACTCTGTCAAGCCCAAACATCAACAAAAGTTGAGCTGCATGAATATGGGATTGTGTTACATGGTTTATTTATTTTATTAAAAAGAGCAGAGGATATGTGCTGGGTATTTGGTCATAAAAAATGTCATTTTAACATCTATTTAACAAGTGTTTGACCTTATTGATAATCAACATATTAATCAACAGCCTTTCATGGTCACATTAAAGTGTCTCACCTCAGTCTTGAAAATCCCAGGGAAAGGGTCATGGTCAGCCAATATTTACTATTTGGGCTTGGTTAGGTTGCTTGTTCTTGGAGAATATTTACTTTGTGTGATATCAAAGGGATAGCAAAATCTTGGCTTCTAGTAAATATCTTCATAGCAGTCATATGGAGGAAAATTTGTGCCAAATTCACAAGCAAACCGTTTTTTTCCCAACAATAATCTGTCATAATAATCTGATAACTCAAATTCTGCCAAACTAAACCTATTTGGCAAATAGAAAAGTCATTGTCATTATTATTCTGTCCTCACTTGAGTTTAAGATAGCTGACAGCTCCATTCAATAAATAACACAAGGCTGATAATGCATTTTTTTATTTTACTGAAGGAAGTACTGTAAAATTACAAACCAGAAACCAGAGACATTTTACAAGATGTGCTCAATCGGGATTAAAAGGGAAGGAAAGATGAAGAACATGTGAATAGCTGAATCAGATAACTGAACAGTGAATCGCTGAGCTAGAACTAAAGCAAAGTTCATAAGGCATTTCTACTGCACTGCCATCCGGTGGACCGCACACATCATTTGAGCTAAGTGTTAATATGTATCGCAGTCTATATGGTGTAAGGCAGTGCTTCTCAAATAGTGGGGCTTCGTTAAAGGGGGGGTTGAACCTCGGGGAACGTGCTTTTTATTTTTTACTTTTCTAGAATAAAGTGCAATACCACTCCACTACATTAGGGGGCAGTGACACTCTCATTGGCAGAGTGTGTGCAGGGAGCATTCGCTTGGTGTGTAGGGGTTTTGTTTGCACTGAGCATGTGCGTTTTGCACACAGTAGAGATTGAGTATGAAGTGTAGACACGAAGTGTAGCAGACCCTCAAGTGACATCATGAAAAAATATTTAACATATTTTAATGCAGAGGTGTACTTATAACAATTTTATAGACAAATGATACTACTTATAGTCGCGCGCTGAGGGAGGGATATTTTCTTCTACCTAGGGAGGTATGACAGAAAATAATTGAGAAGCGCTGGTGTAGGGGAAGGTTGAGTTAGTGTGGGTAAGTTGTAGGAGGTGGTCATTGTGTGTTAAGATTTAAAAACCAACTCGTATGGACATTGTGTGTCTGACATCTCTCCCTGTCAGGGCAATGCAGAATTAAACTAACTCCTGATTGGTTCAACAGAAACAGGAAGTTGTTTTTCTCAACAACAAAAAAAGACAGCACGGAACGCACATTACTCTTGAGTTAGCTCTGTATTTGGGAGTAAATAAATCATAAGTTTTTTTTTTTTTTTACAAAATTAATTTACACAAAATCATGTGAAGATACAAACATTCACAAAGTTAGGTAACAATTACTTTGTCAAGTTCTCCTTTATAAAGCAGATAGTGTGTTTCCTTCACACAAAATAATGCTTGTTTGTTGGCACCAATTTCTCTCCATACAATCCACTTTTTGTTTTTAGTGATGATGCTAATTAATCGCGTTAACCAAGTATTTTCTTACCAGATCTGCACAAGAGATTTCGCTGCTCTGATTGGTCCAATGGTGAGGAGATTTGAGCGTAAAAACAGCCCCGTCCGCATCTGCGTCATAACATCTTGGGGTTCAAAAACCGTCTGTGCCTCCGCGTTGAAAACCCTTCGTGAGTGGGGCTTGGACGTGGATGAAGCCTTCTGTCTTGCTGGAGCATCCTCGAACCCCATCCTAACCATAATGAAACCCCACATCCTGTGGGACGGAGGCGTTCAGATCGAGAGAGAACTGTCCTCGTAATTCCAATGAGGTGGAACACAGAAACTAGCAATGAAAAACTTGTGCCAAATATTCATAATTAACCCTATTTGTTTTACACTCAAAACTGGATCCAGTCTTGAATAATAAAACAGAAAAAAAAATTCAAGATCTTCATGGAGTCCTCCTTTTCATTTCAGCTGCAAGTGGATGAAGACGCGGATGTAAGAGCTCATAGGGAGAATCCCCTTTTTGTGTTCATTACAGAAAACCTCAAAATAAATCAGAAACCTGCATCTTCACATGTGGAGTGCCTTGTGGATGTATGTCATCACATAATCAAAACACAAAACAGAGAGCATGTATATTTCCATATGTTAAAAAAGATGTTTGTTTCTGCAACCTCCTGAATCTAAAGACAGATTGAGCAGTTCTGACGTTTGAGACAATTCTCCTAGAAAAATTCAATTTTAGCCCGTTTTGAGTCAGACGGTTATTTACTATATTATTAAAAAAAAACCCTCTGAAATGGGTACGCCTGTTTAAAAAATGTGGTTTTTCAGGTCTAAAAATCCAATCGCACAAACCCAAGTACATGTTAAATAAATTGTGAATAAAACATGACTGCTTTGTAATATATTGTATCGCTTGACAGCACTAATGTAGATATATGTATGCATTTATTTACCTATTTAATAAATGCATTGCATGGATTTATTTTATTTGTCAAAGCTGCCTATCAAATTTGAATGTGTGGATCTGATGAGTTTACTTTTTCCATCAAGCCAAGGCTTGTGTTTTTTTTAAGTTACTTTTATGCATTTAAGAATTAATTTAAGCTCTTTTTATAATTAAGTTATTTGTATTTGTTTTTCTTTGGATTATTTCATTTAAAAGAATTAAAAATACATTTATTTTTTCTTAATCCATATAACATTTTGATTTATTTTGCATCGTCTTAAGTTAAAACTTAAATTAAGTTTTAAAATGAGTTTTTAAATGTACTTCTTTTATTTTTTTTGGTAACACAAGACAACTTTTGCTGTTTGAGACATTTTAAAATGATCTGTGATTACAGTACTGATTTTTAGCTGAAAAAAAGATACAGTGTTTGATGTTTTAGAAACACTACACGGAGCACAAACAAGAGAGTGAAAGCGCTTGCTCTGTGCCACCTCCACCAATCAGAGAGCTCATGCTCTGCAAAGCCTTTACGTGAAGTTAGAACATTTCAGAGACGTCCTGTATCCAATGAACAGGAAGCTTTAAGAATCTGGATTGCTATTAGTCAAGACGGATCTTTACTTAAGATTTCAAATGTCAACATTTGTTTCCAAAAAACACACCAGATTCTACACCTTAAAAATATCTGGGTTAACCATCCATTCAAAGCACTTTCTAGATCTGTGGGGTGAAAAAGAAGTATTTATTTGCAAGCAAAAACTGTACATAGTTATCAGGTAATCAAGCACATAACAGAAGTAAAACAACACATCATAATGAACGCAACAAACACAAATCTACTACTGGAAGCAGCTGAAATAATAGAGTCGCAGCTACAGCTTTTATACAAACACTTAAAACACTTAATACTTTAATCAAATGGCTTTGAGTCATTTTAGTAAGGCACTATAGTCAGCTAAATATCTATTCCATAAAAACACATACATAGACTTTTAAAGGTACAGCACACAACAAAAGCATAATGTTTTTTTACATTTATGCTCAACTATCCATTAAGAGTTGAAACATGTTTTATTGGGTGTAGCTTTAAGTACACTGTGCAAAAAATAATGCAAGGAGTACAATAGTTTCCAGCCGTGCAGTAAAATATTGCAACTAAACTACTTGATTGTCTTTGGCTCAACTTAATAATGCACCTGAAATACAGCACGAGATTATATGTTTAAAATAAAAACCTCCCAGATGCAGCGAATGGGAAATGAAAGTTACACGTATAAACAAAGTTAAAATAGTAGCATTGCGTTCGTAGGTAAATACGTTTCTTGCGACCACGTTTGAACACTACACAGCAAATAACAAATGCACAATATGTAAAGCATCCATTACACACATTGTGTTCTTATTAGTTAGTTTAGCTGGTAAAGGCTCACACGTAGATGCCCTCAGGATTCAGGCCTGTGGAGATCGGGTTGTGGAGGCCGCGGATACTGGCAACCACTGGATGGGAAAACGCTGTTCGCTTCAGAGAACCAGTTAACGCAGCAAAATCTGAGAAATTAATGTAAAAAGAGAGAACACGATTGAATAACTGAGGTTAAACTGTATATTAGCATAAAAATATACTTGAAGTATTCTTATTACAATGGAGCAGAGCGATATGGGCAGCAACTACAATACCTGACCACATTGCTTTTAGATTTCAAATAACTAGACTTTTCAGTAAAAAAAAATAGTCTTGGCCAATAGCAATCCTGATTCTTAATAGCCACCTGTTCATTGGTTACAAGATTGCCTGCTGTGCGTCTGTGCAAAGCCTTGACGTCGAAGTTATAACATTTCAGAGCATGTATTTCAAGATATGGTTATTATAATACTGGCATTTCAAATAAAAAAAAAAGTTAACAACTGCAACATCTTTACAGATTTTACAGACAACTATAAAACACAATACAATACATTCAGGTGCTGGTCGTATAATTAGAATCTGATGAGAAAGTTGATTTCTTTTAGTAATTCCATAAAAAAAAAGTGACTATTCTTTTTAGACTGATTATTTATTTATTTATATATATATATATATATATGAGACATGTTATTGTTTTTATTTTTTATGATAACAACCAATAACTAATGAAAACCCCAGAAATCTGTATCTCTCGTTTTCCTTTATTACTGCAGCAATGTGGCGTGGCATGGAACGAAGTGAAGTGAAAGTGACCATTTGGCCAGATATGGAGTGCCCCAGACCCGGAATGTGTGCTCTGCATGTAACCCATCCCAGTGTACACACACACACACACACACACACACACACACACACACACACAGCAGTGAACAAACACACCGTGAGCACTCACCCGGAGCAGTGGGAGCCATGGCTGCGGGGCCCGGGGAGCAGTCGGGGAACTGGTGCTCGCTCGAGGGCTCCACAGCTGTGATTGTTGAAGATGGAGAGCAAGTGTTTCATCACTCACTCCACTTTCACCTCTGTGGACCTGGGGATCGAACCCGGGACCTTCAGATCACAAGTCGATCTCCTTATCCACCAAACCCAACTGCCTGGATCGATTTGTCTGTGGCACTGCTCAAATGTAAGGAGAGCCCAGGTTCCTCTGATCGTGACCTTCAGCTCTTCTGCATTGTTGGGTCTCTGAGGTATCGTGAATAGGAAGATTGATTCTCCAGAGACTTTCTTTTTCATTAGCTGGCTAATTTAGAACTCCCTGTTCCTACCACGGTCCTTAAACAAGGTACGGGTAGCTTTGGTACTGTGTGTAGGGTCTGTTGTAAAATGTAATCTGCATCTCCATGAACTTAGCAAGCAGCAGGAAGAGTCAAGTGCTCTGGTGTCGTGTTCAGACCAGGAAAAAGAAAACACATGGATCGTTCCAGATTGAATGCTAGAAACGCTCTACTCACTCGATTTCCTGTAAGAAAACTCTGCCTGCCGCTGTTGCTGGTTACCGTGTTTCCCTCACATGACTACTCTAGGAAGCTCCTGAATGGTTGACTACTGTGAAATTGTGTAAAAGTAAAAAAAAAAAAGTACTTCCTCAACGAGTAGCGCGATGTGTGCCCTCTCTGTACCACTACACCGTACCACTCAATCCACAATACTCATCCTACTCTCCACTTTCGCCGCACGGAATCCATGTCATGTTTAGTTATTAATCACTTTCTAACCACGCAAATTCTGGTCTTAGTCTGAACACGCTGTGAAACTTCTTAGTAGAGTGCCGTGTTGACCTCAGAGCTATTGTAAAGAATTTTTATTCAATAGAACAAAATCTCCAAGTTTGCTTTCTCTCGTTCACTTTACATTTGGGGTTAAAATTATACTGCAGCCTTTCTCCTTTCTTCCCCTTGTTTGTGTAGCCTACAGAACCAGACCGAGAGACCATTTAAAAGCCTTTGCAGGTGAAATAGATGAATAGAGTGCATCTGTTAGTGGCTTCAATATTCCAACTTTTAACCATATTCTATTTTTCAGAGAAACATATTTTAGTGTTTGCATTAATTGTCCATTATAATAAACGAATCGTTATAATTGCCAGATTTCCCATTGCCAATCTCTTTCTGATTGGTGTTACCTACAAAAATAATAGGAAATAGAAAATAGTTTATTTTGCTGATAATCACCTTGTGCACTGAAAATGTAATCAAATAGCCTCTTGTTTGTAAGTAAATTAAGTTGTTTTCTCATGGAAACATTTGATGGAAAAACAAACTAAACTTTTTGAACTGCAAACATGTTTTAGGGAGAACAATAAGGTTAGGGACTTCGAAGTTGAATACATCGTTAGCATTTCATAAAAAGAAAACAAGCTTTGAATTTATATTTTGTTGTAAAGCATTACATTTTTGTGCATATCTTGAACCCATTCCTATGAACAAATACTGAAAGTTATTAACAAAAACTCAAAAGAATCAATCCCAATACCCATATCTTAATGCAGACAGATACTGTATAACATTAAAAATTTTAACTCCGACCACAAGGTGGCACTTTGGATTAGTCACAGGGGAAAAGCACAAACTGAACTGAGTGACATCAACTTTTTTTTTTCATCTTGCTATTACTGAAGTCAGGAATAACTCTGTTATGCGTCAGACAGCTCAGTCGAGGTGTTCTCAGAGCATTATCCCGATAGAGGCAATTGTAAACAAAATAGGACAAAATAATTCTACCCTGATTTGCAGACTTTCTTGCACACAAAATGCAAATACCACAACCCCTTGCAGCTTTTGGCTGAGCTGTAAATGAAGGGTTTCTTGGCGCTGTGCTAAACTGAAAGCAGATGTGCTCTTGCTATTACTGACGGTTGTGAACCACACTTATTACTCGGCCTGAATGATGACAAAACCTTGAACGCACCGCGAATAACAGATCCCATACTAGCAAGTCTGCATCAGAGAACTTGAGTCAGAGCGCATTCTCGTCATCTGAATCACTTCTCAGCTCACTGTATCACTGCTATAAATGCACACTATAACCAGCGAGTAAATTATTAACAAGTATATAGTGATTTACATACCTTACATCTACCTATAAAGGGCAGAAAGATGGCGCAGTGGTGGAGTTGGTCATTCTGTAACCGGAAGGTTGGTGGTTCGATCCCTGCTTATAAAGTCTCTATTTTTAGTTAAAATCGCATTTAATCTCCTCTATTTCTTAGAAATTATTTGGGAAATGAGCTGAGATTTTCATTGGGCAAACTTTGTAGACACCCCCCTGTTAATCACCTATTGGGTAGTGATATGCATATTCATGACGTGTATGCAAAGTTGGTCAACGTAGATTCGAGAGATATTAGAGGGATTAATTATGAGCAAATTCACTAAACCTAACCCTAACACACGAACACAGAGCTAGAAACGCGTTTGGAGGGAACACTATTATAAACCTTCATAGGGGTCGTATAGATGTTTGGTTTTTGTACACCCTGAAATAGAGCATCTTCTTTTAATCCTTAAAACGTAGACTAATCACGATTAATTTCGAAAAATTGTGCGATTAATTACTTAATTTTTTTTAATCGATCAACAGCACTAGTTTTAATACTTTATTTAATGTATTCAATCATATGAAGCGTAGTAAACAAAACATCATGATGCATTAAAAATGAATGTTGTAAAGATTGCTTTTTTTCCCCGTGAGACAGTCCCAGAAATAGCTTAGCTGTCCTAGCCACATTTTAACCTTTGTTGCACATTATTTATAACTTCTTTAATATCAACTGCAGCAGACTGAGAGCTGACGTTAAGGTGATCGTATGACATATCCTCAACAGAAATGCTGTGAAGTGGACTAAAAATCTTTTATTGATCGACTAAAAATTTCACAATAATTTAACCAGGGTTCTCTCTGCTTTTAAATGTTCATTAAATCGTGAAGAAAGTTCCCATTTCAACTCCGCTGAGGTATATCAACTGTTCGAACCTCAATCAGTCTGCACGCCAGAAGCATTACTATTTTTTATTCCAATTTGGGACAAATCCAATACTATTTGGATAACGAATATGGGTATCAAAAGTACACCAATCAGTGACATTCATCAATTAGGACCGCAAAAGGGCAATGCGGAGGGTAAAAACGGTTACCTTTCTTCTCAGTTGTGCTCCCGGAGTCCTCATCGCTTGGCTCTACTGGCAAAACTGTGACTTTGGTACCCGTTTGCTGAATAAACTGCTGTAGATTAACTTGCCTCAACTCTTTAGTGAGCTGCTCCAGCTCGTACTGCGTCTCCTGGAGGGAAGAGGGTGGAGAAGGTGCTAATGAGATGTTTGTGTAGTGCTGCAACTGCCATTTACCTCGCAGCGATGCATTAACAACAGCCTAGAAACTCCAACACAAATTCCATTACACTAACTAGTGATTGTAAATCTCATCTACAGCGCACTGACAGCAATCCAAAAAATCCAAGAGAACAGTTTTCATATTTACTGTAATGTCACTTTTCCACCAAGCTGCTTTGTAAAACATGAATATGTGCAGTAGTGAGCAAAAGCTCTATTTGTTTTGTGTTTTTTTTAGGACCAGAAAGGGTTCTCATCTCAGTAATAAATGTGTATCTAACCGTGATAGCGGATTTAAACATTTGATGGTGTTTTAAATGATGTTTAATGGTGAAAACACATTTGACACACAAATCAATGAGACGGTCACAGAATCTGTGTATAATGCATGTACCATTCACTAATTTGATTTTAAATGGATTTAATTAAAAAAAGAAAAGAAAAAACAACAAGCAAATTAGTTTTTCCCTTACTTATGTCCAAAAACAGAAACGAAAAAAGAAAATACTATTTGTTCATTTTTTGATTTTGTGTTTAAATCGGAAAATTCAAAAACGAAATACAAGCGTTTATTAAATTAAAATTTTCTTTTTAGGGACGCTTAGTGTGACCCGGAAGTTCATTCACGCACACCAACCGCGCCTGACGAGACTTAAGAGATGGTTAAACCGGTTTAATTCAGTCAATGCTCTATGGTTGGAAATAAAATTGTGACGAACACAAAATCTGCTTACACTCACTTCAGAGCATCTCTTGATGACCAATACGTAAACATAACTCCCATTCCCCTCAAACGCTTGTTTCGCTTCAGTTTTCGGTCAATAGTTTCCAGACTCCTGCTACAACCCAAAAACACACTCAGTGATGACATTGAGCTTCCGGATGTAATGAGGAAAATTTAATTATTATAATTAATGTAATATAGATATTAATGTTTCATATAAAGATTGATTAGAGGTGTATAGGCGAGTTATGTGTGTGCCAGAAGTGGTTGAGCAACAAGAGAGAGACGGAAATTACATTTTTCTTGACCACAAAACCCCAGGAACAGATCCCTAAATTCTCTCTGTCTATTCTTGCGCATGTGTACATGCCACATTAACCCCTTCATGGCTCTAAGGGATAACTATCATATTTTGGTTTAATTAGTAAAATGACGCTGTGTTCCGTATTCATGTCTCCTGAGCAAGTATTTCAATAACACGGGTCACACTGAACACAGAAATAAAAGATAAAAAAAAAAATGTTTTCATTTTGAAAATAGATGATATAAAAACAAATTGTGTATCATTCATTTATTTGATTTTCAATTTAAAAACAAAAGCAAAATAAGTTTTTTCATTTTTTTAATTCCGTGATCAAAATAAAAAATGCAAAAATGAATCGCATTTTTTGGTACCAATTTACCTTTGAACATGCTCACCTAGTTGGCCAATGTTCAAAGTTTCGGTGAAATCTGTGTTCTTTGTTGAGGTACCCTGTTACGGCCCTGGCCGTTTTGCAGCGTTTCATTTTTATTTTCTGTCGCCTGCTTGTGCGCGCGCCCGTGCGCGCTTTTGCTTATTCCTCCAGGTGACTCCAGCTGTCCCCTGATTCGCCAGTTGGGACGCCGATCACCAGCGAGGAGGCGGACCACTTCGGCTCGTTTGCGAATCAGCGGCGGCAGCTGGAGTTGAAAAGGAACGCGCCGACACCTTCAGGAGTGAGGGCTCTGTGGAGTCCTTAGCTCACGCGGCGTGGAGAGAGTGGCTCCACTCGGTTGCCGCCCGTTTTGTTTGTCCTTGCTCCCTGTGTTTGCTTTCGTTTATGTTGCCATTTGAGTTCATTTCTGTTACCTACCCGGTGTGTCACGTTCGTTGTCTTCTGACTTCCAGGGTCTCAGAGACAGCTTAGAATGTCACGTGACATACATTCTGCACGTAGGATTATTTCTGTTATACACACTAGTTTAGCGGTGTGCGCCAGGTTTGTTTATTGTATAACTTCCTAGTTAGGGTAGATTAGTTCTAGCTTTGTGTATGTTATTTAGTTAGCTTAGAATTGTCTGCACTTTCTAGTTAGTTTATGTTTTGTTTTACCTGGCGTCCCTTAGTCTCTGCCCCTGGAGTGTGTGTATTAGTATTTGATTTATTTTACCATTGGCAACACCAGTTCTGTTAATTAAAGCACATTTGATTTGTCAAGTTATTGTTTGTGTCCTGTTGTTCCCGTTTTCATTTCTGTTCCTCCACCTTTTTGTTACACCCCGACCCTAGACACCACCACCATTTTGGGGTCGTAACATACCCATATTAAATTTTAACCCAATTAATTAGAATCTCGAATTTGTATTAATCAAACGGAACATGACAAATGTGAACACACCATTAAGTACAACATCGTTGTACTATCGTTATCGTTGAGTCGACATACCTGCAATCTCCTGCATGACTCATTCAGCGAGCGTTCCACTGCTCGTGAACTGTTCTCAAGCTGTCCCGTGTGCTGAGCCTGAGCCCGGACCTCAGCTTTCACTCTCTGCAACCGTGCCTTCACTTCCCCTTCGCTAGCCAGCTGACTCTCTCTTGTTTCCTTGTTCTTCCTTTGAGTCTCAATTCCAGCCTCCACACTCTTCAGTGTCATTATTCGCTGTTCCAAATCCGCATCGCAAACCTGCATCCGACTGCTCAACTCCTCAATCCTTTCTTGCAGCTGCCGCTCGCTCTCCAGTTCAATCTGAAGCTCGCTCGCCCAGAATTCCTCTTCCTCTATCTCCACCTTGTTCCTTCGCGCTTGCTTCTCCATCCTCGAAACCTCCTCTGCCAATTTCACAGCGTCGTCATCCTCCATTCTGTTCTCAGTCAACATGCAAAGTTCTGCTTCATACGCGTTCATCCTGCTGTCGAGTACCAACAGTCGCTCTTTTTGGAGCCGCACTAGTTGAGTAAGGTCCTCGATGCGGTTGCGTGATAACCGAGGAGACATTGACGGGGAATTCTGGGCACTTTTCACCAAAACTTCTCGTTGCCTGGCTGTAGTGTCACCAGCTCTTCCTCCACTAAGGATATCCTTCAGGCTACGAGGAACACCGGTGAACGTCAGGGATTTCCTTCGTGGCTCTCGGCGTTGAAGCGAGCGGTCACCTGGGCCACGGTGTTTCGGCATCAAGGGAAGGCTCTGCCGATGCAGCCCCCGCTCGGGGCCCAGTGGCATCTGCCGTTCCCCTGTGGGGAATTCATTGAAAGAGGGCCCTGTGCGATGAAGGACAAACTGCACATCGCCAGCATACTGCCCCCAAGTGTTTAGAGAGGCAACTGGACTCTCCTGAGGAACAAGATGGCGCTCTGTGTCCCGCCATTTTTCAACAAGTGTGTAGCGTCCTGTGCGACCTATTTAAAAAAAAAAAAAAATGAAAACAAGCAAAAGATAAAAATACAACCACAATAAAAAAATACATTTGATCAATATTGTTAGCAACTACAATAATACTAATAATAATTTCTTCAATTTATATAGCGCTTTTCAAGAACTTAAAGTCTGCAGTCTGACAGAACGTGGTTAGCGTTCTTCCCACCCACCACCAAACACACCCCACCAGTCACACCCACCCATACAGGGAAAGATGGGTGAAATGGCTTGCCCAGGCCCACAGTGGCAGAATGGACATGGGAGGATCGAACCGCCAACCGCCCAGTTATAGAACAACAACTCGAACACTACCCCCCCTTGCTGGCCACAGGTTATAATCTAATAGTAATAATAATAATTTTAAAAAATCATTACATTTATGTAGGACTTACATCTTGAGAGGGCCTGTTTCTAAATCCAGCCGCACCAGAATATTCACCCCACTTGGGTAATGGTTAACAGGAGAATGGCTTCAAAGGATAACTCTTGTGCTGACAATTCTAAAACTTTTTTTGTGTTCACTTTACTGCTCACGGGAGCAGAGAAGATACCAGGTTTCACTCTATAAAACAGCATCTGAAACACCATCAAATGTCTCCATCTGCTCTAGGGGTTAGATAAAAATGTAATACATCTGATCACAAATTAAAGAGCCTGTTCTCTCTAAAGCGAGTATTCACGTCTCTGGCAACACATGACGAATGTCTTCAGGGAGTGTCGGGCGGCATGTCGATTGTGAGCGAGTTGTACGTCACAATAACAACAGAAGACGTGACAAATAAGAGCAGAACAGACAAATGAATGACTGAGCTGTTGTGGAGTTGAAAACGATTGGAAAAGTGTGCATGTGTAAGTCTCGTATTGGGAACACCAGCGATTTCAGTTCTGTTCCTCTGCATTCAGCTCCTCATCAGTGATAGACATCCTGAGATTGCAGCTGGAATTTTAAACTTAAAACACAAATTCCAAAGTTGGGAGACATAAACGGAATTTGCAAAAGTTTTTGCTACTGGTGACATAGTGAATAGTCTGCACCATGAACCCTTTAGATGGGTCTGTGCAAAAGAAAAAAAGCTTTTACATGGAGTTATGTAAAGTGTAACAGCATATTTGTGTGTAAATTCCAGTAAAAATTACAAGTTTTTTTGGTTATGATTGAAGTCAATAGGGCACTAGTGGTAACTGAAGGAGGAGAATTTTCAATCTAATCCCAGGATTAAAAACTAAAGATAAAGGAAAGCCAATGTTGTTACAAATCTTTAACATGATTAAGACTATTCTACAGGTTAAAAAAAATCAGTTTATAATGACATTTATGCTGAAATCTTGTGTTTTAATTCAATTTAATTTTTTTTTTACATTTTATGGTTTTGGTTGGTACAGAGGTTGATTTAGTTTTTTTTAGCACGAATCTATTATAGAATGTTTTTGTTCGCCAACATAATGACAGCGTAGTTACTTTCTACAACAATGCACAAGGGTTAAAAAAAAAAGCTTCAGGTTTTGTTTGCGAAAACAGACCTTTTGATTAATTATCTAGAAAAATATGTAACCGAATTTAAAAAACAGCTTTCTGAAGCGTTCTTTCAGGAGAATGAGTCAGGTTTTCCATATCAGCGGGCGCTATGTCTGTGCCAAGCCTTTTCTCAGTATTACTAGAGGGGGCCCTTAGATTATACCACTCTGAGTGCCGCTGAAAATAGAATAAAACAGTGACGTCAAGCTTGCAGCTTTGAATCAGACACAAATCGTTCTGGTTCCTACTGGTAAAACCATTAAATGATGTCCATTTGCACCTCTTTTACCTCTTAGAATATCTCTTTTACATGTCTTAGAATATGGCTGATAAAGCTATTCTTTTAGCCCTGAGCTCATGGAAAGCCAACCCAAGTGCTCGGATATTTAATCCTCTTTTCCATTCTAAAATGGAAGATTCATCCTTAATCAACCTTGATGGCAGATGGTTTCAGAATTACTCTGAAGTTAAAGCGCCTGAGTAAGCAACTGGTTAGTATGAAGTCTCACACACAATGCTGAGGAGAAGTCAATGCCACAACGTTCTGCATACAGTATTGAGTTAGCAATCTTTAGCTGAAAGCAGATACATTACACATGTTTTTAAGTTTTTGCTTTATTGTTATTTAACGAATAATGGTATTGATTTTTAACTGGACACAGAGTTCCGATTGCTTCCTGGAGGTAGATATTCTGTTGAAATTTAACACGATCTGCCTTTAACCAATCACTAATGTCTGGTCATGAAGTGTGTAATGCACCGTGTAATAGAAACTTTGTTCGTTAAGCTTCAGTCGAAAACACTATACAAAACAGACATGACAAAATTAGTCTTTAATCCTCACGTTTGTTGTTTTACTTGTCACTTATTATTTACGTGCATGGTCCATTTCATTTACAAAGATGCCAATGAGATTGTTCTGGTACATAAACATGGCTAGAATTCATCTCCAAAACTCTGGCCTACTTTCCACAATATCCTCATCATAGGGCACACCGAGCTGACTAGCACAAGCTCCTACTTTCTCAGTATCACTATTGCAAGAGTAGAAACAACGATAATCTTAGCATCGTTATCTTGGTGCCTAGCCACCTCCGTAACAACTAATAAGGCAAGCTGGTGACTTAAACTTGCCAAACCTTGTAAGGAGTAGGGCCACGACATCTTTGGAAAAACAAAATATGTAATAAAAATTGTTCTTGTTCGTATTTTAATTATTCAATGCTACAAAGAGATGCTACAGCTGACTGATTAGCCTCGTACACTGAATAGTCTCCTCTGCTAATCCAACCTAGCGCAGAGGTGACATCTTCACTCACAGGAACTCCGCTGGTCACTGATTGGCCTTTTAAAAATCTTACTGGAGAAAACGAATATCGATGGTTCTAATCCAGACCCTCTATACGAAATTAAACCTTAACCTGGGTAGTAAAAAATATTTCTTTCACTGAACCATCTTCAATTTCACCAGGACTCCAGACCAGTGTCCTTAAAAGTCACTTGAGATCATCGCTTCATTTGTATAAATACTATGTCACATAAGTTATGCTTTTTCAATGCTACAAAATTAATAATATTACACACGTGGATTAAATAAAATGATCTATGCCATAAAGTCATGCTGCTCTTGCAGTTAAGTGTAATTTAGAATTGTTTCCTGATAGGCTTCATTAGAAAGAAACGTGCTACTCTGTAAAACATGTAAACGTAGGGGAAACACTGGTTTCACTGGTTTCTCTGGTAATCGCATGTTTTCACACATGCTCTTCTTGTATTTCAAATGTGATTTAACTATTCACTTTGTGTGCAATAGTAGTTCTTTTCTTTCTTTCTTTTCTTTTTAAAGCCATGACTGCAACATGGCCATTTCATGGCTATCCCCTTTTTAAAAATGTTGTTCAATATTTCCTATTCATATGAAAGGATAATTAAAAACTTGTTTTAAAACTAAGTTACAACTCCCAGCACAAGTCTGTCCTAAGTAAAGACTTTTTTTTAGCCCTTTTGGGTTAGCAAGTACTTCTTTCAGTTCTTATCCAGCCAGGTTCCTTCTCCTCGTGGAATTATAAACTGGACATTCGATCAAGATGTGTTTAATAGATAAAATACATTTGCAATGTCTACATAAAGGCATTGCCTCACTTTTAAGAAGAAAACTATGAGTTAATCTTGAGTGCCCAATTTAACAACTGGTTAATAATATTTGATCTTTTCTGGTTCCGAAAATGGTTTGATTTACCCCGATCTCTGGATATATTTCATGCAATTTGTTTTTGGTTTGTTGGTTCCATTCTTGCTGCCAATGTTTCACTACTTGATGGTTTATGTGCCATAGTAGTAATTGTTGCTAATCAAGAGTGCAAAGCACATTTAGTAATTTAACGTCAAGGGAATTGTCTAAAGAGTAGTATTTAATCTTTTTGTGGAGCTTTGCATAAACTAACATATTACTTTGGAGCAACGAATTGAAAAGGCAGAGCAATTATTTATAGAAATTAACATTAAATGTCATATTGATTTATGCTTCTCCATTATCATAGAAGAGTCTTCATTGCTGTGCAACACATAATGTCTGAATTTAAGGCATAAATCTGCTTACCGATGGCTTGAGCCAGAGCGATAACCACATCCTGACAGGTGGTCGCCTCTGTGACCCCACAGACTACACGCTGAACGCCATCAACCCACACTTTTAGCTCCATCCTGGGTCAAACACTGCTGGGCTCGAGGCTGCTGGCACGTGGTGTCATTTTGTCCCCCTGTGGTCTATGAGTTTACCATCAGAACGAACACTCAGGAAAATTCTGCAAAAGGAAAGACATGGGTTAGGAAACCACCGGAAAGGACAAAAACTTGCTGATGACAAGATCTGAGACACCCAAGAGATATTTTATTTTAATTCCGTAAACATCAGAGCTAAACGTCTTCCGGACTGCACTAAATGTTGATTTTAACAAGCAGCCAAACAATCAAAGCTGACTAAATAAACCTTTTATACAGAAATGAACAGCGCAGTAATTTAAAAAGGCTTTTCTGAGAAGAAGAATGACTGTTCAAATGAGTCTTTTCCCAATCAGAAAAGCTTTGTAAAAGGAAATGGCAGTGCTATTAGCGGAAGACCTCTGAGCTTCCAGATGGAAACGTTTCCTTCCTTGAATCTCTTACTAACCGAACAATCAGCCTCTTTCTTTCAAATAACAAAGAAACAAAATACTCCTGCTTCTCCAATCTTTCGTTTGCTTTGAAGCCACTCACACGTGGCCCCAAAATAGCATATTTTCCAAGAAATGACTTGGCTATGAATCTGCGCTTTCTGTGGAGGCGTGTGCGCCGAGGGTGCGAAGAGGAGGAGGATAACGAGAAAAACAGCCGGACGTCCTGCTGGAGACAGGGAGACCAGCTGGACCTGACAGTACGTTCCTCCCACTTTCACAAAAAGCTACGGTTTGAAGTTGAATGTAAATATAAAGGATTGTGAGCAAACACTCAGCTCTGTTGAGAGAGCATCACTATAGAGAATCACACACTTGCTGTAAAGCAGAAAAATCAAACGCTGGCATGAGTTTAAATGTTACATAGGATTAAGGGACCTCAAAACAAAAATCTGACCAACTTTTACTCCCCCAACTGTGTCACTTTTCATTTAAATCTCCAGTAATGCCTAAAGGAGAGTTCCGTTTGCATCAGAAGAGCTGCACTTTTGTTTTTGTAGCTATAATTTCATTATCCACAAAATTAGGGCTGAACCACAGAAGTCATTTTGATGACTTATTTTGTTTTCAGAGCTTTGATTTTGGCTCCATACGAGGCACAGGAACGATTTACAGATTGCATGGGACATTGAGCTGGAGAGTAAAGCGCTGCTGTAGCCAAAAGCCACAGCATTTAGTGAGCCCCTCACTGAATGAAACCTTACACCATCCTGCTATAAAATCTGCTAGCACCAGTTCATGCACTACTTTTTAAACACTCCAAAAAGCCTTTAAAAGGAGAACACAAAGACTACAAGTGCCTACAAATCTAAAGCTCTGCAATTCTTCACAAGATTTAAGCATTTCAAGTGGTGACCCCCAACAAACCCACTAACATGTTCGACTGTTTTCTCCAAAATAAACCAAGGAGCATTCATTCTATAAAATATGCTTTCTTACCAGTTAAAAATGCAATCTTTAAATTCTCTTTGTTAATAAAGCAAGCCAGCACGTCAAAGAACTGCAAAACACTAACAGCATCGCCAGAAATAGAGAGGCTTATGGTGTAATCCCTATAAGTGCAGTTCAGGTTGAACCAAAATGGCAAATTTTCGATCTGGATAAGGCTGGAAATCAGCTTTTTAGGCCTCATTTAAAATCAATTTGAGGCCTATACCACATTTTTTTTCTCACCTTGTGTTTACAAATTTGTAACTTTGTTACACTTCTTCTTATGACTTCTTATGGCTTCGACCTTTCAGAGGAGCGTTTGGGAGCATTTAGTGTGAGAATTGTGAGGAGCAGTGGGTGCAAAATTTTAGTATGAGCAAGGCAACATTCGTCCAACTTTTGTCCACATTCTCGTCTTATAATGACAGCATTTCGCCAGCCCATACCATTAAAATGTGTGTTAGTATTGCCCTCTGGTGGCTTGCAACTGGTGCCGGTTAGCATACAATAGCGCATATTTTTTGGGATCGGAGTGACATCTATGTCCCTGATAGGCCACACATTCGGTTAAGATATGCAATATGACAGCTTGATGAACAGAAAGAAATCAGAGGTTTTAAATCACCACCGTGATGCCATTAAAGCGCGGCAAAATTAATAATTAATGACGAAGTTTGCGATGCGCTTTTATAGTTTACACTATTTTAGCTCAGTTCTGATCGGAGTCACATATGAGCAAAAACCTTGAATCAACTGAATATTTTAACTGTTTACTTGAAATTGCTTGAGCCACTGCAGCAATTGAAGTCATTTCTAAAGTTTAAGCGGCACTACAATTGGTTTAAAATCGTTGATGCAAAACAAAGTAAGGGAGTTTGTATCTTTGCAAAAGGTCATTGTTTAAACTGTGGAGAAAAAAAATGCAATGTTCGTTATAATGTGCTAAATATTACGTTTTCTGCAGAATACCAAAAACTTAGCATACTTTTCCTTAATTTTAAGTCCTTTCCTAACTAGAGATTTTGTGCCAAACAAAAACAATGTGGAGAAATAAATCTTAACATTACATACAATCTAATTTTTTTTCTTTTGGATGCCAACCTTTAGTATTTACCATTTTGGTTCATCTCTGTGGGTTTCTTGTTGAAATAGTAGTTGAGCAAATAATTAATATTTTCTAAATAGTTACTTAAAAGATTACTCAGTGACTAAGCCACTGTTTAGGCTCCAAGGCAGGTGCTTATCCAAAAACCTGGGCCTTGATTTTTACACCATGGAAACTGATAACATTGAAGCAACACATTCCACACAGCTGGGCACTTGTTGAGGAGATAAGAAGTTCAGAGTCTCCTTTGGCCTTCTCTTGCTAAAAACACTCAAAGTTATGTCCATATTACATAAAACGTCTCGTTAACTTGAACTCCACGACGACTAGAATTAACACTACAGTGGTTTTGCAGAGTTTTTCCACATGTATTCTGAAACCTTTGTCTTACTGCTTCCCAGGGGAGAGATTAAGATTTAACTAGAATACAAAGCACACAAACAACACCACCTCACAGTCAAAATGAACTGTGAAAGACCTCCCGTCTGCCAAACATAGAAGTGAGCTGCGTCCTCACCCAGTCTCCCATCTGGGACGACTGAGGAAGGAAAACAAACCTTCTTTCTCCGCCCCAGTAAAACAATAACCCGAGGTTTTGGACAAGCGGGAGGGAATTCGCCGAGGAGCCTCTAAATCTTGCTCCCTAAACCCCAAGGGTGTCCTAATGTGGATTTGGCTGTGCTTAATTCTTTCACATAGTTTGGCACATTACGCTTTCAGTGGAGCAAAAACAATGAGG
Source organism: Danionella dracula (assembly GCA_900490495.1). Classification (NCBI taxonomy): domain Eukaryota; kingdom Metazoa; phylum Chordata; class Actinopteri; order Cypriniformes; family Danionidae; genus Danionella; species Danionella dracula. The sequence goes on from UELW01000051.1 coordinate 1,197,795, forward strand.
AGCTTTCATGAAGAGGTAAAAAACAAAGCTATCCTTAAAACTTTGAGGGGGGGGGGGGGGTGAGAGAGAGAAACGCCATGCCAGGTTTTAAACAAAGTCCTCAAACTGGCAAGAACGTTCTTCCTACTGTGTGATTTAAAAGGATAGCTGACCAAAGAAAGAGCGAACAGTTCACTAGCTCCTCACTCTTTTACGTCGTCAAAGTTGCTGTTTTTTCATCCTAGATTTTGGACCAATGTTAGTGACGCTGAAACTTTAGAAAGGACTTTCATGGCTCCAGTGGATCAAGATTTATTTTTCTAGGCAAGGAACTAGATGATATCTCATTTTGTGTCCCTGAATCAAATGTTAAAAGATTCTGTTGGTTCAGAAACCACATGGGTCAGATAGACTGATTCAATCATGTTTTTCCAGTAATTTCTATATAAATGCACAGATTTTCTTAAAGGAGTCGTGAATATATTTCTTTGCGGATTGAAAAATACATGGATGTTATTTTCAGTAAATATCGTTTTTTTCGGTGTTTCAATTTTGGTTTTAGAAACTAAAAAAACCCCAAATGTTTCTTTTTAAGAATCAGGGTCGTTAAGTGAAGCACAGTGTATAATGCATCTTTCAATTCATGTGAAGACTCATGCATCAGACACCCGACGGTGGCAAAATGGCCGACAGTTAGCGCAAACAAATTTTTCAAAACGTCTGCACAAGGTTTCTGAAGCCTTCCCCAAACGCCTGTTATGAGAACATGGAGCAGCGAGTTTCTGGATTTCCCAGTGTAAAAACTTGAGATTTAACCACTCCTAATGAACAAATAAGACACCTTTTTAACCTGTAGGCAAGCTAGAGAGAAACATCCAATGGAGCATCTGCAAATTGGCAACCACAAAAACATTCCTGCATACAAACAACAGCATCACTATAAATCTACTGACACCAAGTTCAGCTCTTCTTTTTTTCTTGCTGGATCTATTACAAAACACCATAAAAATATATATTTTTGCACCATTGCCACTCAGGTGCTGACTGGAACTCTTAAGGATGTGCTCGTTGCTGTGTTTTGACCATTAACTGTATAAAACATGGACGGAGTGTTCAGGACATCACCCATAGGTTTCTGGCAAAGTCCAATGAAGCTCAAAGAAGCCAAAAATGTCAACAGAGGCAGGACATGGCCGTAGTGAAGGAGTCTGATTGGCTGAAGGTTTAATTTCTGAACAAGAACCTGCTCACTTCTGGAGTCAGCCTCGAGTGGCCGCTCGGGGAAATGCAGTTCAGTCACTTCCTGTCATGACTCAAGAGGGAAAGCAGGAGGTTGCCCCTTGGTTTTGACTGGAACATAGACACAATGTATGAGCCTTGTAAGCGTTAATGGAGAAAATTAGCAGGGGTCCTGAATCACGCAAATTTGCATTACTGGTGTTTAGCTGTTAGAAACTGTCCATTCACACCAGAGGAATTAAGAGCATTCACGCTCTGATCAGAACATCATCGATCAGAAGGTGGACTTATGACCGGGTAGCAACGGTAATGCAATAAGCTTTTTATCCCGTGATCTATAAATGGGTTTATTGTTACTTCAGCTCTTATATGTCAAAATGTTAGGCACTTTTGGGTTCCTTACGTCATCTCCATTTACTTTTTTCCTAACCATACTGAAGAGAATAGCTGGAAGTTTCCACACTGTTGCACTTCAGATAGTGTACGAGAGGCGACCATTCTTTTTCGGCAAACCATCTTCTTGCTAAATGTCATTTTAATAATGTTTTCAGTCGCTATGCTTCATTTAGTCATTTTATTTCTTCCTGTGTAGTTCCATTTTGCATGTTAATCTGATTTTAGCCCGTTTCTTTTTTTAAACGATGGTTGTTATAAACTATACAAGATTGGAGACGACATTTTCAAACCAAAAAAGGTCTTAGTTTACATATTGAGAAAGGTATGGGAATACTTTGATGACAAATCTTTCAAACAACCCTAGTTATTTTACTGAGAGACGTTACAAATCCACAACTGCAAATAATGCATTCCTTCATAGTTGACTGAAGACTATGAATAAAAGCCTCACGTGGTAATTTACCTTAAATTAAACTATCCATTTAACTTAAGGCCAGCTTATAAACGTCAGGGTTTGTTGAGTCTACCTGAAGTGCTTTAATAAACTTTACTAAAGCCCCCGATACACACTGATCTCGGGAGGACGGCTGGCAGAATGGCTAACATCTGGATGGCACGTTTAGCTGGATATAATACAGCCTTTGTTCTTATGCCATCCGCAGACAACCTTTGAAGCACCAGCCAAAAACTTAAAGCTTAATAGGTCCCAGATGAAGTGGCAACCTAACCAAGAGGTTTGTCAATAATCTTTAAATATACTTAACACTAGCTCACCCCATAGTAGAGCATTGGAACGCTTTGGAAGCTGTAAAAAAAAGATTTGATGATACTAAAAAGGGGAAACGGTAAATGATAGCTTGACAATGGAGAGCTGATTTAAACTTTCGCATTTAGGTGCAGCATAATCACTGAAAGTTAAATGTGAAAATAAACACACAAAAAATACTTTACACATAAGTTCAGCACAACATAACTTTATCCCTTGTCTAAACTCATGCTAGTTAAGAAAGCAGTACGATATAATGCTGTACGTTTATTTTAATAAGCAAAAAAAAGTGGTTTTGCATTAAAGATGATTACATTGGGCAGAGTTTGAAAGCATGAAATCTAACTTTTTATTGAATATTGATCTCAAAATTACAACTAACAGTAACAAGGTTCATATTTAAAACGATTTATTCAGAAAAAATTTGTAACGTGTCACAATTGATAACATATTTGACTGCTTTGCAAAGTATGCACGATTTAACTCAAACTAAAATGTATCTAACATACTAGTTTAGTCACTTCCTTCGTTTATTCACAATAAATACTCAGATGCTCAGTAAAACCGAGCTAGAAATGTACATTTTTACCTTTATGTCCAAACTGCAGAAGAGCCTCTGTCCGCTTCACCTCGGAGCTGATGCAAAGCTGCACGAAGTTCGTGTGAGAAAATCAATCAAAGGAGGCTTTTAAAGCTGTTTTCCTACCAGTGCTTTAGTGAATGCTGGATGTAAACTAACTGTACGCTTTGGTTTATTGTATTTTCTACTTATGAGGAAAAGAGCGGAGTTGGCTCGTTGGTAAAAGTTTTCCCGCTGAGCAGCAGCGTCAACCCAGCAAAACTGAGGTAGAAAATACCTCCATTCGATCCCTCTTGAGGAGTTGTCTCAAGTCCCGCCCTCAACTGATCAAGCTTTGGCTTGATTGGTGCAATGTTTAAATAGTCTCCTCACTGGCGAATCATAGGAAAGTAGATACGCTGCAATTGGTCCATTATTGAACAAAGAGGTGGGATTTGTGATAAGCTGCAGCGCCCCCGATGTTCCTCCAGAGGGCGACTATAGATGTAATGTTGAGCGTCAGTCAACTAAAAACATTTTTTCAACTTTATAGATGAAAATATCTGAAGCAGAAACACTTTAAAATCGAGGCGAATCTCTGATACATTTGAACAAGTTGATAAATAAATAAAATTGCAGCAATTAGATTTAATCTAATTTTATTTAATTATATTTTAATATAATAATTTATTTTTATATAATTTTATTAGATTTTATCTTTGCGTGTAATTGTTAGTTTGGATTTCGACATAAATAGTTTTTTAAGTTTTCGAAGTTGTAAATTTGCAGGTGGGTCTAGTGGATGTTTGTACATCATTAAGACAGAATATCCTTAAAGCTTAATACATTTTTGAGTACATTTGATTTTAGCAATATTTTTGCTAAATGTTTAAAATGCTTAAAAAAGCAAAACGTAACATTTGAGTTTGGAAGCTTTCTAAATATTATATCTTCTGTAAAACTTTATCTAATATATTTTTATACAAATTTATATAACATACAAAAATATAATTAAAATTAAACAAACCAACAAATGACCATTTTATAAAAACAAAAATCGATTTAACAAAAATGGAAATAAAACGAACGTCTGAGAATATAAAAATAAAATTAATCGTTTAGTTTAATGATTGGATTCTAGATGAAGTTTTATCCTTTTAATTAAAAGAATTAAAAGAATGATGCTGACCCCTTGTGGATAAAAAGGCTACAGCATATGTTTCCTTTTCTATCCTCTTTCTTTTTCTTGTGAAATGTGTTGTGAACATTTTAGATAGTGTGTGTGTGTGTGTGCGTGTGTGTGCGTGTGCGTGTGTGTGTGTGTGTGCGTGTGTGTGTGTGTGTGGGTGTGTGTGCGCGTGTGTGTGTGTGTGCGTGTGCGTGTGCGTGTGTGTGTGTGTGTGTGCGCAAAAATAAACTAAGTATAATCTAAGTTGAATGTGAATTGTTAGAAATTATTTTATGTGACATTAGGAACATAAAAGCATTTTCTTGGAAATTTCCTGATACAGTTCCTGTAGAAGAAAATTTATAAAGATATGCTTACTATTTTATAATTTCTTCATCATCATCATCTTCAGCAGCAGCAGCAGCAGCAGCAAGAGCATCATTATCATCACATTCAAAGAAACAGTAAATGCGACTACAGTTAACGGTTAAAGCATTGTTAAAGAAAATCATTAATTCATTGTGTTTGAGTCGTTTGAATTGATACAATATAAATATTGTTTCATTAAAAAAATAACAACACTTTTTATTACATTTTTATTTTAATATATTCTAAATTATAAATTGGGGAGGGGTTGAATAGAATAATGATCATACATAACATATCATGATTTGCATAATTTTAGAACATAAAAAAATTAAAATGTTTGAAACAATGCACCAACTTGTTACTTTATGGGGCATGGTATTTAAAATTAAACAATAATTTGTAACTGATATTAACATTTTTTAGTTGCTATTTTAAGATTAATAGCTATTATTTAGATTTTATAGTTTCACAATTTCATTTTCGATTGATTAAAATAAGCATTAAAATAAGCGTCAGTCAAGGCTGTCATCGATCACATCGAAAGGAACATTGGTAGTATTAGTCAATAAACACTGACGATTGGCTCATCCGGTTCCAATGCAACGCCCTCATTGTGAGCGACAAACAAAATCATCCAATAGAGAGTCAGTGACGCAAGGACGTAGCCACGCAAATGCTCCGGTTATATTTAGGGCCTATTTAAGGAGGAAGCCAGCGTTCTGAAATGCTGCATTAGCGCTAGCCAGAAGCCGGCAGTAGGGCTAGCGAACGTGTTGTGACACATTCTCATGAACTCTTATTACGTTATAACGTACTGGATGTTCGTTATACAACTGATGAAAATAACTAACTTTGAAATATTCGCGTTTTAGCCAAGCAGTTATTTGTTAAGCTTTCCGCTCATTGAAAGGACGCCGCTCTGGATTGCTCCTGTTTACAGATGTTTTGTCTCTCATAATGCAAGATGTGTGCAGCTGATCGGAACGGGTTGCTCTGCTGCCTTTTATTACTTTATTCAACGGTCTTGATCTGCTGAAAACAACGCTAAAGTCGTGCATCGTTTTGGGTAAGTGATGGACTCCAGCAGGACTCCAGTCCACACTGTGTTCCGCCCATATTTATGTAAAGCTCTGCCTCTGAGTTTAGGCCATTTAAACAACTGTTTTTTTTTTAGGCTCGCCTGGGTTTGTTGGAAGTTAAAACAGGATCGTACTTTCAACACAAAGAGAAAATTATTCACGGAAATGCGACGCTAAGTTTTTTTTGTAGTCTTTACAACAAGGTCATTATAAAACGTTAACTGTTGAGGTATAACGTTGTTGACACGGATATTACGACAAGTATATTGTGGAGCTTTTTAAAACCTTGTCGATGAGTAAAACATAAACGTTATTGTTGAACGTGAACACGTTTAGCTGAACTTTATGTGTTGGTGAAATTATGAACGTTAACACGCCCAAGTGGAATTTGGGCCCTGCTGTATAATGGCGTCGAATATTGTTAGCATTGACTTAAAACTAACTCGCTGTAATAACTTAACCAGTGATTAATTGCGTTGTGTTCTTTTAATTTCTGCTTATTTCACTAAGCGTTGTCGGGTAGCCATTTAAGTTTAAAGGGAAGTGATTGAGCTGCAATTCTTTGACTGACGGCTAGAGGTTGCTAGGGAGCAGTTTCCTTTTGACTCCTATGTTAAAATTTCTGCATTTTACACCTGAGACAAGAGAGTACATGTTGTCTTGAAGGTGTTTTAGCTGGATTTTTTTTGTCAAGACCTGCCCACCTGACCTAACCTGCAGTTTGACAAGACAAACAACCCATCCAATGTCGTTTTGCACAGCATCAAGTTTCAGAGTGTAAAGTTTTGTTGATTCACATCGCTCGTTTTCGTCTTCATTAATTCACAAATCTTCGTTATTTTTTTACATTTGTTTGTGTAAAATGTATATAAAATTAAACCATCCACATGTAAATGCAGCATCTTTTCCCTGTAGCTGTGTAATTTTGAAAATGATGACCAAGGTGCGACATTTTTAAAGAGTTAGGTAGAGCCTTGTCGTATTGTTTGTGCAAACAGGGTTTTAGTGGTGTTGGAGGTGCGGTTTGCCATCGTCAAAGTTGTTTGTACTGTATAATGTTTTTAGTGTTAATAAAACTCTGATATCCCAACTTATTTTTTTGAATACGCAAATCTTTATTGAAATTTACGCACAAATATAAACGGTAATGTAAACGTAAAAGAATTTTGCTTATGCACTTCCAGGTATTGTAACAAATTTAGGCATAGCTGGGTACTGCTCAAGAAAAACAGCAAGAATTTCACAGTATATTGACTAGCATGACTCCTAGTCCACGTGTTCTTGAATTTGGGATGTTTTTACTCCACATTTTAAGAAAATGACACTCTGTTGTTTGTACAAGCAGACAGTTCTACACATCCTGTTGGTCCCATTGTTGTGAGTCATATGCTGAAAACTTCTGATTGGCCAATCTAATTTCTGCATTGTAATTGTTTGGCAGTTTTTGCATCATTTTTACAGTGTTTTATTTTCTACTATATTAACTAGCACGTGTGGACACAATTGCTTTTCTACACAGTGTGATGAAAAACCCAGTTTCAAAATTACCCATGTGGACATGGCCTTCGGTTTCCCTTTCAGTTTACTTAAAGGATTTTTATCCCCATTTATGTAAAGGTGACTTCATGAAAACCCAACTTGACAGAACTAATTGCTTTAGGCTAACGAGTAATTTTATTTTTACAACATGTCTGTCTAATTTGAGTTACTCAAATACCTGGTTATGTTCTAAAAAAATTCAATTTTTTTTAATAAGATTTGAGTTTGATTGTTTACAGCATACATTCTCCTCTCGCAACGGGATGATTGCAAACATCCAATGCTGTACGCTGCATTACTACAGTGCAGCTGTCAATCATGTGGCCACGCCTTAATTTTATTTCCTTTTTTTTTTCAAGCAAGCCATATGAAAAAAAAAAAACTAAAAGTAAAAAAAAAAAATCCCCATCAGACTGTGTATACTATATAGATATCTATTAAAAACAATATAATCATTATTTCATTTAAGGGAAAAATTGTTTAAAGTTTAGGTAGTGTCCCAATCACTGTACATTATAGCAGGAGTTACAAAATAAGCGTACTGTATTGATACACAGAGGAGCTAGCGCTTCGGTTAGCAGGCAATGTGAGGCGCGCTAAGTTATGACTAGCTTCTTCTTTGTTTGTCTTACTGGACTATGAACATCACCTCTCCAGAGAAAGCTCCTGAATGGTTGGCGTAGCTGCAATGATAAAAATCAAATATTTGAAGTGCTGATTGCATTGGGCACAAAACCACTTTAACTACACTGCTACAGCGTATAACTTGCATTATAATATTCAGTCCACTTTATCTGCATGAATTTCCTGGGTCTGTTGTTTTGAATCAGCAACCGGTTTTTGAACTATTACCGTTTAGCAGGCAAGTGATAATCAGGAATGCCAACTCTAAACGTTAAACATCTCTGATAATCTTTGTTAAGAAAGCAGACGTTTTTAGAGGTTTAAATTCATTACCAGTGTGTGACGTTCTTCATAATCACTTGAACATCATCCAGCTTCCATTCTTGGTTGAACAAACATCCCGAATTACATTTAAGGTTTTGCTTACTTGCAAATGGTTGAGCTATTTCTTGCCATTTCTGATCCACCTTGAGGAACAAACTCCTTTTGCTAAAATCCATATGCAATGCTCACTACCTTCGTGTTATACAATGATCAATTGTTTCTTCAAAGTTAAATCGATCATGTTCAGCATTTAATGGAGCGGCACTTGATTATAATTTTACCACTAAAATGCATAATATTGTTACGAATGGCATAAGTTTATGGAGCTGAACAGATGTCTTAAAATATCCAATTTGTACAATTCAGTTCATAAATAGACAACTTCAAAACATAGAATCAGAACAGCTCTTTCTCTCTCTCTCTCTCTCTCTCTCTCTCTCTCTCTTTATTTATTTGGACAGTTTGGGAATTATCCAAACAGTTAAATAGAACTACCATATATTGCTACCTTTTAACGATAGTAAAGTACCAATTCAGTAAGTCAATAATAAAAAGTCTAATTGTATGAAGAAAGTGTAGGTTTAAAACTGACCAGTAAACACTAACTGATTACAAAAGTCTGGCTTAAACCAATTTTGTTTTGAAATAAAGCTAGCCACTAATTTCACTAAATCACTTATTTTGAATGATACGGGGGGAAACCCTGTTTAATAAAAAATACTCACATGCAGAGAAAAGATCTCCCTCAGTTAAAGGCTTGTGCTAATCACCTTCCCAGCTTAAAGCCTGTTTGACATTGAGATCATTGACGAAGAGATCGCAGAAGGCTCCTGCAAAACAAGACACAGCATCTTCAGATTTTCACATGGCAGTCAACGCATAGCTGAAATGAGTTGTAGCCAGTAAAGGAAAATATTTGATCTGTAACTTATGAAGTGACTTGCATAATGTTGCAGCATGCTACTATTCTTTTCAACTTTTTTCTTTTTGGTGTTACAGGTGAAGAATGACCGAATACAAGCTTGTAGTTGTGGGGGCTGGAGGTGTGGGGAAGAGTGCGCTCACCATTCAACTCATCCAGAACCATTTTGTGGATGAATACGACCCCACTATAGAGGTCAGATGCTCTTCCTTTTGCTCGATGTTTTCTGTTGATTCACAGAGCTGTGTGTGAATATGAAAATGTCTTGTTACGCATAAACCAGAACAAGCTGGAAATTCTGGTTTAAGTGAAGATGGTATTCTATTGGAATGCTTTTGTTAGTTTGCACTTTTTTGTTTCTGTCATGGAAAACGATTTCATTTTTACATTTAAAACTATTCTATGCTTTTTTAATGTTTTTTTTTGCCTGGCCGATGGCAATATCTCGTAACCTTTATAGGCTTATTTTTAAAAAGAAATACGCACCCACACGCGCGCACACACACGCGCGCACACACACACACACGCACACACACACACGCACGCACACACACACACACACACACACACACACACACACACAATTGTACTTCCGCAGTAAAAAAGATATTTAGTGCAGAAATTTCTATCACTGTATAATTACAGAGCAAAATACTATATAATAGTGGAGAAACGAACAAAAATAAACATGGCAATTAATGTATTTAAAAGTCGGATGGACCCTGCATGAATGCTTGAATTAAACATTTTTGTAGCTTTTTATACTAAGTAGGATTATATATTTATTTAAAGGACAAAATAATTATACAGCGAGGTATTTCTTGAACATGGTTTTACGTTTGCTATTGAGAGTTCCTAATTTAAGTGATGACAAAGTCATTTAATACTTTTTTTTTTACTGTACTTGGCAAAAGGTAACATGAATATTCAACCTTGAGTCTTTTGTGGTGTTTAAGGCTATTTTAAAAGTGAGCTAAAACTTGTGCTGACAGAGTCTTGAGTATTTATGTAGTGTTTTACTTTTTTGTTTCTGGTTTCCTTTGCGTTTAAGATATATATTTTTATGCTAACTAATCAAGCCGATTACTGTATTCCCTGTTACTGCTACTGTCACTGTCCACAAACACTGCATGGATTTAAAGCGAGTGGCATCTCACACAAAGAGAAGAACAATGTCTTTTATAAACAAAAGTGATCTCGCCAGTCAATACTGGCAGCTATTTTACTCTCAAAATATCCCATTTAAATGAGGCTCAATTGCACAGCGACCTTCTTTACATCAGTGGAGCACTGGGTTTATTTAAACAGCGTCTGGAGAAAACTCTTTCTATAAAAGAAAGTATGCTGTTTTTGTTGCATTTGGAAATTATTGACTAAAAAAGAAATTAAGTGCATTCTTGTTTCCGTTCATTTCTCTGCCTAGTACCATCTAGTATTGAGTATAGAAGCTCTTATATCTAATATAATAATAAATAAATGCAATGCAGTAAATATGCTTAGCTCTGTCCTTGTATTTGTATACACAAAATATTGAATTTCTCTCTCCAGGATTCGTACAGGAAGCAGGTGGTGATAGATGGGGAGACATGTCTTCTAGACATCTTAGACACTGCAGGCCAGGAGGAGTACAGCGCCATGAGGGACCAGTACATGAGGACAGGCGAGGGCTTCCTCTGTGTGTTTGCCATCAATAACACCAAATCGTTTGAGGATATCCACCACTACAGGTGAGGCTGTGCAAGCAAGAGCCCTGAGCTTGTGGTGGGGTGTCTAAAAATATGACATGTGGTTTGGGTTTCATTTAATTGGTTTTGTATATATCTCAATGAATTGCATAAAGCCAATGAAGAGAGCACAGAACCGGTGTAATGTGATCATATTTCTTTGTTCTTTTGAGAACTCTAGCTGCTGCGTTCTGGACTAACTGTAATTTTTGTAGTGCGGCGTCATGAACTAATTTTTCTGCATCTACAATAGACAGCATGTTCCGTACTTTATCAGTGTTCCTGAGGTGAAAGAAGGAGGTCTTAGTAACATGAGATATGGTTCTTAAATGTCAGTTCACCATCTAGAATAACAGATTTTTAATTGTATGGGTAAAATTTCAATGTCCTCCCAGCATATCTTTGAAATTGCGGAAAAGGATTAGAGCCACTGTAGAAAATAACATTGATTTTTTTTATTCTCTCAGAACTCTGACTTTTTTTCCCTCAGAATTTTGACTTTATCTCAGAAATGTGGGTGCTCGTTATGTTTTACATTAACTGCATTGTAATTATCGTCAATGGAGCGAATGCTAAAGGAAGCGCCAAAGGCTGATTAATGGCCAATCTAAATGCATTTTTGCGTGTCCGAGGGGTCTCGGAGAAAGCCATCACATTGAATACAAATTTCAATTATGAAGTTAATCATTATTTTCCATGCTTTGTTTGCATGACAACGGCCCCAGTGTGCAAAACCCACTTGGATTCGCTCCTTTTTGAGAGATCAATAAGATATACGCAGACTACCTATACAGACTATAACGCTGCTCATTTCTCGTTCATTGTATATTTATAAATGCCTATGTTCTCTTTAAATATATTCATCATTATGTTGGTTTGAGAAAGTAGAATTCTGAGAAGAAAATTCAGAATTCGTAGAAAAAAGTCATTTTTACATTTGGCCTAATCCTCCTCTGAGTGAAATCTATTTGAATGCCTTGAACTTTTTTTATTTTTATTTTTGCAGATTTCATAGTGCGCAAACAAAAACCAATACAGTCTGCTTTATGTATTTAGCACATTTGACAAACATGTGTTTCTAAGAGGCAATATTACAACCATTTTAAATGTGGCATTCATAGTAATGATTGTTGAATGGAAATAGTCATTCATAGTAATAGTTTTAAAAAAGACTAAAACTATTCCAACTAAATACAAAATGAAATCTACACAATAAAACATGCAGAGAACCACATGACACACACAGAGTTGAAAGCTAAAGGGTTGTAAATGGGTTTTAAAACACCAATAATAAAAAAACTGATTTATGCAATTGCCAAAAAAGGAATATTTTTGTTGGCTACGTGAGAGGTCTCCCATTATTATTATTATTATACCCGAAGTTATTGAGCAAGGAAAAGCGAATCTTTGCAGGCAACTTTACTGAAGTCAACAACCCTCAAGCTTCTCTGGTGAGCTTGACTATATTCTATTTCAGGGAGTTTTATGATGATTGGATTGTACTCTGTTTATTAGTTGTCTTTTTCTCTCGAAGTAAAACCGGATCAATACTGGAACAGATAGATTTCATTCAGCAGCTCCATAAGCTGCTCTGGTTGTGGCTTACAAGGGAAGGGTTAATTATGAACAAGTTACTAAATGAATCATTTGGGATTTCAAATCTGGTAAAATGTAACTCATTTTAAAGATGTGGAGACCTCCAAAATCAAATAAGAACCTTTAAACATTGAAAATAATGTATTGCTACAAAATATTACTTCTCCACTGAGTCAAAGACCTGTCTGGAGTACCATAAGAGGGGTTCCACCCACTATTGAATATCAGGGGAAACACCATTTACATGGCTATCATGCGCAGTTGCTCTAAATTTGCTTGTTGTTTCAGCATCCTAATTTTGATCTTGTTTGTGCAGGGAGCAGATTAAGAGAGTAAAGGATTCCGAGGATGTGCCCATGGTGCTGGTGGGGAACAAGTGTGATCTTCCGTCCCGCAGCGTGGACACCAAACAGGCTCAGGATTTGGCGCGGAGCTATGGAATTCCCTTTATAGAGACCTCAGCGAAGACGAGACAGGTACTGCATTGTGGTTGAGAAATTTGTATATTTGTTTCGATCACAGACGTCTTGTTTGTTTTAAGATATATATGTTCCTTATTGTTCTGCACTTGGTTTTTCACTTTATGACCACTCTCCACAACAAACAAACAGCTTATTCTACAGTATTGGTGTCAAACTGAATTCCTGAGGGGCCAACACTGCACGGTTTTGAACCAACCATTTTTCAACAGATAGACTTTGGATTTCATCCAAAATGATTTGTTTGAATGATTCATTTGGTTAGTTCATATCGGGAAAAACCTTTGACAAATCTAAACCCTTGACAAAGACACAAAATAGAGCAAAATACAGTAGTAAACATACTTCTCGATGTTGTATGATTATTACGAGTGTGATCCGCTCTCTCCAAAGAAAACGATTCACTTCGAGAAAAGAGTTATTACTAAAGAGTCAAATTCATTCTTTTCAAGAACAACTCATCGATACCAATGAGCGCCAACCATTTTTAACACCAGCTTGCGAAATGCTCCCCGGAGTGAAGCCATCCAAAGATTTGTGTGACTCTGAGTTTGGATAGATGTGTAGCGGCCTTAGACCTTGTCAAGTCAAAACGGTTAAATTACATTTACATTTATGCATTTGGCAGTCGCTTTTGTCCAAAGCGACTTGCAGATGGGGGAAATCACCAATGCCACTTGTGGAGATGCTGGGGATTGATCCCAGGACATCATACATCCCCCTCCCTGGTATAGGCCTCTAGTTTAGGATCCACTGACATGGAATGCAGAAGTAGTCATGTATAGAGTCCATCAACCCTTAATTTGGAGGATCAGGTGTGTTTAATCGTGGTTGCAGTTATATCCTGCAGGATGTTGGCCCTCCAGGAGTTCCATTTGACGTGTCCACTACAGCATCGCTCCATCGAAAATTTTTGATAAAATAAACACACAGATTTTTTGTTTTGTTTTGACAGCTTGATTTCTAAAGCCACTTTAAGCATTGGGATATCTGGCTTGAAGCCTGCGATGATCAAGGTGAAGGGTTTTTTGTTGCAGAAAACAATGATTTAACAATGTAGTTTATTCAATGTTTGTTTTAAGAAAACACTGAAGTGTAATTGTGTTAAATTTGTGACTTTTGGAGTTCCCTAATCAATATTTGAGAAGATTGTGACTTGGGTGTGGTTTTCTTGCATTTCCACTCCGTTCCCTGCTCTACCAGATGTGTGGGTTTGTGTGAGAGCTGCCCGGCACACACCGCTATCTCACAATGCGGTTGGTTGTATGCATGAGTAGATTCTAAAGGACTTCATGAGGAATCAATCAGATGCACAACGCTTGATCTGCTCTTCTCTTCTGTGTGCTCAGAATAATCAGATTTTAGATTGTTCTTTTTATTGCTTCAATCACTACGAATCATATTTAATTTGGAATTATGAAGGCAGATACCAAACCTCTCTCTGCAGTGCTTGAATCACAACTCCTGGTGTTTGGGTTTAACAAAACACTCATTTCTGTTTCTCTTTGTTTTGGGCCATGCTTGCTTTTTCATGTGATACAATGGTGCGCTCTACTATCCACAATCCAGTCTTTGTTTGCAGAACGTTTGTTATTTTTGTGACGTTTTTTCCTGCGTTCAGATTGAAGGTAAATGGAGCCACTTGTGAGTGGAGCCTGAATGGCCACTGGACCATCTCTGTTTCGCTCTCATCACTCGAAACTGAAATTTCCCTAAAAAATTCCAAGAGTTTATGCAAGAGTGATTTTGTTCTTTATGTTACTTTGAAAGGCTGATAGCGTTGTTGACTTCAGTCAATCAAAATGTGTTTAAATATCACTTTTTAACAGTTGGTTTAAATCAGCTTCATTAAAGGATTAAATTGAGTTAAATAGGAATTCTCGTTGGATAATTCTATGGGGTATGAAATAGAAATGGAGCTAGCATATAATGCTATCTTAGGGATTGTAAAGTATATTAGTGTAAGGAAATTGTTAATTTCAGTGAACCAGTAATGTCTGACTTACTATAAAAGCCTAGGTTAAACCAATTTTGTGGTGAAATAAAGCAACCAAAAAACTTTTTTTTTAAAGTGATGTAAGGAAAAAACAAACAGAACCTGGAGTGTAACACACACACACACCCACACGCGCGCGCAGAGAATTGGTCTTCCTCAGTGATGGGGCGCCTCGCTGACCGAGACTGGTGCTAATCACCTCACCAGCATAAAGATAGTTTGAACTTAAGTTCCATCGACAAACAGATCGCTGAACAGATCCAGAAAAAAAACACAGAAACTAACAGTGATTAGAACAATGTGACACAAACTACAAACAATTGGCTGCGGTATGTCTGATAAATGATGGGGATAGGTTAGAAGGGTACAATGTAAACCATGTGTTTGTTAGGTTTTTTTTTTTTTTTTTTTGCAATTTGTATGTTTATATTCAAATGCTAGATTAAACAGATATGTTTTTAAACTTGTTTTGAACTCGATTGAGCGTAGCTGAGCTCAGGACAACATCCAGGAGTTTGTTCCAGAGCTTCGGGGCTCTATATGAGAACGCTCTTCCCAATGAAGAGAGCACAGAACCGGTGTAATGTGATCATATTTCTTTCTTCTTGTGATAACTCTAGCTGCACTAACTAATTTTTGGACTAACTGTAATTTATGTAGCGTGGCGGCTAAGCAGCTAGTAACCAATTCATTCATGAGCACCAGAATGAACTATTGTAACACTCCAACACATTTTTCTGCGTCTACAGTAACAAGTTCTGTAGTTTAGCAAAGTTCCTGAGTTAAAAGACTGTAGTCTTTGCAATGTAGAAGAAATAATTAGGAAGTTAACTAGTTTTAAGGTTTTTTTTTTTCCTCTAACCTCCTCACTTGCTGATTTTCAAACAAGATCCTTTTTTCCTTCTCTTTTATAAAAATAGTCAGAAGAGTCACAAGAGTTTTAATGATGTAACAAGTTCACGGCAGGGAAATCAGTTTTTCAGGTGCACCATCACATTTCTGCCAATCTGATTTATTTCCATGTATGAATTAGGCCTGAAACAAGATATCCAAATGCTTGCCCAAAAGCAGTCTCGTTTTAGCTGATGGTGTACATGGGGCCTTTGTTAATTTAGTAAAAAAAAAAAATTCTTCTCACAGCTAGTCAAACGGTAAAAAAACATTTTTGTCCACAGGACAAATGAACGTCAAAATGGTTAGCTTCAGCCGACACTTACCATTGTATCCCTCTTTTTAATGTAATTTTGTATGTTTTTTTTTTTAACCCGAGATACCTTTAAGCGGGGGTTGTTTTACATGTGGGGAAAGCTTCATGAACTTGATGGTTAGGTTTTTCTAAAATACAGTGTTTGTGAATTGTGCTTTGGGTTCTATTTAGTGTTTAGCCAAGTTAAAAAGACATACATTTTTATGCTGGTTATCCCACATACTTATCAGAAACAATATATCCACAGCCAGTGAGTGCAGGACCTTAAAAAGTGCTCCACGTTTTTACATCAACATAGTATTTATTTTTAACATGGTTGTCTCTCATCCACCCCATAATTAAACCAAGCATGTATGTTAATCAGAGTTTTGGGGAGCTTGGAGCTAGACTTTGTTGCAACCCTCCAAGTAAGGGTTTTGTTTTTGAGGACACCCGTGTGTTCGGACTGGATTCTCTATATTGATGGGGAGTTGTGTTTTGCACTGCAGAGAGTGGAAGATGCCTTTTATACTCTGGTACGGGAGATCAGGCAATACCGGCTGAGAAAGCTCAGCAAAGAAGAGGAGACAACACAATGCTTCACGCTTAAAAAGTGTGTTTTGATGTGAGGGTAAGTTTCTGTGAAACTTCTGTGAAGTTCCTGCGGGGCTGTGGGCTACCAGATCTGCTTCGTCACTTCTTCTCTCCTCCCAGAAAATCTTCTTGAATTAAATTTTCCGAAGGATTGAGAGAAAAGGTTGCGTTCATTTTCTTCCTTTCTTTAGTTTTTGAAAAAAGTTACAATCAAACAAATGTGTTTGATCAAAGGATCGGTTACAGCTCTGGAGAAAGGGATGTTGAAGCACATGCAGGTTATTGTTCTACAATGCTAAAGTTAGCTTTTTCTAGCTAATTAAATAATGTAGAAATTAAATAATACATTTAAATGAAGTTTTCAGCATGTATTTTCTGAATGACTTTTGTAAATATAGGAATAAGTAAATTATTATGTATATGACTTTCTTTATTTTTCTTGAAGCAAACATTTAATTTATTGTTTTTTAAGGAAATATGTGCCAAGCTCTCTAAATCAAATCAAATTACAAAAGTTGAAAGGTATTTACTGAAGTGTGGTTTGATTTGCAGTTGTTGTTGTTTTTCCCTGGGGAAATATTAGTTAATTAGAGATTTTTGCTATTTAAAATGCATTTATTTGCTTACAAATATATTTATTTTATTGATTTAGTTTTTCTGCAAAAGTAAGAACGTTTGTGCATGAATAATTATTTATTTGGCATATCAAGACTGGAAGAAATGTTTTTACTCTAACTTTTTAAAAATGGATTCAAACTGAATTTTATAAATGAAAAAAAGTAGTGTTGTGTCTTGCAGGAGAGGATGATTTCAGTTGTTAAAATCAAAAATTAGTTTGTATTACAATAAATCTTTTTTTTTTTTTCACACATTTGCCAAATGTGTTTTTAACGCAAACTTGTTTTCATAAATCAATCTTTTATTTCAGTTTCTAGGATTGATTATTGAATTTATTGAATATTCTCTTTTGCTCAAAGAAATCTTTTGCATCAAAAACATTTAAGAGTATGATATATCTATTTGAAATCAATAAATTGTTTGTTTGTGTTCCAATTTATTCCTTCAAGAGGGCTTGATCAGGGTTTAAAAAAAAGAAAACAAACCCAAGATTAAGTGGTTTTCATTTTGTTAATATTATTTGGGGTTTTAGTAATTTTGCATATGCTTTTTAACACAAATGTTTTCATTTGTCTAAGGTCAAATGTAGTATTGTTAACTTGATTGTTTGTGTTGTAATGCATTGTTTTGATTTGCTAGTGTAATATTTCAAAATGTCTTGATCATGGAGTTTAATCCAATTGCTGTTTCAAGAACTAAATAGTTTTTAAGACTATGTTTTGATTTTTAATTAAAGGGGGAAAAATATTTTTTTTTATCAATCACATCTGTTGTAAAGGGTTCAATCATGGTGTGTAATTCTGGTGTTTGTTTGTTTATTTATTTGTAAATCCTGGGTATTTTTCCTCTCTTGTTGTTACTATAATGCTGTTTTTTGTTTCACAGGGAGTGGATGATGCATTTTATACTTTAGTCAGAGAAATCCGGAAGCACAAGGAGAAGATGAGCAAGGAAGGCAAGAAGAAGAAAAAGAAGTCCAAAACAAAATGCCTTCTTATGTAAAAAAAAAAAAAAAAAAAAGCCTTTCCCTTCCTAACAGACTCGAACAAAAAATGCTCCATAATTGCTTCTTGTACAGGACACTAAATTATTAGCTTCTTCAGAACGCAGGAGGATTGCGTGATTGCTCAAAAGACATTTTTACTTCTCGACCGGTGCCAGTTGCCCTCAAGTGTTGGTCCTTCGACTCCTTTGGTATTCTTGATCTGAGATCTGTTCTTTTAAACTGGCGGAGCTTCACAACTGGATTTTGTTTGCTGTCACTTTGAGTAGTTTTAGTTTTAGCAGAGTGAACGTTGTGGGAGGGACACTTCTTTGTTTGTAGGCCTCAAGTTGTTTCATAACCCCAGTTCTTCAGTTTTCCCAGAAAGGAAGTGAAACGGTCATTGAATTTTACTCCTGTGGTTCCACTTGTTTTTTAATTCTGCCTCCTGGCATTCAATCAAAAGTGTTTTATTAATGAATGTTTTTCTTCCAATTATTGCCATTTTTCTTATTGGTCATAGTGAAAAAAAAAACTAAGTCTTGTATTTTTAATTTAGACTGTATAAAAAACCCTATTTGGTAAAAAGTGGTGCAATCTCTTTTACAGTGGGGACTTTTACAGTACTTTTTATATAAAACTAAAAATTGAAAATAACATGGAAATCTAGAGAACAAGAAAATAAGTTTCTTCAATCCTTACAAGTACACAGTATAAATCAAAATAGTAGTAAAACAATGAAAACAGGAAGAAGAAATGAAAAACAATAACCCTTGTCTTTCGAGTGCAGCAGCGTGTCAGAGAAGGAGGTGGTCCGGAGGAGAGCGATGGGCATAAAAATACGCTTTACAAAAAAAGCAACACAAAAAAAAAAATCAAGAATTTAGGACTGCAACACTAAAACGAAAGCGTGTGTGTAGGCGGGGAGCAATTCTCGGAAGACATCATGGGGTGCTAGGCGACCAATAGGGGAGCAGGATACTACTCAAGAACACAGCATCAGGGCTGAAAGTGACCAATAGGAGAGCAGAGCCTTTGGTAGTGCGTTGAATGCAGTCCTGTGATCTCGGTTGTCTTCCGGTCCTGTTGTCTTCCAGCCTGCGTTTTATGTTTCTCGTGCATATATATATATATATATATAATAAAAATGTTTTATGTTTCACACAAAATTAATCACTAAGACAGTTCAATAGGGTCACATACATTTTTTTTATCCCGAAGGTGTTGAGCCACAACTAACGATTATTCCCATTGTCTTTTTTTATTTTTCTCTCCTCTTTGATTAGGCGACGAGTCGTATAATTGGGTTTCAGGTGTTAAATAGAATTCTATTGAGGCTCACAGCCTACAGAAGGAGATATTTGACAGAAAAGCACAAAAGGTTTAGATCTTGCACTGGCCAGAGTGATGAAAATGTAGAGGCTAATCAGTTGATCAATTTAAGACTGTCAATTCCTTCTTTTTAATTTCTATTTATGCGATCACAGAAGCATGGAACTTTACACTCTTTTGCAGGATATTTATTGATAAATGGCAGTTTCTGTAGCTCTTCTAGAACCTATTCTTCAGAAAAGCATCAGTTGGGTGTTTTTTTTGTGTTTTTATTTTACGATTTTGAGATACAACCCATATAAACTGTGCGCAGTGATTTTTCGATAACGTTATTCATGTTCGACCAACCCTATTGTTGACCGTAATCGATAAAGTAGCTGAAATTGTTGCTGCCCTACTAACAATAGTCCTGGAGTAGAACATGAAGGATACATATTTATATATATGTAGTTGCTCGGAAGGAAATAAACTATGATGGAACAATGCGAAAAATACTTGCTTTCATCATAAACACACGTTTCTCTTAAAGTCAGGAAGTAATTGTGTAAAAAAAGATGGTTTATCGTAAGTCTCCAACAAACTAGTTAAATGTAAAATGTGCTAAAAATGTTTCAACCGCCAGCGCCTGCTTCATTTCTTTGTTTTAACATCCGAGATTAAAAACGTTGAGCTTAAGCCTTCCTCAAATGCTCAGTAATAATCCTGGTGTAAATTTGAATTTATGGTGTGATTATTTTACTGTGGACATTTGTAAATGTTTCCTTTTCCAAGTATTCCAAAATTAAGAAGTTGGGGTCATTAAAATCGCAGAAAATGACATTTTTGTTATGTAATTAAAATCTAGTTGAACCATTGAATTTAAGTACTAATAAAGAGGAGCATTAAGAGAAAAGAAGGTGGTATTGTGTTTAAAATCAACTAGTTACTCTTATTTTTAAAACATTTAGTCGGTTAATATTTATGAACACTTTTTCTCAAAACTGCACAACCCTGCAGCTCTCCGATGTCAGAATCCTTTTGCTTTTTCCTTGCAGTCAAAAGTCAAAAACGGTGTCAGGTGTGTGTACATGCTTGCTCCGAGACGGGTGATGCAGAAAGCAAAAACTGCTTTTATGCATTTGTTGCTATAGTAACCAGAATAGACAGATCAGGCACCTATTCACCGAAACAAGCCTCTCCGACCATAAAATGAGCTCTTTTTCAATTTATTTTTGCAGGGATTTTGTTTGGGCACCGTTTTTCAAAGGTAAAAGAAAACGTGTAAGCTGAAAAAGTCGGATGACCGCGAGGAGCCTGTAATATTCATTTTGAGATGATTCGATGACCTTTCACTCTCCTTATATGGCCAACACAAACATCAGGAAACGGTTTCAGATTTGAAACTCACACAATTGACGATTAAAAAGCCATTCAGTTCTGGTCTCCATTTTGCTTTAAGAGCCAGAGTTTTTTTTTCTTTTTATTGGGCCAACACTTTCTTTTCCCTGCAGAAGAGGAGGAGTTTATCCCTGATCACTGTGTTGTGACCCTGCCTTTGGATGTCACCGTCCTCCTGAAGCTGTGCATGTGGACTTCTATTCTAGTCGGATGAGCACAGGATTTACGGTGAAACCCTAACCGAGTGCATCTTTCCTTGTTTGCATGCTTTGTTCTGTTGCTGAAGCTCCAGGAATATTGAAAACGATGAACAACCACTGTTGTGTCTGTGAGAGAGAGAGACAAGTAGAGATCATGGCATATTAGTTTTGCCTTGAAATGGGGTGTTTTTGCTTTTTCTGCCATGTGTTTTTTTTTTTATTAACTGTTTGTTGTAAAGTCTGAAGTTTAATTTGTGAGTTGTAAACTCATAAATATTCATTCAAATGGTGTTTGAACTTTTTCTGAACTTGCTTGAAAATATAGTTTGTTACTTTTTTATTGTTGAATTATACATTTGTTATATATTAAGATGTGTAGTAAACTGTACCCTCTTTCCATGCGTTGAACTCATTTGTTTTTACACCTTCCCGCTTTAAAGAAAAAAAAGTTTTGGCTCTCTACAAGGACTTTATAAGTTGATTGTTGTAGTAATTTTTTTTAACTGATATTTGTGTATGAACATACACCGGTATATATTTTTCGGTAGGTTAAAGCAAAAGTAATATATTCCTGTAACATTTCTGGTAACACAGTAGTGTAACTGGTTATTTTTTTCTCTAATAAGTAACTAGTTACATGCTCAGTAACATGTTACAATTCAGATTTTGAATCAAATGTGTAATAAGATGATTGTTTTTATAAAAAACATATAAAAAAAAGCCAGATTGTGCAAGTGAGGCTGCTAGATGAGAGAAGGTTCTCAAGATGGTTTTGCTCACATTATTTCAAGTTTTTTCAAGATAAGAATCTAATGAATGAAAACAAGTGCAACATTTGACACCCAAATAAAAAAACAGCACTAGAACTTGCTAGGAAAAGAAAGATAACGCAGGAGGAGGACAAAGCACCAGAAAGGACGTTTTTCTACCTTCGTGTAAATGCTACTCTCATTTTGGCCGTGTTTGTTATGGCCAACCTTTGACCCCAAGTGTTCAGGTTGTGCTGCAAATTTTTATCTGTTCATTGTTTAGATTTACAGTAAGCAGATTTATTCAATTAAAACTTAGAATGAACAGAAACTGCTTTTAAATGCGTTGCTAACAGTTTCTGTTCATTCTAACACGTCTATGGTTACTTGTGTAACTCGCTTCCCATAGTTTTCATTCGGCATACATCTATTGGACATTTGAAGGAGAACATCTGTAGCACTTATATCAAAGTCACCGTCTGGAGGCCAGATCTGGTCTGCGAGTATTATCTATGGCCCCCGGGATGATATCTATATAGTATTGAAACCCCCCCTCAGGCCGCATCAACACTACATTCCCCACAATGCAACAGTAGCCCACTAAAACTCAATAAAAAAAAAAACGAAAATCTGTTGTAATCTTATCATTTTTCAAATTTTTAGAATCACAGAGCAGCACAATAATGCATTTTCAGTTTATTATCTATTCTTTTTCATTAATGCATTTATTTCGATATTAAGGAACGTATTACGTTTTTGAAGGACATTTACTTCTTTGCTATTTGTCTGTTGAAAGTGTTTTCCATTCAAATTAGTGACAAAGCCATGACAAAATATTGCTTTATTTAGTTTAATCATAAAATAATTAACATACTAATATTATGTATGGAATGTATTGGTTCAATACGTGTTGTGCAATCATTTCAATATGTTTTAATAATAGTTGAACCAGTCTAGCCCTATAGCTAATTTGGATTTTTGGTCCTCTATGATATTTGACTTTTGCAGCACTGGTGTATGGTTATTAGCGTAACCTACTGTACTCCCCCGAACGCGAACAGAGACGTCTGGCCTCTTGTCACAAGATGTCAAGGGTAAGACTTTGGATTGCCTAGGGCAGGGTGTCAAACATACGCTCCATCGGCCGGAATCGGCCCCCAAGGAGGTTCGATCAGGCCCGCAGGATAATTTGACAGTGCAAAGAAATGCATTTTTAATTAGCTGCAATCTATATGTTATTCGCTAAGGGTAAGGGTGCACTGTTTCCATCAGAGCAGAAAAGTATAAAGGTAAATTGCACATTTGTCTAAGGAAATATAATAATTCATGAAATGTTTTGTAGAAGGATAGTTCATTAAATTTCAATAATTTTCCTAATGTCCTTGTGTTTCTTTACACCCTAAGACATGATATTTTGGTTATTTATAGCAGAGTATGGTATAATTTTAATTGTCCAGCCCAATTGACATCTCCCTAGGCCGTATGTGGCCCACGGTGTGAAATGAGTTTGACACCCGTGGCCTAGGGCAAGGTTCCCCAAATTTATTTGCTACCATGCTCTAGCATGCATACTAGTCTACGTTCAGACAATCCGAGATCACCTTAAGAAGTGCACAAGGTGTGTTTCATGATGGTTGACACGAAAATGTGAAGGTCTCTAGCCCCCCAAGACTGGATTTGGCAGCTCCAAAGCGTTTCAGGTACACTCTGCTTTTATACTCAGCGTATGCAAATCTCATGAGCATTAGCACCCACATCCATTGGCTCTTTGAAGTATATGTGGAGACTGATTGGTCCGCTCTGAAGCAATTTCCATAGTCTTCTTTCAACATATGTGTCTCTGTTGTCAGTTCAGCTTGAGTTGGATTCTGAATCTTTGCCCTTTCTTCAGCGTGCTTCTCACCTTCTCGCCTTCTCTTCTCCGCTGCTGCTTCACCAGACTTTCAACACTCTGGAAATCCTGTTCATGACGCCATTAAAATGTAGGCGATTTCCAAGAGGTAGATTTTAATGTAGATTTAGGGGCCATTTTAGAAGAGACAAGATAACGTATACACTTTAGCAGACTTTTCAGGTTCATTTTTTTTTAAAGAAAGGTTATTGTATTTTGAAGAGCACCATTCTGCTCACATCCTTGGTATTAAAAAGATGGGAAATGTAATTATCAGTGTTATACAAAATGTGATGGGTGTGATTTCAACATACGATGTCCAAAGATATTTAATTTAGCACCACGTATTTTCTTCATATTGTTGTATTTTCACATTTTCTGCATACGTCATGCTGAGGTGTAAAAATGTCAACAACCTTTGCAATAGGAATGTTCATCAGTCATGTTAAAATATTTCATAACCAATACATATTTAAAGTGAATTAAATAAAACATGCTAAATGAACCTAAAGTAATTTTTTTATTGCTGTGCTCAAAATTACCTAAGGAAAATGCAAATATTTGCCCATAAAGTAAAGAAATGCGAAAGCTGACATTAAGCTTTCGTAATGTTTATGGAAAAATATATTTTCTAATATAAAATATAATTTATTCATTTTAAGTAATAATAAAGTAATAAAAACAGCCAATCACATGTTGCTTAGCTCTACAGATGAGATGATACTCACAAACCAGTGCAAAAATGAAGAGCCGCAAATAGTAATGAATTTTATTTGCACTATACATTTTGAAGGAAAAAATCCTTTTGCCCGATCATTTAAATGCCAATACATCATGTGTAACGACTATAAGGTTTTACTACACTGAAAAAAATACTTGTTGGATGAACTCAATTAAATTGAGGCCAAAATTTCCATCCAAAAATCAATTTATCTCAAACTAATATGAATTCATCCACATACTTTAATTTAACTGAGTTAGGCAAACATATTTTTATCAAATCTCGATTCCTTAAAATATATGTAAACACACCGCCCAATAACCAATAGGATGAAGCGCTAATGCAGCTCATCTCAATGCAGAACAGATGCTCAGACTGACCCGGAAGAATAAAAGTGTGTTTATTAATCAAATATTAATGAAAAGAAAGTGTGTTTTTGTGATGTCCCGGAACACCAAAAGATAAATGGGTGGATTTTCTGTGTGCCACCAAGCAAAACCCAGCAGGGGGCGTGGAGGAACAAGCCAGTGGGAGGAACATGCGACACACCACGTGTTTTGCTGAGCACAACCTTTTGAGGTGAATCTAAAACATTGTTAACCATAAATACTGCTTTTTGAAGGTTATCAAGAGTGCAGTAATCTTTCTAGAGGGTTCAAATTATATAAATATATAATACAAATAACTTAAAAGAGGCACCTTTATCAAACAATATCAAGCGTATCGACTCCAGCGGTGTATTTTGATCTCATCATCTCTGTACTGCTGGAAATTAGCTAAGTTTACTTCTAGCACGCTCTTTCTGTTACAAGTTATGGAACAAGCTGTAAAACGTAATAAACTGAACATTGAGTTCCTTTATTAAATACTATGTTAATTTAAATCATATCATATTTATATGAAACATGAACTATAAAAATTGAAACAATGCACTGCTCTAGTATTGTCTTTTTTTTTTATGATCAAACATAGCTTACGTCTCCTTTAACTGATAATCTGTTTTCTCATATTCATCCCACTAATATTTCTAAAACACAATTTATGCCTTCTAGTATGTAATTGTAATCATACTAAAAAAATACAATAAAACAGACAAATGCTGATTTGTCTTTAGACATTCTTAAATTAGAACATTTATCAGGAACAAGGATAAAGGATAAGGATAAATAATTTGATTTTATGACTACGATTGTGTTTTTTTAAATCCCTTCAGGCCTGAATTATTTTCTATGTCTCAAGAAAACGGAAAACTTATTTTATTGTTTTCTTAAGTAAATATTTATCCTTACTTACACTGTCAAACTCTAGTTGTTGTTGTTGTTTTTCTTCATCTTAGTTAAAAGCAGACACGGTAAATGTATGGAATCATCCTTCTAAAATAACTTAACAAAGCTTTAAAAACGGTATATTTCTATGTTTAACCCACGTGCAGAAAGATTTCTTTAAGGGGAAAAAACAATCAAGTATGTTTTATTTTAAAGTTGCGGCAATTGGTGGATATTTTTCTTCCGCTCCTGACATTTCGCTACACAAAGGGACCAATGTCAGGAAATATAATGAAATTTTGTCCATTGAATTGGGGTTAATAACATCACATAAAGGCTGAAAAGAGTGTTTGTGGTGGAAAAAACATTTTAGAAAGAACTTTGATGAATTTGTGTTTGGTAAAATTTTGACACAAAATGCTTAAACACAAATCACCCCTGCCTGCAGGTCTCTCACGTTCCACCAAGTGGCAGTGTCCCCTCACACTTGGAGACAATCTCTCAAAAACTCATCTTCATCCAAAAAGAAATCAATTTACAGCCCCTCTGAATAACTCCCTGATTTAATCCGGGAATGGATATCATTTCTCCTGCGTAATTACATTCACCACGTGAAATTAAATATGGAGCTGTGGATCTCAAACATGCCTTTGTCTCTAGAGCCAAAGATGAATAGCTGGCTCCATATTAGTTTAGCTGCAGGCCAACGGGACACGTTTCATAGGATCAGCCTTTTGCCATTAATAATACACTTCTTAAATTTGATTGTGCTGCTCCGGTGTCTCTGGAGGCTGCAGTTTTACAGCAAATAAAGCTCAATGTTCATGAAGGGTGAGATTATGTTGAGGAAAACCGAAAAGCTCATCAACAACAAAGAAAAGAACTCACCAATCCTTACCGCTAAAGTATACCAATTTTAAGGTTTAACCTGAAAATTCACAGCATTCCAACAGGATGTACTGGGAGATAGCATTTTACAACTAAAAATACAACTTTTTGAACAGTAAATAAAAAAGTGGTCGAGTTGGTTAGGTGTTGATGGTTTTACATACTAATTATAATTGGACAAATGCTACTAAATGTCTAAAGTCTAAAGATAAACAATCATTCAAAACAGTTCCTCACTTAACATTACTTACTTAGGGTCAGTTGACCAAGTTTTAACTTTTAAAATACAATACATTAAAGCCAAAAAAGCCCAAGGAAGTCTCAGGGGATTTAACATTTTCACCTTTTAAATGCAGCAAAATGATGTTTTTACCTCACAAAGTCTGGATTCTTCAGTTCTCAAACTTTAAATCTTGACGTTTTTACCAGAACATTAATACATTAATTGTTAAAGGTACACAAACCATTTACCCCTGAAAGGCACAAAAGTTTTTTTTTCTCAACATGAAGGAAATTTCAGGAGTAAATCAAGCCCTTTAATTAATCAAATTCTACCTTTTTAACCTGAAAAATTACTAATTGTTCTCAGGCTGCAGGACCCAAAATTTCACTTGTTAAATGCACCAAATTTACTTTTTTTTTTTACCTAAAACCTCATAGATTTTTCCCAAAATGTCAGTTTTTAAACGAATAGATTTGTAATTCACTGAATTTAACCATTTGACCAGAAAATAAACACAAAAAAAATCCAAAAGTTGCGTAGACTAAACCCTTTTACACTTGAAAAAAAAAATGAACAAAATGAATTTCCCATCTGAAAACATTTCTATGAAAGATTCAGAGTTTCAACCCTTGAAATTCACTAAATCTAAACTTTGGACTAGAGATTCACAAAATATTCTCAGGAGGTTTTAGGTTTCAACATTTATTTTCTTAAAATAAACCAAACAGGAGCTTTTGACAAGAAAAATCACCCATTTTTCCTCAGGAGGCCTGAACGTGTGGCTTCTTAAATGCTCAAAAGCAACGTTTTTAACATGAAAACTCTCAGTTCTCTCATGTCTCAGTTGTCAAACAGTTTTGAAATTCACTGAATTTAAGCTTGTGACTCTAAAATTCACACATTTAAGGTACCTGGACCTAATATTTCAACATTTGAATGCCCAAAATAAAAAAATCATAAAACATTAAGTGTTTGGGGTTACTTTTATTTTTTTATCTGACAGCTGTCAATATTTTCATTAGGACTCATCTAGGTCCAATCCGAGGCACTCTTAGGGCTCTTACATTTGCCTCTGAGCACACATGGTCCTGGAATTGGCTGAATTTGGCAAGTGTGGTGGATTGGGAAGGGGTGGAAACTGGTCAGGTAAAAAAAAAAAAAGGCTAATATATACCCCATATCTTACCCCTTAGCCTTCAGTCACAAAGGAATTGGGACACCCTTTCAGATGATTAGGAAGTACAGTACCACCATACTAATGCAAATTAGCTCGCTTACACTTCTCATCGTCTCCTTTGATGTCCAAAAAAAAAGATCACATTTAACTTAGTACTAGAAATGGCCTGCAACACAATTATCTTTGTGTTTGGGAGGCAGTTCTCACGCAGGCTTGTGAGAGTGAGCTGTGCGCCTGCTGTCCTCTCTTCGAATGCGGATGTCTGGCTTTCAGCAGTTTTATCAGACATGCATCAGGCTGCTCGGTGTTGTCCAGAGATTACAGCAGTGGAGGAGGTTTGACTGACAGAGTCTGGCCTAAGGTGCACCCAGGAGACTCGAGGATTTACTGAGAGTGCTCCAGCTCCGTTCTTTTCTGCCATGGCTCAAGTCCACCATGCAGGGGAGAAACTGCCCAGTTCTGCATAATTTACGGAAGAATTCATTTTTCTCACACCAGCCAGGGACAGTGAGCGAGAAGGTTCTGCTGAGAGATCTTCTGCCTTTGTGGGACGGAACCATGAGTCGCTGTTCCTTCTCTGAGCGCAGGCTTCTGGAGGGCATGTAGGAGCGTATGAGCTCATGGAGGTTAACAGGGGCTGATCTAGAGATAGTTTTGTATGCCAGCGCTAGCGATTTGAATTTAACCCGAGCTGCAATGGGGAGCCAATGAAGAGTGATGGAGAGGGGAGTAACATGAGCTCGTTTCGGTTCCTTGAAGATAAGTCGAGCTGCAGAGTTCTGGATCATCTGCAGAGGTTTGAGCGTGTTTGCTGGAAGTCCTGCTAGGAGAGCGTTGCAGTAGTCCAGACGTGAGAGGACCAGAGCCTGAACCAGGAGTTGAGTTGCGTGCTCAGTTAAGAAGAGCTTGATCTTTCGAATGTTCTTCTGTGCAAATCTACACGCTCAAGTTGTCCTTGTGATGTGGTCTTTGAAGGACAGCTGTTCATCCAAAATCACTCCAAGATTCCTGACAACATGGGTGAGTCTAGAATCAGTGTCTTAAAGGATTCTCTGTCTTTAACAACACATTGGGTCATTAGGAGTTAGGATTGGCAGGTCATCGTTCTTCATTAATAACATAGAATAAATAAAATTGGCTAGCCATGTAGCGTCAAGCAAAGGATTGTAAAAAGTAAGGTTTGTGTGTTGTGGGTGGTTGGGGAAAGTGAAGAGACTGCGCTCAAGTTCAGATCCAACAATTCATTGCCATTGTGAAAGCATCCAAAATACAGAAGTTTTCCCCAAAAAAGATCAGTGTGAACACAAATGTGAGGGGGATAGGAGACGGGGAGAAAACTATTTTCTGAGATGTTTGTGGATGTACATTATCCTACCAGGAATTTTGGTTGAGATGGGTTCATTGACACCTTGCACAAGGAGGGTAAGATGCAAAAAAAAAATGCAAAAACTTTGCAAAAGCAAAGTTGTGTTCAAGCACATTAGTAGAGAGGCAAAGGTAATGTGCTTTGCTGTTAATCAACTTCATGGAGATGCAGATGTTCTTTTCCAACTGGACCTGGAGCTAAAGGTACCAGTACCTGGTTTAAGGAACGTGGTATCCATGTTCTTAATTAGAGACAGCAAACTCGCTTGACCTTCTTGATTGCTTGTAAAGAGAAAGATGTGATTCGCCAAACCAAATGCGAAGAGCTGAAGGCCACAATCAGAGCAACCAGGGCTCTCAGAACGTACCAGTGCCACAGTGTGACACTCTTTAAGGAGGACCTAGAAACAGCAGAGCATCTTCAAAAACTTTAATTAGTTCCAGACACTCACAACTCTTGCAAAATGAGGATAAAAAAATAAAGTAGAAAAGTTTGGCTGAGACGCAGCTCCAAAAAGCAGAGTCTGCCCCGAGGAAACCAGCAGAAAAGAAGTCCTTCTCTCCACTGGGTATATATAAGACAAAACGATGTAAAAGATGTAACTGTCAAGAGCGAAATGTAATAATCCGCAAAATAACCTAAAAACAGATCAAGACTAAATTGTGTGTCTAATTTGGATGCAAGCAGCACGTTAGGGTAAACATAGACCGGTGGCGAGAGGGAAAAACAGCTTGTGTTGCTTCTGTTTTGTTCTGAGGCAAGGCTAATGCACACAGACTGATCCTGATCCACTCCATGCCACGCTGCAATGCTGCAGTAATGCAGGCAAATGGACCACCATACTGTGTTTTGTACATGTTTATTCTTTTCAGTTATTTCAATATTTATTTCAACATTTTTATTGAGAAGAGACATAATAACATACATATATTTGCCATTGCCATGATTCTGTGGGACAGCAACTCTATATCACTTTACATTTTTGGTGTAAATAGCACTGCCCTAAAATAGTTTTGAGTACTATTTTGCTGACCGATCTAATTTAGTTTTTTTTATGTGAGGTTTTAGATCTGAGAGGAGATCTGTTCTCACTGGTGTTCCTCAGGGCTCTGTTCTTGGATCTCTACTTTTTCATATTTATTCATCTTCACTTTAACTTCCACTTTAACTTCTTCATTCTCTCGATCTACACTATAATTTTTATGCTGGCAACATGCACATTTACATTCATTTCAAACCTGGAAAAGATCTCGATTTTAATAACATCTCAAACCGTATATAATTGAGACATGGATGATAGTAAGCTTACTTTGTCTGAATAGTTGAAAAAATTAAGTAATACTTACATTTACATTTTTGCATTTGGCAGACACTTTTGTCCAAAGCGACTTACATTAGGGGAGAGACAATATGCAATCTGTTACACCGTCAAAGTCTATCTCAGCTTCTCATAATAGAAATTGTATCAACTGATCAATAAACCAAAGCAGTGAGGAAGTAGAGGAAGAAGATAAAGAAAAAGGAGGAAAAAAAGAATTTTTATTTTTATAGTAGGTGTTCTCTGAAGAGAAGAGTTTTCAGTTGCTTTTTGAAAGCTGTTAGTGTTGCTGCTCTCCTGACTGGATCAGGAGTTTGTTCCACCATCCAGGGACAGTGAGCGAGAAGGTTCTGCTGAGAGATCTTCTGCCTTTGTGGGACGGAACCATGAGTCGCTGTTCCTTCTCTGAGCGCAGGCTTCTGGAGGGCATGTAGGAGCGTATGAGCTCATGGAGGTTAACAGGGGCTGATCTAGAGATAGTTTTGTATGCCAGCGCTAGCGATTTGAATTTAACCCGAGCTGCAATGGGGAGCCAATGAAGAGTGATGGAGAGGGGAGTAACATGAGCTCGTTTCGGTTCCTTGAAGATAAGACGAGCTGCAGAGTTCTGGATCATCTGCAGAGGTTTGAGCGTGTTTGCTGGAAGTCCTGCTAGGAGAGCGTTGCAGTAGTCCAGACGTGAGAGGACCAGAGCCTGAACCAGGAGTTGAGTTGCGTGCTCAGTTAAGAAGAGCTTGATCTTTCGAATGTTGTTCTGTGCAAATCTACACGCTCAAGTTGTCCTTGTGATGTGGTCTTTGAAGGACAGCTGTTCATCCAAAATCACTCCAAGATTCCTGACTGAAGGAGAAGGGGTGACTGTTGAGGATTGCAGCTGGATGGTGAGGTCGTGATGCACAGAGGGATTGGCCGGGATTACCAGAAGTTCTGTCATGGCCATGTTGAGCTGTAGGTGATGGTTCTTCATCCAAGTAGAGATGTCGTTCAGGCAGTCAGTAATGCTGATGGTTTTCGACATCAAATAAGAAGCGGTACATCTGGGTCCTATTATCTGTCACTTGATGGCTTACCATTTAAGAGCAAAAGGAGGAACCTTACAACCTTTTTATCACCTGAGAAATGTAACTAGCTAGATTGCATCTTATGCTACAGTTCTACAGAGTTTGTCCCTTCTCGTCTGGATTGCTGTAATGCTCTCCTGGCCGGTGTTTCTTCGTCTACTCTGGACTGGTTACAGTGTGCTCAGAATTCAGCTGTTAGTGTTTTACCCGAGACCAGAAAATGTGAACACATCACACCTGTTCTTAAATAACTTCACTGGCTCCCGGTCCGCTTCTATATTGATTTGAAAATTTTAGCCCTCACATACATCTTAAAAGCTCTCCAAGATGCTCTTACATACACTGTAAAATCCTGAGAGTAAAATTAACTCTACCCAAATACACTTTAAATAGAGTGAAACAATAACACTTAAACTGAGTTAAGCATCAATGAGGTTATCATCTAAACCAGGGTAGTCAAACTCAATTCCTGGAGGGCCGCAGACCCTGCAGGTTTTTGTTCCAACCCTGTTTTTCAGGAGACACACTAGTACCTTCAAACAAACCCAGAGGAGCTTAATCAGTGGAATCTGGTGTGTTCAGTTAAGGTTGGAGCAAAACTGTGCAGGACTGTGGCCCTCTAGGAATTGAATTTGACTCCCCTGATCTAAACCATTGATTTTTCACAGAAAACTTGTACGTAGTGATTAACTTTTTATTTCACTATAAAAAATAGTTTAACTTAAATGTTTTATGGGTCAAGGTGATGAGCTCAGTGTTAATTTAACTCTATTTAGAGTAGGACCAAATAGACAGAGCAGTGTAAATTTAACACTAGATTTTACTGTGTACTTATCATCACTTTTAACTGCATACATGCGAACTGTTCGCTCCGCTCCACTCAGCAAAAGCTTTTGTCTGTACCACGTACGCGCAATAAAATTATGAAAAAAAGTTTATTTTTTTGTCTACGCATCGACACTGGAACTCTCTCCCGGGAGAACTCAGGGATGCACAAAGTTACACTCATTTTAAATACCATCTTAAAGCTCACTTTTTAAAACTGACCTTTGACTGTTAATGCTTCATTGTGTTTTATTATTTTATTGCTTTTACGGTTACTATATTTTTTTTACTTCCTACATTTCATTATCTGCATTTATTGAATTTTTTTTTTACTGTTTAGCGTTTTATAAAACAAAGTTGTTTATTGTTATTATTATTATTATAGTATAACAATTCATTAAAAAACACACAAAAAGAACAAACATAAAAAGATACTTATAAATGATAAATAAACAGTGTTCCTGTCGGGTTATTGTCAATGTCTATCTGGTTTGTTCTCTCTTTTTTCCCCCTATCCTGGTGTGTTTCTATGATTACTTATTATCGTCAGGTGTTTTTTGTTATGCCCTTCCTTCTCCTCGTTCTGAACTCAATTAGCGCTGGCCTTTTTAAGGCTCACTCTGCCTGTGCTCAGTGCGAGTTATTGTTTGTGCATGTTGACAGACTCTCTTCTGATCACTTGTATCATGTCCAGTTCTGCCTGTACAATAAAAGTCAGCTGAGCAACTCACCTCGCATCTGGGTTCAATCCTTCATCCCGAACCTGACAGAATAACTCGCCTCCTCATGGATCCAGCAAGAGAGAGTTCCATTCGCTTGGCAATGAAACACCAGGGAGTACTGCTCGGCCGTCACTCCGAGGAGCTTCTCTTCTCCCGGCGGCAAGTCGAGTCTCTCACCGCCCAGGTCGCTGACCTCACCTCTCAGTTGCAGTGCCTCGGGGACAGTCGCTCTACAGAGCCGAGAATTAATAATCCTCCATGTTATGCCGGCGATCCTACTCAATGTAGGTCTTTTTTTAACTCAATGTGAGGTTACATTTTAACTCCAGCCCCTGACATACGCTACAGAGAGATCTCGAGTGGCGTTTATGATCTCTTTGCTTACCGGAAGAGCCCGGAGTTGGGGAACCGACATCTGGGAGGCAGAGCACTCCTGCTGCCAATCCTATCCTGCCTTTCGGGAGGAGATGTGCAAGACCTTTGATCGCTCCGTCTTTGGTAGAGAGGCATCGCGGCAGCTGGCCGCGCTGCGTCAGGGGTCCCGGTCTGTGGTGGATTATTCGATCGAGTTTCGAACCCTCGCAGCAACCAGCGGCTGGAATCAAGAGGCATTTTTTTCCCGTTTTCTGGAGGGCCTTTCTCTCGAGATTAGGGAGGAGCTATTCTCTATGGACCTCCCCAACAGCCTTGACCAACTGGTGGAGTTGTCCCTCCGCATCGAGAGAAGATGCGCCTTGCTCCCGCGACGCATCCCCTCGCCGCTTCCTTCTGCAGTTGAGGCTCCACCCCCCCGGGTCGGCAACTCGGGGCGGAGCAACACCTGAGTCCATGCAGCTGGGAGGCATCCGCCTTTATGCAGAGGAACGACAGAGGCGAATAAGCTCCCGCCTCTGCCTCTACTGTGCTGAGGCGGGTCACTACGCGGTCAGGTGTCCGGAAAAGGGCCACAGCTCGACAGTTATGAGGGGACTCCTGTCGAGCTCTCTTACCCCGTCCCCTGGTTCACCGTCACGCACCGTGATTCCGGTCACTCTGCAGTTGGGTTCCAGATCGGTGTCCAGTATGGCGCTGATTGATTCTGGTGCAGAGGCCTGTTTCATTGACAGAGACTTTGCAGTGAACCATCGTATCTCTCTTGTTCCGTGTGTGGAGGCGCCTCCGGTTGTCGCCTTGGATGGCCGCATCCTGTCAAGGATAAGCAAGATTACTTCTCCGGTGAGCCTTATTTCTTCGGGAAATCATTCTGAGACTCTAGTGTTTTTTGTGTTTAAATCTCCTTCTGTTCCTATTGTGTTAGGCCATCCTTGGCTAGTTAAGCATCAACCACAGATTGATTGGGCTAAGAATGTGATAATTTCCTGGAAACTGGATTGTCATAAGTCTTGTTTAGTGTCAGCCGGTACTGGTGGGTTTTCTCGATCTGTGTTACAGGATGAATCGGCAGATTTGGAGGGCATTCCCAGGGAGTACCTCGATCTTGGGGCGGTCTTCAGCAGATCACGAGCCACTTCTCTGCCTCCCCATCGTCCATATGATTGCTCTATTGATCTCCTTCCTACCTGGTACCTCCCCACCTCGGGGCCGCCTCTACTCTTTGTCAGCTCCCGAGAGAGAAGCCCTTAAGAATTATTTGTCCGAGTCCTTGGCTGCGGGCACCATTGTCCCGTCTACCTCCCCTGCTGGGGCTGGGTTCTTTTTTGTTAAAAAGAGTGATGGTTCTCTCTGCCCCTGCGTTGATTATCGTGGTCTTAATGCGATTACAGTGAAGAATCGTTACCCCCTTCCCCTCATGTTGTCCGCTTTTGCGGTTCTCCAAGGAGCCAAGATTTTTTCCAAATTGGACCTGCGCAACGCATATCATTTGATCCGTATTAGAGAGGGTCATGAGTGGCTGACAGCGTTCAATACCCCCCTTGGGCACTTTGAGTACAGGGTTTTACCTTTTGGTCTTGCTAACGCTCCAGCGGTTTTTCAGGCTCTAATTAACGATGTCTTACGGGACATGCTAAATGAGTTTGTCTTCGTCTACTTGGACGACATTCTTATTTTTTCTCCTGATTTGGAGACTCATGTCCTTCATGTCCGCCGAGTACTCCAGCGTCTTCTGGAGAATAGGTTATTCGTCAAGGCTGAGAAGTGCCAATTTCATGTCCCGTCTGTCAAATTCCTCGGCTATGTAGTTTCTGCCGAGGGAATCCGTATGGACCAGTCCAAGGTTCAGGCCGTCCTGGACTGGCCCATTCCAGACTCGCGTAAGGCCTTGCTTCGCTTTTTGGGGTTTGCTAATTTTTATCGTAGGTTTATTCGGGGTTTTGGTCAGATCGCCGGACCGCTCAACGCTCTAACCTCCGGTAGGACCTGTTTTGTTTGGACTAAAGCGGCCCACGACGCCTTTGTGAGTCTTAAGGAACGTTTCACATCTGCACCAATATTAATCACCCCTGACCCCTACCTGCAGTTTATCGTGGAGGTGGACGCTTCTGATAGTGGAGTGGGTGCCGTCCTGTCCCAGCGTTCCGCCACTGATTGTGAGGTCCATCCCTGTGCTTTTTTTTCCCACCGGTTATCTCCCGCGGAACGTAATTACGATGTGGGTAATCGAGAACTTCTGGGTATTCGTCTTGCCCTCGCTGAGTGGCGTCACTGGCTAGAAGGGGCTACACTCCCTTTTTTGGTTTGGCCGGACCACCGAAATTTGGAATATATTAGATCGGCCAAACGTCTGAACTCTCGTCAGGCACAGTGGTTACTCTTCTTCGAACGATTTAATTTTATTATTTCCTATCGACCTGGTTCACGCAACCTCAAGCCCAACACCTTGTCGCGCCAATTCGCCTCCGACAGTGAGGAAGTTGATCCTGTGCCCATTGTGCCTAGGGAGAGAGTAGTGGGGGCTATTGGTTGGGGTATCGAACGTGCTGTTAAACAGGCCCTTAGCCACACCACCACCCCGGCTCAGTGCCCGGCTAGCCGGCTTTTTGTGGCTCCCTCGGTCCGACGTGCAGTCCTGCGCTGGGGGCATAACTCTAAGTTCCACGCACATCCTGGGGTCCGACGCTCCTTAGTCACCCTGCGACAGCGTTTCTGGTGGCCTGAGATGACGGAGGACATTAAGAGATTCGTTAGATCGTGTTCTGTTTGCGCCACCTGTAAACCTAGGAATGAGCCGCCAGCGGGTCTTCTCCAACCCCTGCCCATCCCGTCTCGTCCATGGTCATATATTGCCATGGATTTTGTCACCGGTCTACCTGAATCTAAGGGTAATACAGTCATTTGTACGGTCGTAGATCGCTTCTCCAAGGCGGCCCATTTTATTCCCCTCAAGAAGCTTCCATCCTCCATTGAGACTGCTCAACTGGCAGTTGAACATGTCTTCAAGTTGCATGGTTTGCCTCTAGAGATCGTTTCGGATCGGGGGTCTCAGTTCACCTCCCAGGTCTGGCGTGAGTTTTGTAGGCAGATTGGCATATTTTGTAGGCAGATCGTCCGGCTATCACCCGCAGACCAACGGACAGGCCGAGAGGGCTAATCAAGATTTGGGGCGCATACTACGTTGTCTAGCCCATCAGAATCCGGCTTCCTGGTGTGATCGTCTGCCCTGGGCAGAGTATGCTCACAATTCCTTACCGTCTTCCACGGGCTTGACCCCCTTTCAAGCCTGTTTGGGGTATCAGCCTCCGTTATTTCCGAGTCTCGAAGGAGAGGTCATGGTGCCATCTGTCGAATCCTTCATCAGCCGTGCCAAGTTGACGTGGAGACGGGTTAACTCTGCCTTGTGTAAGGTTCGAGATCGTATTTGTCGGGCAGCCAATCGTCATCGGAAGGCGGCTCCACCGTATGTTTGTGGTCAAACATTGGTTGGCTGGCCACCAACAACCTTCCCCTGAAGTACCCTTCCCACAAGCTTGCGCCTCGATTTATTACAATAAAAGTCAGCTGAGCAACTCACCTCGCATCTGGGTTCAATCCTTCATCCCGAACCTGACAGTTCCTTATGTCCAACAATACCTATAAGTTAAAGTATATAATCAAATGTGATACATAAAGCTATTTGGCTCAAATATATCGTAACTAATCAGACCACGACTCGTCCACCATCTGCTTTTTGTTGTTGACAGAAAAGGTAATTTATTTCCAGGATGAATATATTTTTCCCCACTTCAACCCAGTCCAGAATTTGCAGTGGATTCTGTTGCTGATGGCTTTCCTGCTAGAGGATAAGAGTATTGTATAAATGTATGTCTTCCCTTTTGGTCGTCCAACATTTCTAAAAACCCTTTCTTTTGAATTAGCCATAAGGAATATTCACATTTTCTGAAATACTCAATTTTCATTGACTGTCAGTTATAATCATCAAAATGAAACCAAATAAAGATTTAAAATATACTAGTCTGTGTGAGATGAATGGAAGTAATTACTAACGTAACTTTTTTCTTTTTTACAATG
This sequence comes from Danionella dracula, assembly GCA_900490495.1. Taxonomy (NCBI): domain Eukaryota; kingdom Metazoa; phylum Chordata; class Actinopteri; order Cypriniformes; family Danionidae; genus Danionella; species Danionella dracula. Next base: position 1,235,495 of record UELW01000051.1, read on the forward strand.
ATATTGTAATTATAGGACCAGCACTTGTAATTTTTAGCCTACACAATCCCTCTTTTGCTGATAATCAATTTTGCGTAAAATAATTTTAAATTGTCATCTTTAATGTTAATGATTCACTACTTGTTTAATCCAGATATTCATTAAATTGGAATAATTACATAGTAATGTCGCTTCCTATGTAGGGTCATGGACATACAAATGGAGCTTTATTTTTATAGCTGTTTTCAAACATGAATATATTTAGAAACGCCTATTTTAGCATTCATAGCTAGAGCTTGAAAAAAGGAAACGGACAAAGAAGCTGTTAAATGGAGAGCATAAAGCAGCAGGACAGGCCAGTCATCATAACAAGACTCACAGCAAAAACACCATGAATTTTTTAACACCCAGAGGCAACAACTGTGTGACAGCGATAAAGAGAAATTTGCTGAGGGTCACGGCTGAGAGAAAGGAGAGCTCTGTCTTGTCAAGATTAAGATTGAGGCGATGAGGATGCTCAATATGTCAGTCAAACACAGAGAGATGGCTGATAATGAGAAGGAGGGAGAGGCACACAGAGTGTCATTGCCACACGAGCGATAAGAGAAGCCCTGCAAACAAATGACAACTCAGAGCTGTATATGGAGGAGAGCTGAGAGAAAAGTGTAATAGTCTCAGGACTGAAACCTGTGGAACTCCCACAGCTAGAACCAACAATAAATGTGTAGTATTGATTTATATATGAGCTGGTATTCAAGGATATCTCAGTAATTAAGTGATCTAACGTGTTTTATTTAACTCACTTTAATTATGCATTGACTTTGAAACATTATTAATAGATCTTTTTAAGATCTATACACATCAGCATGACATATGCATACATTGTTTCGCGAAAGCTTGTGTGGCATTAATACCAAAGATGTGGATACCACTTGATGAATTTAAGCCATCACATGTTGTTTAACACTGATAACAACAGTCTAAATATTCCACCTTTTTTTTAGCAAAGGTGTAAGCAGAATTGATCCGGAGATGCCTCACGATACTATTTCGCTCATCAAAAATAAACCAGAAAGTCTGTTGAAGTCTACGCATTTTCTCGTCTCTTCAAAAATGATAGTAGGTATGTTAGTCTAGCTTTGTATTAAGGTTCTTATAAAAAGATAAAAATATGATAAGTAACCATTACATTGTCTAGCTTTGTGTGTAAATTAGAATAATGCAAAAAAAAAAATAAAAATATATATATATATACATTATAAAGACAATACCTGATTTGCAGCTTAGTTTATGATTGCTATTAATTAAAAACAGCCACACCAACTAAAATGATTTTAAAATAGTAAATACATGAAATGAATGAAAATGACTAAACCAGATGATAAATCACAATTAAATAAATCAAGAATAAATACTTAAAGCATAATATTGCTGGAGCCATTTTAACCCTTTCAACCCCTTTTATTAAATTCCTGCTAGACAAGGCACATTTAAATGAACTCGTTCACATTTAGTTTTTCCTGTCACATCCATGGGATCATACGAGCTTACGGGATTTTACGTCACCTTTTAGAATGTTTGAGACTTTAAGATATAAAATGTCCATGTTGTCTGGTTGGCTTGTTCAATGGCTGATGTGCTATCCACCAAGATATTAGTTTGAAATGGATGAAATTAGTCACTGTACGATGGTGACGTACCAAGTCGTCTCACTTTTACAACATAACTGTCATTATTAGGCAATAATTATCGCATAAATACAAAATAAGGATTTTGTAAAAACAACATAACGAGATCTTTTCTGGTAAAACAACACAATTTAATTTGTATTTATGACATAATATCTAATTTTATGAGAATAGATCTCTTTATTACAACATAATTGAATGGAATAAAATTCAAGTATTGACATTTAAGAATACCAAATTTACTTAACAAATGAAAATTGTAACAAGTTCACTTCCTTCATCCCCAAGAACTCCAACGATATTTTCTTCTTCTTTTTTTCACATCATTGACCCAAATACAAAACCTAAGCTTTTTGTTTTTAATCTATCTCAAAGACTCATAAATTGACCTCATTCTCCGAGTGCTTCAGACAAGGGTTTAGCTTCATGTATCTGCATTTATAAACAACTGATTTAATTAACAATAAGAACTTATTAAAAATAAATTCACAATTTTTACCCAGAAGAAACCCCCCAAATATAAGCACATCTAAAGTTAAAGAAGGTATCATAATTTCTTTCTTTATGCACCAGATTTGCACATCTCTCCAAAATGCAGAAAGAAATTCAAATGAAAGAAAAGGTTATCGATGTCTTCAATGTCTCTCTCAGAAAAAGAACACTGAATTTCTTCTGGAAAATTCATATGTTTGATGAATCTCATTAAAACCTCGATCTTGGGGTAAAGAGGGACATATATGTAACTCTTCCTTATTTTCTTAATTTGATCAGGATCAAAATCTTTGAAGATAAACTTTCTTTTGACAGGATTTGTGTAACTCTAAAAACAGTACGAAATCTATTAGTACATTTGTGATCACAAAAATCTACTTCTTTAACGCACAGTTAACAAAAACAAACAAACAAAAATTAGAATACAATATATCTGTAAACGGAACATCACTCGAGTTGGGATCCATGTGCAGGCTTTTATTGTATTCGCAGTCAGAACAACAGGCAGGTAGTCAGGGCAGGCAGCAAACAGGCAGAAACTGAGATCAGCAAGAGTAGTACAAAGGGCAGGCGGCTAGGATCGTAACGGTACACAGGCAGGGTCATAACAGACAGGCGTACAAACAGGGTGAACGCTCAGAGTTGCAGCACAGATGTACAAACAAGACTTCGCACTGAGCGATGGGAATCAGTCTGTATAAGTAGTGGTTCTAATGTCCTTCAGCTGGGTGTGTAATCAAGGCGCCCCAGAGGTGTATGGGGAATGTAGTGTGGTGTAGATGGAGGAGCAGGAGTTAAAGCCCTCTGGTGGCCAGAGGAGTGAGTGCCGAGGTTAGACTCCGTGACAATATCTTCCCTTACCATCTGTTTTACAGTAATTTATTTGTTAATTTGTGAAAAGTGTTGGGTTGGCAGGGAGCGAAGCCACCTACTGGGCAGATCTGGTGAAGCGGGTCATAACATTGCCGTTAGGGCGCAGAACTGCGTGCTACGTGTAAATGCAGCTTTTCCGTACAGATAAACATGACGAATGTTATGGTAAGTTCTTCTTTTTAAAATCTTTGCTTTTTTAAAACGCAAAATTAACAACTAATAGCCTTTTTATTGAAATAAAGTGCTTCAGAAGTTGATAGAAAACTGACGTTGATAAGATTGTGTCGTTTGCATCAAATGCCACTTAAATGTTGTATTCTATTGTTGCTTTAATGTGCCTGATCGATATCAGATTCATATATTATAATGGCATTATTTTCTCTCATTTAAGTGTTCATTAGTTTGATAAAATATCGTTGGTTAACCTCGTGGCACGTGATGCTAATGCTAATCAGCGCATGAAATGACAGCTAGGCTGTGTCTGCTAATATTTTATTACTGTTCCTGTTAAAGTCTAAGATCATGAAATGAGCAGGATATCTTTTAAATTCAGGTCGGGATTGTGAGCCTGTATCCATTTGGAGAGGAGTTATTGAGTTCACAAATGTTTTATTGATGTCGAGCCATGCAGCTAAGCCTGAAGATACTTCACTTTGGCAAAAGAAGATTCATAGCTCTGGAATAACAGCCCTGGAATCTAAAAAACCAGTGGTGAGTTAGGAATATTGTTTCCTGTAAGAGCTGCTAAAGTGAATTTGAGCTCTTATTTGGTCAGACAAATACAAAATTCTTGGGATTTTTTTTTTTTGCAAGCTCTTTGAAATGGCTGATATTATTTAAAGGTTTGGTTGTTTCATTAAATTGACCTGTTTTGTAATCTATATGAATTCTTTATAATATTTACTTCTTAAAACGGTCATTTACTCAATTGTGGGTGGATGGTTGCTTCAAAAATTTGAATAAACGCGTTTATTGTCTATCCAGTATTGGCTACTTTCCAGACTATTTTCCATGAAGCAGTATATCTAGTTTCAGCCCAGCAGTGTCAAAAAACACCAGCGATGTGGTAGAATCAGGTTTTGCTAGAAACATTGACTTCAACCACAGCTTACCTTATCCCCAACTAAATTAACCTTCCCTCAGTCTAGCATAGCCAGAACTTCAGGGAAGGTCTGGCGATTTTTTTTTTTTTTGGCAATACATGTCCATGAGGCCATTTGAGTGACATGACAAACAACCAATCTCATGTTGTTGCGCATAACGTTGTGTTATGGGGTGCGGAAATGTTACATCACCACTGACCGACACCTTTCGCATACTTTAGCCAATCCAATGTTGGGTTTATCATCACACATTTTCAATGCACACAGGCGATATTCAACGTTCTCGACCGTACACCTCCATTTTGTTTCTGGGCAGAACGAAAATTAAACCAACGCTCACAACTACTGGAAATTCAGATAAGTTTAACATTTCAAACCACGACTTCAGGATTCTTGAAGTGCTTCCAACTTTCCGTACCAAACTCATTGGATGTTATCAGCATTCCACTGACGTAATGTCTTAGTCTGAGACTAACCATCCCCTAACATCCAGGTCTGTCCCCTAAAACCTAAATCGATGCCACACCAATCTGCCTCTGGTTTGAGTAGGGTCTGGCTGCAGATATGCAGTCTAAAGGTAAGCCAACATTGGGGTGAAAGTATAAGCTATTCTTCACTGAGTGTTTCCAAATAACGTACACAGATGTGGCCTGCACAGGTCTGAACGAAGAACGAAGAAGTTCACGTTGTGAACATCACATCACATTATACAGCTGGGCACCGCTCGGACACTTTTTTTATGTACTCTACAGTTTGGGACACCCTAATTCTCCTTTCGCACCATAAAAGAGTGAATAGTGCACGGATTAGGACGTAGCAGTAGAAACTACTTGAACTCTTAGTGAATCCTGTGCTTGACCTAAACTGCTACCCTGGTTTGTTTGCCAAATGCTTAAAACACTTTCTTCTTCTGTAGTAAAAAACAAGTATCAGAGGACCTATATTTTTGTAGCATCACCATGTGGTCGGAGACTTTCTGTAGCTCCCAGGCGTCACACTGCAAAGAAGCATTACTACTATATTTCCATCCACAGTTTAGGATTGCAAAGACACAGACAAATACAATTTGCCCCAATATGGCATTACCTGAAGGTGCCCATGTGGCTGCGGCAGAAGGCACATGCAACGTCTTCATCAAATTATTAGTGACTCATGACTAGAAACAGTTTTCTTAAACAACTTAACCTAGCCCAGTGTTTCTCAATTATTTTCTGTCGCGCCCCCCTCGGAAGAAAATAAACATCTCGCCCCCCCGCGCAACTATAAATAGTATTATTTGTCTTTAAATTTGTTATAAGTACACCTCTGCATAACACAGTATTCTAATTAAGGTATAAGACAAAAAAAGAAAGAAATTTGGACCAACTTACAACAAAGAATAGCTTTATTAACTGTAGCGGAAAAGATGTAAGGTGCATCTGAAATGTAAAAAAAACATTAAATCCTTAATAAAACTATAAACATTGTTTGACTGATCGTGATTGCTGGTAATATTCGACACGTTTTCTCTGAAAAAACTCAAGCAGCTTATCAGTGTGATTGGGGTGTAATGTCTTTAAGTGACGCCTTCATTTATTTGGCCTCATGCTGTCCGCTGCAACATTTGTAGACTCAGTAAGCACACCTGTCTCTCCTCGTCTCCCACCGTAGTCACAGTGAAGCCAAGCGTTACATACGCTCGTCATATTTCCCCTCCTTCGGGAGACTTTCGTTTGTCTCTTTATCTCCTTCTCTCTCCACCTGTCTTCTACACTTCATGTCTAAACTTCATACTCTGCCAATGAGAGCGCCACTGCCCCCGAAATGTAGTGGAGTTGGAATTGCACTTTATTCTAGAACAGTAAAAAAATGTAAAAATAAACATGATAGACATATACATTACTTGTAATAAAAGTGTGAATGGAGACTGGCCCTGACTGCTTGACTGTATGATAAATCAAATTGATCTGATGTAAACTAAACCTACATTCTAAATTGTGCTTAAAAGGGTTGATACAATAATATTGAGTTGCATTCTGTTATTGTGTTGTGTCTGCTTTTCTCTCTCACACAGTTTTCCAGTGAAGCAAAAGGGATTTTGATTTTCAACACATGCATTTACAGCCAAAGTCATGGTAATTCCCTTTCTGTAACTATTCCGATTATATGATTTATGGCTTATGTACTTAAACATGTATTTAAGCCTTAAAGCGGGATAATTCTATGAGACTAGTAGAATAGAATAAGAATATTTCTCTGTAGCTACATACATATGTGCACATGTATGTACACCCAAAAAGTTGTGGTCATACGTTAATGATATAAAATGTTATAAAATAGTATATGTCCCACATCACTCGTAAATAACAGTCTTTATGTTTTTTCTACCTTTTGAAATGGACCACAACCTCAATGTGCTCCCTAATAGCTAAAATTAAAGTAATTCTTTTATATAGCATTACAAACCACAACAGTGGTCAAGAAACTATAAAAAAAAATGTTGAGTTCAGCAAATACAACATTGATGATAGTTAAGATATTTGAAGTGCAAAATGTCTGTGATATATTTGAGGGTGTTCAGTTTGTCTTCTCTGTATTAGATTTCTAGACATTAATAACGGAGACAGGAGTTGGTAAAATTGAGTTTTATGTTCATAATTGGACGGTGTCTGATAAATGTCAGTTTCTGCCCTTGCGAACCTCAAATTGATTCCATCAAGACATTGGAAGATTAAAACCCACCAGGCTCAGTTATCTGATTCATTTTGCTGTCAAAACAAAAATGAACCCCCTCCAGCAAAATGCTCTGATTCTGAAAACACATTTGTTTCATTCTTAAGTCAATATCATTTAATTTGTTTTTATCAAATGGTTGCACTACATTAACTATATTAACCTGTATTATTATATATTATTAGCAGTGAGGAAGAGACACGAGGCAGAGATGGAAGTAGCAGAGATGAGGATGTTGAGGTTCAGTTTAGGAGTGACAAGGATGGACAAGATTAGGAACGAGCACATCAGAGGAACAGCTCAGGTTGGTTGTTTTGGAGACAAAGTCAGAGAAGCCAGATTGAGATGGTTCGGACATGTGCAGAGAAGGGATAGTAGTTATATTGGTAGAAGGATGTTGGAGATGGAGCTGCCAGGCAAGAGGGCAAGAGGAAGGCCAAAGACAAGTTATATGGGTGTGCTGAAGGAGGACATGAAGGTAATTGGTGCAAGAGTAGAGGATACTGAGGCCAGAGTTAGGTGGAAACAGAGGATTTGCTGTGGCGACCCCTAAACTGGGAACAGCCGGAAGAAGAAGGTTGCACTACATTAACTGGTAGTTTAGTTTGTGAAATATCAATACAAGGGAGTAACTTTGGGTGCCCTTCGTTTCCTGTTTACAGTTCTGTCGTTTCCTCCATTACCTGACTGTGCAAGTCGAACTAAAGAGTAGAAGCAATGTCCCCAAAGAACCAACAGCCTTGCTCTGGTTCAGGATGTACATCTCAGCACTGAAGTCTTTATCTTCTACCCACAGGTGAGAAGCATTTCTCTTGGACTGTGGCGACCAAAAGAAACCCAAATGGCCAAGAACCATCAACCCACCCAAATCTGGCAACTCTGCTTTAATGTCGGTAAATTTAAGAAATAGGATTACTAAGACTACGTTCATACTCCAGCCCACAGTGTCCCAAATAAAATATTTTTTTGCCCATATGTGACTTGTATTTGATATTTTCATAAAAGTCTGAACAGCTTCAGATCCAGGTCACTTTTATATGTGGTCCCGAATTCGATACATATCTCTTTTCTTTTATTTTTGCAATGAGAGCTCAGTCTGAAAAGCCAGGTCGCATTTATCCGACTTTTACGTCCTTGTATGAGGACAGACACCACATTTGTGGGTGTGGAAACGAGGTTTAACAACAATCATGGCTGACGATGGAGCTGAAAACAGCCAGTGGAAGGAAAGTGAAGTATTAGAAGTAATTAACATTTCTTAATAAAAATTGGAATTAAGCATTAAGCCCATAAGCTATGATGAAATAACTCCAAACACTAAATACGACTGATTAGCGTCAACATTTTTAGCTTCCAGACTTATTCGCTTGAATAAGATCCAATAAACATCTGCCTTTTTCTTTTCTGCAAGGGTTTGGTTACTGATTTTATGTTTTTTTCCTCCATCAATTTGCATTTCTTGTCTATATATCCAATCGCGCAAACCCATGTACAAAATTTTAAATGAGTAAATGTTAACCACCATACATTTTTTGGAGGACCATTGATTAATTTTCTTTACAATCTATTAGGAGCACTAATATAAATTTAATCAAATTGCTAATGTGAATGCATTTTACCTTGACTCATGATTAGATGACAAAAGAAAGCGTTTGATCACTTATTTTTTGCACTTTGTGTACGATCATGCCTTTCCACCAAAGAATTATGGGAGTTGTTACAGTTACAAGAAAAGGAAATTGCTTTTCTCAGCTTTGCCAGCAGTTTAGAGAAGTCGATCATGACTGATGTCAATACTTTCAAAGCAGCACAAACACATTTCAGTAAAACGATCACCATAATTTCCTTCAGATCAGAGTGGTGACAGTTTTTTGACTAGTCTGTGGAAGTCATGAATTCCTCCAACATGTTTGTTAGTATTTCATCATATTCGTGTCCCGAGGGGGGGAAATCCACCCTCTACATCCTCCGATCCTTCGCCCCATACAGCCTCAGATGAGTGATTCATACTGGTTCCTCGCTGGTAACACCAGGAACATCCAGCTCTTTATTACCCTCATCTGTCACCATCACTTCATCAGTTCAATGACCGTCGGCTCTGACCACCGGCTGTTCCTTTCCAGTCCCTCGTTGCTTCTCTCGGCGATGAATGGGAAATTTACGCTGCCTCAGAAGCCCACAAATGAAGAGGCAGCAAGCATTCAGCTTCAGCGCAGTGTCAGGAAGAGGTCCCTCGTGATTAGTGTGAGAAGATGCTGCCGGTTTCCTGCTCCCTCACTTTCACTGTCGCTTTTCCTGGCACATTAATTGTTTACGAGCACAGTTGTTAAAATTTTTAAGGTTTGTATCGTGTTGTTAATGTGAGGGACTGTATTTATGAGTTTAAAAACACACAGCTATGAAGCTGTTTAGGAGGTCATAAAAATTCCCCTGTTCACTGCCAGTTTCTTTCTGAGATATATTTTCCTCCGGCTAATTTTATAATGTTTTCTCACCATAAGGACTGGGGAAATGTGTTGGTGTACATTGAAATAAAATGTTTTACATACAAGCAACTCTTCAAAAATAGATAGATAGACGTTATGAATTAAAGTTAGAAAACCATAGGAGGGATTTTCTTCTTTAAATTAAATATAATTTAAATCGTTTTTTTTTATTAAGTTTGGCATGTCGTTTGTTTTCCATTAAAATATAGAGCTGATATTCTGGCTGGAATTTGCAGCATACATTTTTTAGCATAGTAATGGAATATTTAATCTGTTACAAAACAGATACATTTAACTCTCAGATCTTGAGTGTCTGTCTGTATATATATATGTTATATATATAAATATATATATATATATATATATATATATATATATATATATATATATATATATATATATATATATATATATATATATATATATATATATATATATATACATGTTTGTATGTTTATGTACGTGGATTCATTTTAATTTCATAGCGATTAACATTTGTATCAACTTTAACAAATACAACATTTGCAGATGAATTACAGAGAGAGAGAGATATTATGAGAAATGGTGTAGTTCTTAAGTTGAGACCATTCATTAATATAAACCATTCATTAATTGGATTGCTACAGACCTTATATATACATACCCTGAAGAACCAAATTAACTTGTGTTAAATTGGAATCTGTGGTCACCTTTAAGTTGAGTATAGAGAGATTCAAAGCCTTTATGGCGAAAGTATATGAAGGAAACTCGTCTTAAAGCCAGTTATCTGGTCTCGTCAGTTCCTACCAGTTATTCTTACTGTCACTTCTTTCAGCGTTGATTATGTCTTTATCATTCTATTGTAAGCCACATCTGTGGAGTTTTATGTTGACTGCCTACCTGGCTTGTCTTCTCCTATATTGAGGCTACTTTCTGTTTTATCTTTTTTTTGATCTGCTTTTATTCTACTTGAAGAATAAATATTGTCCAAATCCTTACCTCCAAGTGATCCTTCTGAGCAAGCCTTGTAGCTCTCACCCTTTCTTTTTTGTTCCACAATAACTGTTTAGCGGTCATATTTTAATTGTAACATCAAACAGCATTTTCTGTTGTTTGATGTACTTTGTCAGATCTGATTCATATGTGTCTGTACCCTCTTGAGCACTCCTGTCAGTATTGATCTTGAGTCATTATGCCAAACAAACACTGCACACAAAGGTTTCAGAAATGGTTTCATCACCCCGTTCCTGAAACCACTGATGCAACTAATGATGACTTTGGGAAGACAAGAGCTAATAAGATGAATCGGTGGCAGTCACTGAGGTAAATACCTGAAGGACACCAAATCCTTGAGGATAAATTAGTTCTTTATAAACATTTCCATCATCTTGTGACTTTCTTGTGACCTGCGCTAACTGACTGGAATAATTACGCAGGTGGCGTTTTATTTACAAAATCTGCTTAGTTGAGAGGATTCTTCATATGTTTGATGATAGGTAAAAAGTTCCATTAATCACATAATTAATTATTCCTTTTATGTATGTGATTTGGACAAACGTGTTTGTTCCTGTCTTGTCTATAGATTTTATTAAAATACATCACACATTAATCCAATTTGGCTATTATGGTGCATAAACTAAAGACGACAAGTATAACAGTATAACATCAGTGCGTTTTGGAACATTTCACTCCAGCTCTGATGTATAGTTTCATTTTTGTAGCCCCCCCCCTCCTCCCCTACCAACACCACTGATCGCATGACTTGCTTCATAACCTGTTCTAGTGAAGCTAAAGAACACAACTTTCTGCATCAACCAGCATGTGATGTAATATGTCTTCGCGCTTGCTGGGAGTAATGGTGTTATCTAGAGATGATCAGATGCTTTATAATAGGTTCTTCATTTACGAATGAGAAGGAATAGGCAACCACTGGGGTCTAGTTCATCTACAATAGGAAAGTGTTAGCGATAGGTGAACTGGAAAAGTGCGAGAGAGCAGTGCATGTATGAAAACTACTGATTGTATAAAGTGGACGTAGTGTGCGTGACGTCAGCTGTAGGTTTTCCCATAAAGCAAATTTGGCTCTTAGTTTGGGTAAATCAGCCTTTTCTTCCTTCACAGGCAAAAAGAGGTTATTTGGTTCATCAGAAATGATGAGAATGAAACCTCATCACTTGGTGAGGGGCACTCTCTCGATTTTCTTCATGGATTAGTTGGAGCAGGCAAATTTGGCAAGTTACAAACATGTTTTTATGAGCTGCTTTCTCAATATAATCTATGTTCGCTATTTTGTTTCGAGACTGAAGCTGTGGAGTGGGATTTTGGGTTTAGGTCTGTTTTGACGAGAATTTCACATGCAAGAAAACTCAATGGCTTCATGCGCTCATCCTGGCATGGTCCACACAATCAATTTTTTCATTTTTCTATTATTGTATATAGTCAGTGAAATTTTTTTTTTTCAGTGAAATTCTTAATTAAACTTTTAAGTCCGAAAAAGCTCAGAAAACTGTCAATAGGTTAAAAAGTTGACTAGAGAGATGACATTTTCCATCAACAATCGTTTTTTGCTATGCAAAGTTTTTGGATCCCTGACAGTTGCAGCTTCCTTAAAGGTTATTAGAACCTTCATAAACATTCATTATTGTGTAAATTATATTAGTTGCTGCGGACTACTGAATAAACAAACATACAATCTGCACCCACAATGAATTTACTGCATCTTTGAATTTTCATCAGATAAAGATCACCTTTATCTCAAAAAGGAAACATTTAAAAGGGAACATGGAAGCAAGCTGAAACTGACTTGTAATTTACATTTTTTTTTATTTAAACCTTATTAAACACATTCACATTCATTCAAATTCTCATAGACTGCTTCAGTGTTCAGGTGAACTATGCGAGCTGAAGATTCCCACAGCTTCTACATTTGTAATTCATAAGCTGATATAAATGGATGGATCCTTCTTTTCTGCCAGGTTTTGGCCACTAATGGTTCATAAGGGGATTCATCCATGGAGACCACAGCGCTCTCGAATGAATGTATAAATTAGTAGCTGCATCATGTTTACTCAACTGAAAGGGTATCGGGGGCAGAGCCAGAGTGTGTATTTGCCAATATTCTCACAGAAGAAAAATTATGCTCTTATAGCAGACGATTGTGAGGGGAGTGCGAAATTGTGGGTGTGTGTGGTTACCTTAGAGACAACAGAGGCTGAAAACATGACTATTCCTCATCAGAGGGTCTGAAAGGTTGTGTTTGTTCTTTCAATTTAATTTTCATTTAGTACAATTCATTTCCTTTTGAATAGCAGGTTCACTTAACTCGGCTAGCAATGGTTTTACTTGTTTTCGTATTACACAGAGATGAAGCAGATCCATTTATAGTCCATTTATGTAGTTTATACGCTTTCTAAAAACATTCTGAAAACACAAATGAGAATTTTATCCCATAAAACATTTACATACTCATCATAGTAATTACCATTGAAGTAGCTGAAGTGTTTTAGTTTTTTACTTTATATGTTTCATGGAGGCATGATTATGGGAATGATGCAATTTTTGCCTAAATGTGTGTAACATTAAACTATATATATATATATATATATATTTTTATATATATATATATATATATATATATATTTTTATATATATATATATAAAACACATTAAAAGGTTCTTGTCTTGACTGAAGTTCTGGATTTGGAGGCATGGCTTTTTTCATTCGGCTTGTTTTGTAACTCTGCCCAATGTCAAGATGAAAATAAACATTCCAAAGCAGTCCAAAGAATATGGAATATGAGCTTGAGTATTTTTTTTTTATTATTAGAAGGAGCTTTTTACTACTTTTTTAAACTACGACCCATTGGGCTTATTAAACCAACCTGCCGAACGTGAGCGAAACGCAATGCGTGACCACATCCGCGTTCCATGTCAGTTGTTCATCAATTACAGGTTCAGTGCTGAAATAAGGTTTCTATTCACTTCAATAGATGGAACGGCCATGAAATTTTACACTTGTTTCCTTATCCTTGAGGAACAGTATGGATCTAAACTCTATGAAATTAAACACAATGGGACACGGAAGTATATTGATGTCTCACCTCAATGACGAAGGAACATGCAACTTTTAGAATTCAAAAGATGAACACATTTAAGATATAGATTGAAGATAAAGTATGACAACAAAATAGGAATTTACTAATTTGACTAAAATAAACACCTACCCATGATAATTTTTGAAAAAGCAAACCCAATCTGAAACACAACAATCTGAAAGCTCAAACTAGAAGCACTAAGCAAGATTTTAACGGAAGTACGAGATGTTCATAAGGTCTATCACCTTGTTAAATTTACAATTACCTTGTTTTGCCTGCAGTTCTTCAAAAGATGGCTCTCTTCAGCTACATTAACCACGTTCACGTACTTTACTCTCTACTTTCACCAGATCTTGAAAAAAAAAAAATCAAGAAAAGAAAATTGGATTGTGAGCGTTTTTTTCATACACTTTTGACAGCAAAAGTTTTCAGAGCAAAAGTCCAGTCAAAGGCTGTCAGCCTTAAATGCCAAGAAAGTGTTTCTGTTTTTTTATGAGTACAGTATCAGGCATCACTTTACAAAGAAGCACGTCAAAACAAGGTTACCAGCCTTGATTGCCAGATTGAACGCAAAGAGGGTTTTATTGCTCCACATCATAAGGATTTTCATGAATTGCATTAATACAAATATAATTTTAAAAACATATTATTTCTAATCATGCACCCCCCTCTCTAGATGTTTGGCACCCTTAGCATTTGTCCAGGGATGTCCTATTTGGAAGGGCCGTCCCTGTTGGATTCCCTGGTATCTCTCATTTTCTGAGACTTTTTTTATGTGACTAACTCGATGCATGTCGGTCAGGTAACATTTTCAAAACAGCGTAACATCTTGACCAAAAAAGCTGCCAAATCTCCGCAGACCCTACATGCAAGATTATCACATGCTTAAAGTTTTGGACCCCAGGTGTGGCACAATTTAACATTTTCAGTTTTCACAATAGCAGAAGGAATCTTTTCGTAGTCTTGTCTATGTTTGCCCTTTACCCTTTATCCAAATCTACTCCCAAAAATCTGAATAAAATAAGTTGTGTTACAAAATAAAATTCAATTATGTTACGATCCTAGTAAAAAGTGTCATCCTGAAATTTAATGTGTGACAAGAATGCTTTCAAACAAAGTAATTCCTGATCCTACTACTGTGGATTCTACTAGCTGAAGAGTGTAGTGTATCACATTTCTTCAGGTTCTTCCAATAAACCTGTGTCAAAGTTCTCTCTGCATGACAGACGTAAATAGCATCCCCAAATTAGTTGCATTTCTACTTTTTCGTTTCATCACTTGCTCGATTTATATTTTCCGTTTGACGTGTACATTTGGCATTTCTCACAAACAGAAGCAGAGCACAGTCCCTCTCACTCGAGCCTATCATACGTTCTCATTCTTTATGCAGTTGCTGATGGATTTCATTTCTCAAGTGTATTCCAACCACCTCCTTGACAATGTGCTTGGGTGCTATAAGAATTGCATTTTTTATTTTGCTCACGTGTGCATCATCTTTGTGTGTTTCCCCGTTGTGTCTCCACAGAAACCTCTTGCTCATTCAAGTCATGTCAGAGACTAGACACTCCATTGTCAAAGATGCTTTCATCTATTGGCTTCAAATATGGCTGTCATCCAGTCCAATTATACACTGAGAAATGGGTACCGTTACACCTAAAGGATTGATTGAAGATAGAAAAGAAAGGGCGGAAAGGAACGCCAACTTTGATTCAAGGACACACACGGCTAAGAAAAATTAAGTGCTCTACTAAAGGCCTAATTTGTTCAGGAATGTTGGTAAGTCTATTTTTGAGATTGTAGCAGATTTAGGGTTAGTGGTAATGCCTCAGAGCCCTCTAAACTATACAACAGTTCTTAGTGAACAACATCATGTTTTTTTTAGAATAAAAGTTGGTCCCATTTGGACTAGCTCTGATTCATTTATAACTTTCGAAACACAATATTTGTCATAAACAGGAGCTTTGACTCCTCTACATATACATTTATGCATTTAGCAGAGGCTTTTGTCCAAAGCGATTTACAGAAGGGGAAGACAATGTGAATTTTGTTACACCGTTAAAGAAGTTGTCATAAACCACAGCCATGCCTTTAAAAAACGATTTAATTATAATTACTTGCTACTTTTCACTAATAGTAACTGAGTTACAGTACTATAAAAATAACTAATTACCAGGGTAATTATTGTGTTACTTAAGTCTGTCAAATACAATCAATTTATACCATTCCACACTAACCTAACGTGATACAAAACTGTCAAATTCACCCTAACATTATGTATATTATGATATAAAACACATAAAACTCAATAACTGTTTTAGAAATGTAAATATTTATTGCACTGTACATAATTTGTTGATAACTTAGTTTAAAAACAAACAATCCTTCTTAAGAAACGTAGCAAAAATAAACAAATAATAACAATAAATATTAAATCACTATATTGTTTAATTCTGCCGAAATTATATGTGTTTGTGCGGAAGAAAAATCAAGTTGCTTGCTTTGGTTTTGTGGCTTCATCTCCTCCTGTTAGCAGAGCTAGCATTTCTACCTGCGTTCTTAGCCACTAATTTGGTGGTGCGGTGTAACAATGTTAAGTGCTTCGTTAGATTTGAGATTTGAACAGACATTTTTCCAGCCTTTCACCTGATCGAGGGAAAAGTAGTGTTTGTATGTTCATTTAGCGGAGCTTTGAAACTATTAGACTTGCCATGGATTTGCTTTGAGGTCTCGATGACCGCGAAAGACATCTATGTGTGTGTGTGTACAGACCCGCCCTAACGCGCTTCTGTTTAGCAAACGATTGACGGTTTCTTTACATCAGCCAATCATCATGTTCTTATAGTGACAGCACGTTCACAGAAACACCAATCATCATGATGTGTCCTACCAAAGTCTCATGTGAACACGCACGTTCACACTCAAACCTCAGAGAGGTGCTCTGGTTGCAAAACGTGGCTCGCATTAAAACCACTTTAATGTTATCAAATATTGGCTGCTGTAGTAACACACATTTTATGAATAGTAGCGCTTATGGTGTTGTAACAGGGAAAACAGTAATTGCTTAGATTATGCGTTACTGAAAAAATAAGCGCTGTTAGAAACACCGTTTATTTATAGCACAGGTATTCCCATCCCTGTCTGTATATAATCGTTTAAAATAAACATGTTTTCAATGATTATCTTATCTTGATTTATATTTTTTCCCATAATCAAACAGCTCTAACTCATATTTTCAGTCTCCCCAAATACGTCATCTACCTCCTTTCAATGAATATGGGATTCCAAAAACATACACGAATGCCTGTAAATCCAACTTCAGACATGCCTCTGATGAGAAAACATCACTACAGTATGGTAAAAAGTAAGTATGGTATGACCCCTTTAGGCATTCCAATAAAATGACAAGCACTGAATTAATTCTGATACATGAAGAATGAAAATATTACTGTAACAGACATCAAAGGGGGGACCAACAGTGTCACCTGATTTCATGTCTTGATGACATGATTTCTTTATAATCTACAGATGGTAGAAGGAACTAAGTATGCTCACAACGCTCATGTAATATTTATAGCTCAAAACAACATTTCACCACCTATACGTTTGAGGATAGCTTGAGTTGACTGTCGCAGGTGCATGAATTAGATCCAGATGTAAATTTGATTTCATTATTGAAAACTACCACCTGTAACAACTGTTGTTGGATAATCTTTCACCTTCTTTGACCATTTGATTAGAAAATTAAAAAGCTGTGTCATTTTTATTTGAACTATTATAGCTTAATGACCAAGTATAAATACTGGTTAAGTGCGTTTTATGTTTTGATGATCAATACAGCAACATAAAACATTGTCCCCGTTCTCTTTTCATAGCATGAAACTGTGCCTTTTCACCCTTCACAGTTATCAAACAGGGTAATATACCTGTTGTATGCCAACGTATAGTAAACAATGGGAGAATCGTCTCGTTGGAGATATTGTAGTGTTTCTCGCTGCTCCAGCTCAACATAACGTCACCCATACCCAGGGCCGTTTGAAGGAATTTGGGGGCCCCAAGCAAAATGGACATGGAGGCCCCCCGCACGCTATATAAATACACTTTTTACTGTTAACAAACAATGAAATTATAATTAAATGTTTACTAATTATTAGTAGTGCTGTGAGTCGACTACCAATGCTTAAAAACATCACAAGCTAATTTTTGATGCACAAAATTTATTGTGTGGTTTTCCTAAATAGATTATCACAGTGGAATAGTTAGTATAGCATGCTATGCCACTTTCATCAAAACCTAATACAAAGCTATAGGAATGTCATGTCATTAAATATGATAAACAGCGATTCAGGAACAGATCTGCATCTTTCTTATCCCGTTAAAAAAACATATTACAGTATGTAACCATATTCCGTCCGTTCAAAAAAAAAAGTTGCTCTAACTGTTCTTTACAAGCAGCATTTGCTGTCAGGCAGGTAGCTTAGCTAACATACATAAACATATTTCTGCTAGCCTACCTGCTGCAAAATTGCACCTATTGTACAAGACAAGTAGAGCTATTTTATGTGTGTCATTTATCACTTAACACTGCCTTGTTTTTTCTTATCATCCTCTTCCTTTCTCTTCTTTCTTTTTTGGCTTCCTGAAGCATAATTCTGCTTCATGACTGCCGAGGAAGTTTTGTATTTTGCCGGCAGCAGAGATGGCGTAGTTGGCGGGCTGCTGTCAGTGAGGGGGCCCCCTTGAGGGGGATCCTGATAACAGTGTCATTGCACTTTACTGCATTCACTATCAATGGGGCGCTCACGCAGTTTGTCGCTGCATTTTATTCTTGACCAGTCGTTGTCTTGGGGCCCCAGGCCAGCTCGGGGCCCCAAGAAATTGCTTGGTTTGCCTGCCTTGTCGCAACGGGCCCATACCTACATTTTTATGACTTTCTAGCAGAGGAAGGATTTCAGACAATGTAGGTGACTGATGTGAAAGAATGAAGGTCTTTCTTTCAACCTAAAACTTAACATTTTGAACCTGATGATGTATACACTGCAAAATCTGAAAAAATAAATAAATAAATAAATAAATGGATGCAAAATACTTCACTTAAATAAACATCAGACATTTTTCATTGTTTAAAGTAAATTCACTAATGCACAAAATGCACTTTTATTCTTCTTTGAATAAACATTATTACAGTGTATTCAATTTTCCTCTTCTAATCTTTATAATGCTAGAAATGTGTAACAGATTGAGTTTTACCCCAGGCTAGATAGACCCTTTTTGTGAGAACAGTTTTAGAGCTCATCATTAAGACCTTGTTGGGCTGAAGTGATTGAGCACTTCCATCTACCACCCACCAGTCTAGAGGAATAGGAAGCAGATTCGCTGTTTCCACTGAAACAAAGTTGGACTTCCATTTGTCTTTTTCAACTCTGGTCATAAAGTGACACTCTAGGGGCTATTTTATCCAGAACGAAGAGCGGCCATTGTTTACTTGACTAGTCTCAGAGGTCAACTAGACATACTCGATCAAACTAATTCACAAGAAACACTCGAAGACACGTTCTACAATGATCTAACATATCCTCCTGAAACGTACAATTCTGCTGAGTATATGATTAACGGTTTATTAAAAGTATTTGATTGTCACTAAATAAAGTTGCTTGAATAGTTATCTTCTACTGGTTCTGACATGCAGAGAGGGAAAAAGCAACACTCTAGTTTTCACCCTATAATTAGAGTTAAAGACGCTATGTATTGACCTCACAGGTCACATGATGTAACACCACGCCAGCAGAGGGAGTTCTCACCTGAATAATGACTCTGCTTCCTCTGCTTCTTCAGCTATCACTTTCTGTTTGGCGGCCATTAAAGCATGGCCATATGGAATAAAATTGAGGTCAAAAACTTTTGAGAAAGCGCAAATGAAAACGCAAACGCAAAAAGAAATTTTGAGAAAGCAAAAAGTGAAACGCAAATGTAAAAACAAGTTTTGCGAGATAAAAAGCAGTTTTGCAAACGGAAATTAAGAACTGCGAGTAAAAATCAGCCGCTCAACATTTGCAACTCAAATTTTTATTTGCGTTTCAGTCGACTTTTGCACTTGCGATTTAGTTTTTTGCTTGCACTTCTGTTTTTTGGCGCGCGCGGAGTTTTGTCCCCTTTTTGCCACGGAGGGAAGAGCTAAGAGAACAGACCCACCCACGAAGCCGCATCATCAGCCAGAGATATATTATTTTACCATTATGACAAACGATAGGCAGTATCCACATACGATAGAAAAGAATAGTGCATTTGTTTCAGCAAATAAAGGAATCAATACCTGAGGTTGACTCGGGTCTCTTTGCTGTTGCGCCATGTTGAGCTGCTACACAGTGGTCCAGCTTGTCTCTGGCTGATGATGCGGCTTCGTGGGTGGCTCTGTTCTCTTAGCTCCTCCCTCCGTGGCAAAAAGGGGACAAAACTCTGCGAGCGCAAAAAAACAGAAGCGCAAGCAAAAAACTGAATCGCAAGTGCAAAAGTCGACTGAAACGCAAATAAAAATTTGAGTTGCAAATGTTGAGCGGCTGATTTTTAGTTCTTAATTTTCGTTTGCAAAACTACTTTTTATCTCGCAAAACTTGTTTTTGCATTTGCATTTCACTTTTTGCTTTCTCAAAATGTCTTTTTGCGTTTTCATTTGCGCTTTCTCAAAACGTAGTTTTTTGCTTGCAACCTTTTGACCCCACTTTTGTTCCATATGGCCAGGGCCAAACAGACCTTGTGAAGTATTCTCAGTTCTGCTGCCTTTCTGAGCGTTCCTTTTGACTTATTTGGATTACCAGGTGTATGACCTTTTCGCCTGCCTCTCTGGATTTTGCCTTTTGGATTACCGCTTTGTTTTGTTGCTGGTTGGATTGTTTATTATGTTTGTTGAACTGTTTTCTCATTAAACTTCTGCAAATGGATTTCAACACAGCTTCAGCCAAGTAACATAATGCAAGTGTATGTCAGGAATTGACTTGTAGGTGCATCATGCAATCTTTCTCCATTAGAATATGCGATCCAATTCAGAATAGAAATCATCAATGATGTTGCTATTGAGGTTTGTACAAGAATGTGAGGGCTTTTTTTCTCAGACAATGTACTGTAGATGCTACGAACTGCCAATCATTGTCATGGTGGTTACCAGAAGCTCGTGTATATCTGACATTTTATGTAAATAAATATAAGCATTCACTAGATTTGTACACACACACAAAAAGACAAGCATTTCTGTTTTGTATAGTAAGTAAATACGCAAATAAGTAAGTGAGTACTGGGACATGGGAGCCAATGAATGGTTGTTAGAACCCAAAAAATATGAGCAGTTTAGTCGCCGCATTTTGAACCATTTGGAACCTTTCAATGGCCGTGTATGGAAGGCCCATGTAGAACGCATTACTTTGGTCAAGGCGTGTGGAAATAAAAGCATCTGGCTCAAACTCATGCTTAACCTTTATATAAACACGGTAACAAGCTTAAGAATGCCTTTTGTAAGCAAAAACTATTACAGTTCAAAACCACATACTAGGTAAGCTACTAGTATTTAAAAAAAAGTCAAACACAATCTGACAACAATGAAATAATTGCCTATTAATTAAAATGGTTGAATATTTTATTTTATACAAGCAAATTTCATGTTTTGTCACACAATAATGCATACTACTTAATGCTGTTGGATTTTAAACTATGAAAAATACAACAAGAATATATTTTGTTCACTCTGCATGCAATTCAACCCATTAGGCATTTATCCGATTATTTGGAAAAATAATTAAGGACTAATCGACAATGGTAATATCTGTTAGTTGGAGCCCTAATAGTAGCATTAACATTATCAGTGGCTTGTGAGAAATATACTTTAAATACTTTGTGCTCACTTTACAAGCAATTCTACACGTTTTGCAAATTTAACCAAATAGTCAATTAATCTGATAATTGTTGTCAACGTATCAATTATAGGAATAATTGTTCTTTACAGCCCTAATTGTTAGTTACAGCCCTAATAGTAACATTAACATTAACGGTGATTTGTTTAAAAATATTATAAATACATTGTGCTCACTTTACAAGCAACTATTCACATTACCGAATGGCACCAATATGTCAATTAATCTAAAAATGTCATCAACTAATCGATTATATAGTTGAACCTCTAATAGTATCTGTTTAGATTCTGACTTATGAAAAATACACACATTGTGCTTCACAGGCAATTATACACATGTTACCAAATTTAACCAATGAGTTAATTCAACGTAAAGTTGTTGTCAACTAATCGATTATAAGAATAATTGTAGTTTGCAGCCCTAAAGTAAAGTCTTCCCAAACTATTGATTTTACCAATCAGATGGTAATTATGTAAATTTTCCCTGGTGATATAATTATACACCCCAAGATGGAAAATAATAGTAACAGGTTCTTAATGAACAGCGTTTAATTGCACACGCAGTAATTAACACCAGCAGACACTCGCCCATCCACGGCAACACGCAGTTCACATGCTTTTACAAAGGAGGAAAAAGTGTCACTATGGAAACAAGAGAAGGAATTCTGAATGCAAGTCTCCTGAGAAACTGCAAGTGGAGATAAAAAAACAGGCCAAGCTTAGTTTTGTCTGCAACTCTGGCAGGATAATTTACAATGTCATCTACATTCCTAGCTCTGTGACATAAACAAGTGGAGAAAACACAGCTAACCGCCTGTCACATTTCCTGCTTTACGAAATACTGATGCATCCATGTGTTTACGGCACATATGTCCTTGTTTGCGCTATATAAAATCAACCAGCTGCATATGCAGCGTGCAACGCTAGCCTCATTACAGTGCTTTAGCAGAGGCAATCTATTTTAATAACAGCTGCCACAGTCTTACCCTACAATGATAAATAAAAATCTAAATGACTCGGGACAGGAAGATTCCCGCGGGAGGGAGAGGTGATGGAGATGTGTGTGGGGCTCAGGGATCTTTTCTGTGATAATGCCAGAAGTGTGACCGGCACGTTCCTCCGGCTCCGGAGTTTGTGTTGTCAAACCTGTGGCTGCGGGGAACATGCTAATGCTTGATCTGCTGGAGATTCGGAATAATAAGTAGCTTGCATAGGAGCTGCCGAGGTGGGCGAATTTGCTTCTTATTTTCTGTATTACGTTTATGAGGAAGGGCTCGGTGATGACACGAGTGGGGGTTGGGGGGGATAGAGCGGGAGAGAGAGAGAGAGACTACAGGAGGGGTAAAGCTGCTCTGTTGTAAGGATGATGTCAGTTTCTGCAGCTGAGCCCCAATCTGGACCTCACTGAGCCAAAGTCCTTCCTCTTCTCAGTTTGAGCGGGAGAAAGAGGAGGGATGAAAGCAAGGGAAGAATACCGAGGGCGGTGGCACAGGTGTGTATCAAAGGTCTCTCTTTTTACTTCTCAATGAGTCATCTCACTGTTGACTTCTTCGTTTTTTACGGGTTTTTAATTTTTCTTTCTAAAGATCGTGAAGTTATTGTCTGTCTTCAGTGTGCGAATGTGGTGGGAGTGTGTTAATTGTGTTTGTTACAATGCGATGCATCACGGGTTTAGAAAGTTGGGGCTGTTTATGAGGTTTTAAGAATACTAAGCTTCACTCTAGCACATAAAACACAACTAAACACAACTAAAGTACAAGAGGGATTTTTGTACTGTAGATGATGTGGAAACTATTGCATTTGATTTTGTTTTAAATTATTAGTGAGCAAACAATTTGTTTTTATAAAACTCTTCAAGGACAGTCACCTGCAGGGATGTTTTTTCAGACTTTGTTCACTCTGAAATCTCGTACAGCACAGAGACGTGATTAACCTGGGGAAACCGGAATTATTTTCTAGATCTTAATACATGCAAACTATATTTTGTCGTTCGTAAGTCAAGCCTTCTCATTAATTACGTCTAATGCGTAAGGTTTTTTTTTTTTTGTTAATTTCAGTGAAGATATAAACAGAATCTGAACATTTACAAAGGTGTAATTAAAATAATTCACATAATTTAAGATGTGTACCTTTATGTGCAAAAAATATTAATACCTTGTAAACATAAAATAACATCCATCTTCAGAAGTAATGACTTTAATAATGACAAATTGTGCAAAGTTACTACATCAATTTACTTGCATTTTGCTTAATTTTTTCAGTACTTAAAAATAAAAATGTGTTCAATAAAATGAATACAAAAATGAACAGGGGGCACACAACTTGTAAAATCAGATCTGCAGGGAATCTTTCTGAATGCTGATGTGAGTTGCCACGCTCGGAAAATAAAACTCTTCCCAAATCCTTTTGGCAAATAGGTGAAAACATCTCTTTTTTGCATTCATGGGCATCTTTTAAATGGTGTATGCTGTGAACTTTTGCTGCATACTTTTAGTTGTTTGTTATAATTAGTCGTTTTAAGTACACGTGATAGAAATTTTTCTCAAAAGGTTGAACTTTGTTTTTGGCGGAACAAAAATAAATGTGACACTCCCTTCTCTCTGAAATCTGGATACATTAAACCAATTTTTCACCACTTCAAGGTTTCCTTTAAAGAGTACCCAACCCATCATACGTTTAGTCAACATCTTGTTGGCGTGACTGACGAGGCTGAGAGTAATCTACACAAATTCTATCTGCAGTCATTTTTCATGATAAGTGAAGTCGTAACTTTAAATTCTGACTTTGTGGAGAGGGTATAAGCAAGAAAATTAAACACAGGAAAATGGTGTTAAAACTTGTCATTACTGTAGGTGTAAGGTCATGCTTGACACACATCTGTATTCTACAAGAAAACAGAAAATCAATCAGCAGCTCACGTGTTGTCAGGGATTTAGTATTTTAAGTAAACATTAAGTTATTCGTTGCTTTTGCGACAGTTCAAAGAAAGTGCATCATTTCTGCATAAATCATTCGTTTAATTCCTGGTGAACGCCTTTATTGAACACAAATCTCCCTATTGTGCAGTCAAGGGGAGGATTCTTGCTTTAAAATAATTTGTTTTCTTTATAAAGCACATCTTCAAATGTAGTTCTTTTAGGATTATTTATTTATGTAAAGAGTTTTGTAAAGTTAAAATTTTTGCTGCAGTACCCATTGTTAATCACCTTTAAATACAGAATCGCACGGAAAGGTTTAGGAAGCTGTATTTTAAGGTTTCTTTATTCATCATGAAAATAAAAGCTCAAACTAAAGTATTGTTTATTTCTTTGCACTATACGTTTTTTTTTTAATTCCTTGAAAATCTAATTTTTAATCTTACTTGCAAAAGAAAATTCCTTGAGGACCTCTTTTGTAGCCTTTTTTGTTGTTGCAGTTATTCATCTTTTTACCCATATGATCCGTTACTGTTTGTCGTTGTTTGCTTATTCTCTTTTTCACACTCAGTGTAATGTTGGGTGTAATTAAAGGGCAACCGGCTCTCAGAAATTGGACTTGTCCCCTGAATCCTGTCATTAATGTGAGTGAGTCAGTGCTAGCAGTGGGATTTACAATCAAAAATGCCCCCGTCACAGCTTGTTTCGCACACTCCTGAGCCACCTGACAGCTGGATTTCCTGACATTTTAAGTTGTCTGTACCCTTGTCAATTGTCTTATCCCTGATTGACACGCTCGCACACACATTAGTGCAAACGGGATGATTCTATAGCTGCTCACACTGAGTTGAACCACCTTAGGGGACTGACACTTACAGATGTAGCAGCAGTAATGCATGAATTGCTCCGGTTTTTTTTTTCAGGCTGTCTATTAAGAATTCATGAAGGAAGACATCTTATTACCTCTGTGAAGAAAATAAACTGCTCCGCTAACAATCCCGATACAGTCCTAAATGACCAAGTCTCAAGCCATAAATTAAACCTGTGCAGAAAGGTGTATTTCAATTCAAATTACTGGGAATTTACTGAAGGATTGTTTTAGCTTTCAAGTGTATTACCCTTCAGGCTATATCCAGTGCTCTGAACTCTAATTTTTAGTAACTCTTGATTTTTGCTCTTATAGATTTTAACAAAACAAACAAATGTTGTTTTAAAAGTCCCCTTTAACCCTATATTTTAATCAGCTTTCCTGAACGTGACTCTATGTACGACAGCTTTTGGGTTCCATGTCAGTGGTTTAATCGCTCAGTGGTTACAATTGCCAATTTTACGATTGGAATTTTACAATTGTATCCTTATCTAAAGGAAAAGTTTGGAAACTAACCTCTGAATTAAACCGGGAAGAATTATCACACGATGAGGCACAACAGTATAGCAAAGTTGCACCTTTACAAATGAGAACTTTTAGAATTAATTTAAACAATAATTCATGCCCCTAATCTTTAAAAATTCTTCTTTAAAAATATATCTTTAATCTTTAAAAATCCCACACCATCAACAAAACACTCCTATTTGAAAGCTCAAACCGGAGGCACATGTACAATTGAAATCATTTTTTTTTTTAAATTGAAATAATAACGGCACTGGGTACTGGGTCTATAGTAGGCAGATGCTATGGTAGGCCGATTCTATAGACGTTTCAGCTCAAAATACCATTTCAAATCTTTTAAAATTACTTTTTTGGGGTGTGAAATAATTTATTTATAAGTTATATAACTTACGCGAGTTCAGTTGCATAAGGAGCAGAGTCAAGACTCAACTCTGACACAAGTGAAAGATGCATTGCCATTATGGCAAGTAATTTAACATTTACAACCTTGACCTGACTTAGTTGTAAACAATGTGAAGATAGGAATAACACTATTGTGATGAGTGAAAACTTTATATAAACTAGTCATAAAAACGGAGATATCTGGATTTGGTAATTGTACTGCTAAGTAGAGCACTTTGAATCACCAATGTGTAGGAAAATGTTACACCTAAAATTTTCTGGCCCGATAAACTCAAGGCTACGCCCTGATGAACATGAATTAAATATTGCAGAGCACAACAATCTTAAATCTAAAATGTTTTCGCTACACTGAAATGCAGCCTTTACTTACTAGGAGTTACTAACAAATTCTAAACATTTATTAGATAAGACTGTGATGATGTACATATTAAACACCTCTTAAAATGCTTCGTGGTAGGATTGTTTTGAGCCAGCATACTCTCACAGTATTGCTTTTCACTGGTATTGTAGAATATTTAAAAAAAATATCACTCTCGTAGAAATCACTCTGGAGGCAGGGTAGAGAACAGCAGCAACAGCGGCAAACTTTATTTTGTACTCCTTGTTTAACGAACACAAAAATTATGCTCTAGAGGAAACTACTTTCTATTAATGACTTAAAATTTATATTACACTGGGCAATATAATTCATCATCATATTGACTTCAATTGAGTTTTAATGAAAAACTGCATTTAAACCACATTTAAATGTTTATGCAAAACACATAAAATTGCAACTTTAGCATTCAGACTGATGTCACATTGCAAAAAAAATCTGATGTGTATCTGCTTTATAACTACTTATAAAAATGGGCAGCTTCAGACTGTCCAATACAGGTTACATATGGGTACAAATGTTTTTATTTGAAGCACTTTGGACTGGAGTCTGAATGTAACCTAAGATAGACTGGTTCCAAACTAATTTGAGAGAAATAGCTGTAATCATTCACTCTCTTGAAATAGTTACTTTGCACGGAGCAAAAAAATTTGGGACGTTGTGCAGCCCAAGTCTATAGTTTACATTGAACTTGTTTTAATGGAGAGAAGATAATTATTGCCCAGTTATTATTTAGTAGTATGAACACCTTTATTGGTCATATCACTGTTACATGTAGCAAAATTAAATAAAAAATTTTAAGAAGTTCATGGGTTTCGACTCCCAGTAACTCCAGAATTCTAGAATGCGGCATCTGCTCGGCTCCCATGCCTTATGTACCCAGTACTCGTGCTTTTTTTAGCAAGTGTTCAGATGAAGTTCTCTTAAGCGAGATGTCAAGCCAAAGCGATAGTTTTTTTCTTGTTGATCGCTAATTGGTCAATCAGTGAGCACACTAATTGGTTAGAAAGAATTGTAAAGAACTTGGTGTTTCATTGTCTGGCTTTCTGTAGACGGTCTTCATTGTTCCTTGTTGTGTGAAATCAGCTTTGTTCATTTCTGTCGCATTCGCTAAGATGCCACCAAGCAAAACTTGACAGACATAGCAAAGTGTCACAATTTGCCAACTAAATGTAAGTGGAAAAGCAGCATAAGCACAATCATCACTGTGTTAAAATATCATTTGCAAGTTGTCATGCTTCTCGACATTTAAATCTAAATATACAATAGGTCAATAGATCTCATTTTTTTGTCATTACATTGTTACATCCCTAATATCTTGCATATAATGTGTTGATGTGTTTTTCCACACATACACAAACAAATTTAAGTCATCATTCTGAGGCTCCAACATCCTATAGTAAAGTTGTTTTAATTACTTGCAGGTTTTTAAATAAAACCTTGTTTACCAATATACATGTCTCCCTACCCAGACTGGAAGTCTTGTGGTGATAGGGTATCTCTGGTTTGGGCTTTACAGATCTCTTTGAGACTATTTTTTCTAAACCTTTTCAAGAAGGCACTTTAAAGTCTGAGCATCTCATACCTTGGCTAATCTAAATGCACAACCAACGCTGCAAATGGAGTCACGGTTCAGCAACTCATTATAGAGATGTTGCTTGCTGTCTACTTTGCACTGACCCCAATCTCAGAGGTCTCTCTGCCTGGAATCCACCTGCTTTGCTTCGAGGGCAGCTGCAATCATTCTCAAGCCTATGTAGAACATTAAACAAGGACCTTGAGTGAACTGTGTGCCACTACATGGTGTCTTCAACATCATGAATCAAAATGAACGACACACACTCAGGTTTTCTCACACTGTTATGAGGAGATCAAGGACTTGTTTTGGGTTCGTATGCTGACAGCAGGTGGCATCTAATGCAACCTTTGAGAATACTTGAGTTTGCAAAGAAGAGATCATCGCAGTTCTGATGTACTTTTCAAAGCTATGTCACAAATACATGGCTTCTCAAAGCTGTGTGGAAACACTGAGGAATAGCTTGGCTGCACAGGCTGTCGAGGGAGGCTCTCTTTTCATTACCTTCATGCTCAAAGTTTTAGTTCTTTTAAGCTGTTTTATAACTCTTTTCTGAGTCTCAAACGCATAAGCGATTAGCTTTGAAATAATGTTTAGTTTACATGTCTCTTGAAACTTCACTTTTGAGCCACAGCTCAGGATGTTCTTTAAAGAACAAAGTATAATAAGATTTGTCAGTTATAATAATAATAATAATATTAATGCCTTCAATTTATATAGCGCTTTTCAAGACACTCAAAGACGCTTTGCAATTATCAGAGCATTATTCATTCTCTCCACGTTCACACTCTGGTGGTGATAAGCTACCATGGTAGCCCTCAGCTGCCCAGAGGTAGTCTGACGGAACGTGGCTGCCATTCTGCGCCTACGGCCTCCTGCTCACCACCAAACACCCCCCACCAGTCACACACATCCACCAAACACCCCCCACCAGTCACTCTCACCACCAAACACACCCCCACCAGTCACTCTCACCACCAAACACCCCCCACCAGTCACATACATCCACCAAACACCCCCCACCAGTCACTCACATCCACCAAACACCCCCCCACCAGTCACTCTCACCACCAAACACCCCCCACCAGTCACACACATCCACCAAACACCCCCCACCAGTCACTCACATCCACCAAACACCCCCCCACACCAGTCCACCTACATCCACCAAACACCCCCCACCAGTCACATACATCCACCAAAACACCCCCCCCACCAGTCACACACATCCACCAAACAACCCCCCACCAGTCACTCTCACATCCACCAAACACCCCCCACCAGTCACTCACATCCACCAAACACCCCCCACCAGTCACTCTCACCACCAAACACCCCCACCAGTCACTCTCACCACCAAACACCCCCCACCAGTCACTCTCACCACCAAACACCCCCCACCAGTCACTCTCACCACCAAACACCCCCCACCAGTCACTCTCACCACCAACACCCCCCACCAGTCACTCTCACCACCAAACACCCCCCACCAGTCACCTCATCACCAAACACCCCCCCACCAGTCACTCTCACCACCAAACACCCCCCACCAGTCACTCTCACCACCAAACACCCCCCACCAGTCACTCTCATCCACCAAACCACCCCCCACCAGTCACTCTCATTCACCAAACACCCCCCACCAGTCACTCACATCCACCCAAACACCCCCCACCAGTCCCTCACATCCACCAAACACCCCCCACCAGTCACTCACATCCACCAAACACCCCCACCCGTCACACACATCCATACTGGGCTATGTGGGTGAAGTGGCTTGCTCAGGGCCACAACGGCAGAATGGCCCTAGCGGGGATTGAACCACCAACCTTCCAGTTACAGAACGACCAACTCCACCACTGCACCAACTTTAATGATTGCGTTTGAGTGATCAATTTATTTGGTTTATTTATTTTTTTTCTTATTGTCAGCTGTTCTTACTAGCATGTTTTCCAGATAGCCTGCATCTTTACCCTATAAAGGACTCTCTCTCTAATGAAGGAATTTCCAGAAAATCTCAAACACCCCATCTACCCTTTGCTCTCTGTCTTTAAATTAGAGCTGGATGACTTTACCCAAAACAACAAGAACAAATTCAACAAATAATTATGTTCATACAATAAAGTTTTGAGGCTGCTGCTGTCTTTTTAGCTCGGGTTTCACCCACACCTTTTTCAGTTATCTAGTTTTGTTTTAGGGTCTTTGTTACTTGGCACAATCCTCAAGCGTGTTTTTCAACAGGGGTTGGATTGTTTAGTGCAGGGGTCTCCAATTATTTTTACCCAAGGGTCAAATTGCACAAGAGAAAGCAGGAAGAGTGCCGAAGGCCATGATCATTTCAACTGCCTTCCACTTTTCCTCCACCGAGGTCAAATAACAACCTGCTTAATGAATACATTTCAAAAAGACATTTAAAACAATATTTTTTACATTTATACTGTGTAATCTTTTATCATTATTCAAACAAAAGGAACATATTTATGTTATGCACATGTTTTATTTTATTACACAATGATTTAGAGAGATCATTAATCAAGCACATGAAATTAGTGTTGTCTCTGGCAAAATATAGCAACACTGAACATTTCTATCTGCTTCAAAGCAAGGTCAACTTCATAATTTTTTTAGCTTATTGGGTTCTCATTTGAGATGTGATCAAGTTATACTCAGTAGTAAACTCCTCCATTTGGGAGAAATCACGCAGAAGTAGCTTAGAGTTAAGATGCCAGTTTTGTATAACGTGTTTGACAGACATCAACGTCACTGTAAAATAGTTCGTCTCGTACCATATATGTCGAGGTAGAACGTACGTAGGGCGTGCACACACCTACATAGTCTGCTCTCATAACTTTCTGCAGAAAAAAGCAGGCTCGCAGTCTTTGAACAGCCAGAAGAATTCCATGTGAACTGTATCAGTCTTAACATGATGTTAAATCGCCATCGGTAAATATAACAAATATAACTCTACAGGGCAGTGGACGTGAGAGGCCAATCAGAACCACGTCGTGGGCCGAATCTGGCTGTGGCTTCTGTCCTGTCTTCTTCTTCTTGCTGTGTGGCTTCCATCCCATCTCCTGGGCGTGTGGTTTCTGTCCTGTCTCTTGACTACGTGGCTTTCTTACATCTCCTGGCTGTTGCATCATCTTGCTGTCCCGTCTTCTGATTGTGTGAATTCTGTCCTGTCTCTTGACTACGTGGCTTTCTTACATCTCCTGGCTGTTGCATCATCTTGCTGTCCCGTCTTCTGATTGTGTGAATTCTGTCCTGTCTCTTGGGAGTGCAGCTTCTTTTGTCTCTTATGTGTGTGGCTTCCGTACCTTCACTTGTCTGTCCTGTCTCCTGGCGGTGGGGCTTCATTCCTGTCTTCTTAACTATGAAATCTACTTTTTATAGAGCTTAATAAATTACATAATAAACCATAGTTTTAATGTGGGTTTGCTAAATGGTAGTTGATACATTTAACCTTTTTTGTTAGAAGTCTGTAAAATATAAACACATAAATGAAACTTTACCCAACAAATTCCTCTTTTAAATAAAATTAGCTCTCCGTAAGGATGGGTAATGAAAGATAGTGTCATCAGTGTAGCAGTGGTACGAGAATCTGTGTCTGTGGATGATAGGGCCCAAGGATTCGTTATTGGCATCTCGCAGGGCTTCCGTCACAGACAACAAAGCCGTCTCTGTTGAGTGTCCATTCTTGAAGCCTGATTGGTTGTCATTGAGCTTGTTGTTCCAAGTCAGGAAAAAAGAGAGTTAATTAATGAAGACCTGCTCGTTTGGTGGTTGGATGCACTGAGTGAAGGAGTTTGGACACCTGATCTTCTGTGAGTGGAGTGAATGAGGACAAACAAGGTCTCAAAGATTGTGGATAAATTTGGGTGAAGGGTGGTGCAAACTGTCTTCTGATGATGAGGGATTTGTCTGTGAAGTCATCAGAGAAGTCATCTGCAGTGAGAGAGATTGCTGGGGGAGGTTGGGGCGGGCAAGGCAAGGCAGGCAAGGCAAGTTTATTTGTGTAGCACATTTCGTACACAGGGTAATTCATAGTGATTTACATTGTAAACAAAGAAAAAAAAGAAAGTATATTTAATAAAATCAAGCATAAAAAGTGGAGAGTAGTGAGTTGAAAAGCTTTCGGCTATCTTTGGCATGGTAGTATGTTGTCTTAGCCTCTTGTACCTTGCTTGAGAAGTTGAGAGTTTAGTTTGATACGCTTCGAGGTCTGCCATGCTATTTGATTTCATCTATTTCCGCTCTGCTGATCTGAGGGTGGACCTCTGTTCCCGGAGAGGATGCGACAGCCAGGGGTTGGCGACGTTGTTCTGGCAGGTCAAAAGATGTGAAGGCAGAGAATCTGAAGGTCCGACAGATGAGAAATCCAGCACCCCCACCTCGACCCACCCCACGGGAAGTGTCAGAGAGGAGAAAGTTATTGGAGAGGGCTGCAGGTGTTGCTGTGTCTTCTGGATGGATCCATGTCTCAGTCAGACCAACGATGTCCAGTGAAGACTGGCGAGCAAAAGTGGGGATGAAGTCTGCCTTGTTGACAGCAGACTGGCAGTTCCAAAGTCCCACAGAGAGGAAGAAGGTTTGAAGGGTTGGAGTGCGTTCTACGGGAAGGTATGAAGCGACATGCAGCTAAGAGGATGACAGGAATGTGCTGAAAGCACATGTTAGCAGATGTGTGAGAAAAAGAGCAGGGAAAACAAAGGAAAAGAATAAAAGAGTAATGAATACAAGAATATAGCTTACTGGGCGCCGACTCTGTGGCCCTGCTTGTTGTAGTCACGCAGATAGAATCGATCATCCTTACACGAGTAGTAGGGCAGATAGAATCCATCGTCTTTCCACGAGTAGTAGGGCAGGTAGAATCCATCGTCGTAGAATCAATCGTCTTTACACGAGTAGTAGGGCAGGTAGAATCCATCGTCTTTACACGAGTAGTAGGGCAGGTAGAGTCCATCGTCTTTACACGAGTAGTAGGGCAGGTAGAATCCATCGTCTTTACACGAGTAGTAGAGCAGGTAGAATCCATCGTCGTAGAATCAATCGTCTTTACACGAGTAGTAGGGCAGGTAGAATCCATCGTCTTTACACGAGTAGTAGGGCAGGTAGAATCCATCGTCGTAGAATCAATCGTCTTTACACGAGTAGTAGGGCAGGTAGAATCCATCGTCGTAGAATCAATCGTCTTTACACGAGTAGTAGGGCAGGTAGAATCCATCGTCTTTA
The DNA here is from genome assembly GCA_900490495.1 of Danionella dracula. Classification (NCBI taxonomy): domain Eukaryota; kingdom Metazoa; phylum Chordata; class Actinopteri; order Cypriniformes; family Danionidae; genus Danionella; species Danionella dracula. Next base: position 1,268,689 of record UELW01000051.1, read on the forward strand.
CATGAGTAGTAGGGCAGGTAGAATCCATCGTCTTTACACGAGTAGTAGGGCAGGTAGAATCCATCGTCGTAGAATCAATCGTCTTTACACGAGTAGTAGGGCAGGTAGAATCCATCGTCGTAGAATCAATCGTCTTTACACGAGTAGTAGGGCAGGTAGAATCCATCGTCTTTACACGAGTAGTAGGGCAGGTAGAGTCCATCGTCTTTACACGAGTAGTAGGGCAGGTAGAATCCATCGTCTTTACACGAGTAGTAGGGCAGGTAGAGTCCATCGTCTTTACACGAGTAGGAGGGCAGGTGGAATCCATCGTCTTTACACGAGTAGTAGGGCAGGTAGAATCGATCATCTTTACACGAGTAGTAGGGCAGGTAGAATCGATCATCTTTACACGAGTAGTAGGGCAGGTAGAATCCATCGTCTTTACTGGAGTAGTAGGGCAGGTAGAATCCATCGTCTTTACACGAGTAGTAGGGCAGGTAGAATCCATCGTCTTTACACGAGTAGTAGGGCAGGTAGAATCCATCGTCGTAGAATCAATCGTCTTTACACGAGTAGTAGGGCAGGTAGAATCCATCGTCGTAGAATCAATCGTCTTTACACGAGTAGTAGGGCACGTAGAATCCATCGTCTTTACACGAGTAGTAGGGCAGGTAGAATCCATCGTCGTCGAATCAATCGTCTTTACACGAGTAGTAGGGCAGGTAGAATCCATCGTCGTAGAATCAATCGTCTTTACACGAGTAGTAGGGCAGGTAGAGTCGATCGTCTTTACACGAGTAGTAGGGCAGGTAGAATCCATCGTCTTTACACGAGTAGTAGGGCAGGTAGAATCGATCATCTTTACACGAGTAGTAGGGCAGGTAGAATCCATCATCTTTACACGAGTAGTAGGGCAGGTAGAATCGATCATCTTTACACGAGTAGTAGGGCAGGTAGAATCCAACATCTTTACACGAGTAGTAGGGCAGGTAGAATCCATCATCTTTACATGAGTGGTAGGGCAGGTAGAATCGATCATCTTTACACGAGTAGTAGGGCAGGTAGAATCCATCGTCTTTACACGAGTAGTAGGGCAGGTAGAATCCATCGTCTTTACACGAGTAGTAGGGCAGGTAGAATCCATCATCTTTTACATGAGTGGTAGGGCAGGTAAACCTGTCTAAATCACTCTGACACTCGCGCTAACGCATAGCGCATTCGATGGCACGGCTCGGCTGCAAACTTTAAACCTTTACCTGTAAATAAGCTACAATGTCTTATGTATTTTTTTCAAACACTGTTACGGACTAATAGATACACGTATGACTGTACTAAAACAACTACACAACGGAAGGGGAGTGGGAGAAGTCTTCCTACCTATCTGACATGTCTGCGGGCTGATGTTCGCAATGTACAATCTCTGTAGAGCTTTTTGGACAGACTTCACGTGCTGTTAACTGGTTGTAAAACTGTCCTCACACGTTTTTTGTTTAGTTCGTTTAAAATCCTTGTTGTTACGTAATTTTCTACTTGAGAAGGGGTTCTGGAAAGAGTAGTGATGATTAGTACTTTGATAATTGGCTGCAAGGAATTGAGTCATTAATTTGGATGAAAATGATCTTGATGGCTGGGTCTCCTTCAACCGGAATTATTTAACTATTAGTCATTAATTGGTCTTTGACTGCTTTCAATCCAGAATTCCCAAGCAATAGCTCGTATACAAATATTACTAAATGGAAGTCTATTTTCCAATAAACAAATAGAATTAAGCAAACCATTATTCTCCATGGCTCTTAAAATAACACAGACATTCACAGACAAATGAACACAAAACAGCTAAAAATAGACTGAATGAGATCTCCCTCCCCTCCTATTTTATTAAGACAGTGATGAAGCCATGCATTTGGTTTTTGTTCACGTCTTGATGCTGAAAAAGGCAGTCATATCTCATACCTCTCTATGATCCTCCATCTGAAGCATTACCTGTGCTGCATTTCCTAATTTTTCCAGCATTCTCCACCGATCACTTTGAATCATTCTTACCTGTTACTCTTGTAAACAGATGACGGCCTGCTATTATTCCTCTAAATGAGTCATAAATTAAAACCAAAATTACTTTGCTTCCCAACATTCTGTTGTGGGATAAGGGGCTGAAAGCTCTCCCCGAACAGAAAGAGTCCCATTAATCACTTTCTCTCCCGCTGTCGCTCTCCATCTCTGACATTGGGCCAGCGTGATGGAATTTCCAGTAATTTTCCATCAGCGACAAAAGCTGTGAGTGGCACTATATTCGCTGCTCAATAGAGACTGGGATTGAAAGGTGAGATTGAAGACGGCCTCCGTTCCCTTTAGACTCATGTCATTACTGGTGACCAGTCGGCCATTTCTATCTGCCCCTGATCTTCAGCCCTCGGTGAGTGGCAGGATGGCGAAACTGATGCTATTTTCAGGACCAGCATCAGTGATAATGTCAGTCCCCTTCAAAGAGCAAACCTGTCCTGTCTCCTTGGAGATTTTTGCTCTGAGATGAAATGATCAGACCAGGGCTGACAAGGGGCCACACAATTATCACTCAGTACCAACAAACAGCGTCCAGACAGAATCCAACTAAAAGTTTCCCTTTTGTTGAGTGACTGACAGTCTGAAATGCAAATTGGAGCAATGGTTTTATCCTTTGCATATAAATTCATTCATTACAATTGGGTTACCGTGGTTTAATGAGCAACTTGTGTTTTCGTAGAATGAGCTGGGAATAATTGAACTAATTAGTGTTTGCATAATTAAATTAACATTTAATCACAAGTTTCAATGCCTGTTTAGTTTAAAATGTTAAACCAATCAGAGGCAATCACAAGATTTGCCTCTATAGAGGTCTTGAGCCCTATGGACTAGTCGCACAGGATTTTTTTCTGCCTCGTCTCATACATTCATAATTACATCTGTGGAAAGAAAAACACAAATACAATGAATACATTTGGAAGTTAAAAAATGTGTTTAAAAGAAAAAGATACAAAATGAATAACATGGCCCTCGTCATCTGTACCCCCATCATCGTTTTTGACTTGATTTTATCACGTAAAGAAACTAACAGAGCTGCCCATTAATTTCAGATACCTTTCTATGTACAATGTCTTAAGCTTTTTGAGACTGAAATGCAGAAAAGCTGCTTGTACCACGCTGAGGTGACTGCAAAAACTCTTTTAATTGAAAATCTACACAAACCATGCACCAAAACCAGTGGATGCATAAAGGAGGGGCTTCCGCCTCTGTTCTCTTCTCCTGAAAACAAATCTCCTTCAATATCTTCCACTTATTTCATCAAACGTTAACTACAACTATACAACATCTCCTCTGTGCAACAGTGAGAGCTTAGCGGCTAAAGCTAATAGTGTCATTACATTACGACTTTTCTCAGAGCTAGATTTGATACCGCAGCAGGTATAAGCACACTGTGACACTTTCTCTCTAATGTTTTTATGTTGAAACCCCTTTCCCAACAGTGTATCACTAGTCTAAAGCAAGCTGATAGGTGATTGATTGGTGGAAGCAGGTTTCTCCTAAAAGTTAAAATTTTTCTACTTCTGCAAGATTTACACGTTCATGTGAGACAAAGTGAAGTACCAATTCTCTTTTTGGGTTGAGCTACATTGCCCTCGAAATGTAGTGGGACCGTTCTCATCTTATAAGTAAAGCGTTATAATGAAATGCGAGCACACACGAAACTGCACATTTTGTTGCAATTTACAAATAAACTTAAATCTTGTGTGTGTGTATGTAGATTGTTGTAGTAGCCAAATTGATTTTCAGACGGCATCCTCACATCTGTAAATACTTATTGCACTTACTTCCTTGTGATGTAAGTTATTACCTGAGTTATTGCTAGTGATGTAAAATCCAGGCTTTGGCAATCGAGGTCTCTTTCTTGGCCGACTGCCACCGAAGTGGTTAATTTTCAAGAAAACCTTAAATTTTAAAATATGTAATATTCCAACTACACATTTGAGCAGTATCATAAATTTAGTTTGTTGACTCGTGTTGTTGTTCTCTTATCGTATTAGACCTTTTCCGACTTTGCACCGAATCTTTACTTCCAGTTCATTTTTTAGTAATAGGGAAAAATCTCAGAGATGGGAGAAATGTTCGCAAAACATTGTGTCCAGCATTTCTTTTGCCAAAGTGGAATGGATCAAAGGGTTTATGTTTTCAAAGAAAAATATGATGATAATTAACTGGCAGATCTCTAAAGTTAGACAGAAACTGAACTAGAGTAGAAAACCACCAAGAGCTCAGCTTATTACTAAAACGTAATTATTATTTTTATCTCAATAAAGTATTGGTGCTGCCAACTTAAAAAAACAAAAACTTAAGCGGTCTCGGTCAATGTGAATGTTTCTAAACACAGCGCTCAAATCACTATGGGTCATGCTAGTGGTGAAAGTAAACTGATATACATATGTTTGAATAGTACATCTGTCTAATTAGCAAAAAATTCATAATAAAGAGTCACAAAGAAGTCATTTTAATACAGAATCTTGATTTATTATATTTTAACGTAATATATATATATATATATATATATATATATATATATATATATATATATATATATATATATATATATATATATATATACTATATAAATATTTTAATTTTCTTCATAAAGAGCTGATTCTTTGATACATTTATTTGTGATATAACGTGGTTCACTTGGACCCACTTATTCAAGTATTATAATATCTTTAGAATAATCTTTAGAATATTTGTTGAACTGAACATTTTTCATCTTGTAAAAAGGATAAGGTTTATTCCAGCTGAATAAGTCTGGAGAGGCGTCAGGTTTTAGGGGTTAAAACTTCTGTTAATCTAGTAAATCACAGATGAGGGTCCTTCTTCGCTCCTCATCACGCACGCCGACTGCTGGCTGACATAAATTATTTGTAAAGTAATGAAACTGAAGGTTTGTTACTTAAAATGGTCTAAAAATCATCTAAATGTTAGCCAATTGCAGTGAATTGACTGAGTATATCCGTACATTGTAGCGAATGGAGCATTTGAAGTAAGATTCCCCTCAACTACATATTTCCGATCGAAAATCAAGGAATTGTGAAAAAGATCTATATTGCAATAGTCAATAACGTCAATCTAAAACTTTTCCCAAATTGTGCGGTCCTAATTAGGACCTTGCCCCAATGATGGCTATGGTATTATTGTCAGTTTATAAATACTACCTTCTGCTTCTCATAACCTTTTCAAAGCTGTCATTTCACTCCTTCTAATTTCTTTTTTCTTCTTCTCTTAGGTCCCTCTACACAGGACTTCAACGTTTGGAATTTCCTCTTTTGCTCTCTCACTTTACAGCGTCTGTGTCTTATGGCTTTTTATTCCTATGTGAAGGCAAATAAGGCTCATGTAGGGATACAAGCCATTAAACACACTGTAAAAAATCAACAGAGTAAGGGCGTCAACGTCCCAAATCAGCACAAAATAACAATTTACTATGTCATACAATTGAGCATTGTTCAGAGTTAAGGTCTTTTCACATCTGGAATGATACAAACTAACGCTGAGAATTTAAATACGCAGGTTTGGTTAAATACGCAGGAGGGGGAGGAGCCGATGCTCTACTATGCCGCCTCCGGACTTCAGAATGTCTTTTTGAGTAGTTGTTGACACCCGATCAGAAGAGTCAGAGGAGTTTCAGGGATCCCATTGACCCCAAACACATCTGGCTGTGTACCTGAGGTGTTCGATTGTTTCATTCACAATCACACCGGAGAGTCTTTAACTAATTAGTTCTGTTTTTCTTTTTCCCCCTCAAATAACATTTAATGCTACCTTACAGTAGCCTACAGTGAAAGAAATACTCTCACATGCCAAATGGCTTAAGAACATACACAACTAAAATGATATTTACACCCACAAAGCTGTTATCAAGCTGCATTGTGATTGGTCAGATACGTTAACAGTAATCTAACAAATCAACCTTCAAACTAATAAAATAAACAACGCATGTTTGTTAAGCTTGTTGATGTAAATGGATTATTAATATGTTATTGTTTAAAAAAATAGTATTGTTTTCCAATTTAATAGATCGCTAAAATTAGGGCTGCAGTGATCAACTGATTAAGCGATCAAGGTAATTGATATATTATTCGATAAGGTTTTTACCATTTATGCTTTTTATCTCCTGATGTTTCACTTTACAGAGAAGTTAAAAGTGTATAGAATTTAGTAACAAGGTTATTGCACTTTATTCTGAGCTTTAATTTATTGACCTTTGTTGAATGTTTTAGTTGGCCTATCAGGATAATGTGTTTTTTTATGATAAGTAAAATGAATAAATAAAGACACTGAGAATGTTAAAGAATTTTGGGATCTTTGAATAAAGTGACTAGATTTAAGGTCTGTTCGCAACTGAATTTTATGTTTAATTATCATAGAACTTTAGATATTTTTCAGCATGATCATGCTAAACATCATTTGAAATAAATACAACAAAAAATACTAAAGGATGTCTAATAATAAAAAAGTTGAGTAAACATGCAATAGACCACAAAAGAATAAGGATTTCAGACTGTATTTAACCAAAAGTGTATAATCCAAACTGAAAGCGACACTTTAATGTAGATTTTTTTTAAATGCAGTTTTGATTTCCTATAACGTTAATTGACCATTTCTTGTAATCAATTAAACCGATTAATTGTTGATACTCAAATTTACATAGTAGGAAACACTTGCAGATTATATTGCATTGTGATTTGATAAAAAAAATACACAAAATGAAATTATAGTACCATCCTGGAAAAAAACGTATATTATGTTATTAAAATGGAATGAATAAAAAGCAAATGTTTTCCTTTAATCTGTAAGATAAAATTAAAATATAGGGTTGTTAACGTGGCTAGAATTTTTTTTAATATATCATATAATCATGATATAGGTCTTTCTAGTGCACAGTGAAAGACGGGGAACACAATTAATAAGTCACTGACATTCTTTAGTTAAAATTAACTTACAACATTTTTGTATGAGTTAATAAAGGTTATAAATGTAGTTAAAATTTTACATTTGGTATGTCATTTTTAAGAAAGACCTGTCAGGCTGGGTTCTTTCAAGACCCAAACAAGCTCGTAACCAATCAGCTCTAGCAAATCAAAAGGTGTCAAGGATCACCTTTGTTTTAGATTTTTAAATGTCAAAACCGGCTCAGACGTGGTCTCTTCAGTCTTCGGAGCTCTTGTTTTTGTGCACACATCTACTTTTGTATCAAAGCTGTCGTTCTTGTAAAAACATGTTTCAACAGTTAAAGACTATGATATTTTCTTTGAGAGGAGACACAAACTGATTATTTAACAAGTTTAAAGGACACGCCAGCTTATCTCTTATCACACACTTCACTCAATTCCTTGAACACATTTAGTAATAGAATAAGAATAATAGTTTTTTCTGTGGAACGAAGGCAAAAATTCAGAAAAGACTAAATACTTGATGCAAAAATTTTATAACCAAGTTTATATGATGCACTTTGTGATCCACTCATAAGCCATCAATAAGCATTGTTTCCATTCCCTTTTTCTCTTCATCTTTTGCACATTATTAAAATAGAACTTTTACATTATGCATTGCACTGGAAATTATTAACCTACAATATAATACAATATAAGATACATATAAACATGGAAAAGCACCTTTTGTTGTAGTAAACAGTAATTGTTGAAGAACTGGGGACATCTATATCAATGTGGCGGTTTGAAAATTGGCAACGTCAGTGCATGGGAAGAGTTCCTAAGGGTTTCATGCTCAATATTAGCACCTGAGTTCATAGTCAAACTGATTTCAGTTTTGGAAAAGGCATTTCCCGTGCCCTCATCTGAACAGATGAATTGAATACACAAACGAACCCTTTTGTTTGGCTTGACCTTACGCAGTATTTGGGTGAGTACCAGCAATGATTTGACTTGCTACATGTTCCCTTCAGTTACAAGACATTGTGTTCACATTACACAAATAATAAAATTATTAACAATAATAATAAAATAACAGCACCAAGTAGTGATGATACAAAGGCTAATACTAACAAGTGTCTCCTCAGCACAGTAAAGGAAACTCATATTAAGGAGTAATTCTTTAAAATGTATAAAACAAAGCACTCTATGTGTCCTTTGGTCCTTTGGGAGAAAAAAAAAACATCTAAAAGCACATAATGTACAAGTGTCATGCAATTATCAAATATTCTCAGGTCGTTTTCAAGTAAACAATTTTTTCGAAAACCTTTCTTTGCTGCTTGTGAAATACAGTCTTTAAGATATAATGCTCCATTATAAAATAGAGAAAATAAACTCATTTGTTACTAACAAATTCATCCTATATTCATACATTTTGCTGTTGGTTTTCACATATAAGTAAAACAGATTTACAAGAATGCAATAAAGTGACAAAACGATTTCACAGAGGAGGGCCTTACAATCCTAGTCTTGTGTATACATTGCCTTGATCACAAGTCTAGTGGATCACATAATGTCCTCCCTGTTTATGGCATCCATTTAATCCTCAATTTATAGATTCAGAAGTGTCCTTTCTTAAAGGAATTTTAAAGCTAGTAAGTCTTTGGCCAAACAGCTGGCTGAGGATGTTGTTTTGTGACTCTGCAGTGCGATACGAGTGAGTTTCAATGGACCGAACTCCTGGTTTTGGTCTCGGCTTATTAAATGTACTATTCAAGGTGGGAATTCTTGAAGACGGAGAATGAATCGGTCCTTTAGGAATGGCTTTTCTCCCTTTGCAGTCTCCTTTAAAGTGACGAACAATTTCAACCTTTTTCTGTGGAAAAGATTCCATGGAATCCCTTTTAACTTGAAGGGCCATAGTAGAGGAGCCCGCTTTGTGTTTGGGTATAATTTTGTTGCTGACGATGTCCTCCTTTACTGATGTCAGCACAGGATAGTCATGATCATTTTTCTTTTGTCCATCTATGTTTTCACACTTGCTGGGTCTGAACCTCTTTTTAATCTTAGGGTCAATGTGCAGATTCTCCCTTGCAGTTGTCAAGCTGTGAGGTGGTTTGGGTTCCTTCTTTTTCTTCTGTTGCTTTGAGTCCTTGTCTTCGGATGAGTATGAGTCTCTAGTGTAATGTGCAGAAACAGCGCTGCTAAGGCACTTTGTGTTGTTTTCAAGAGTTTCTTTCAAAGACTCTCCAGACTTGACTGTTGATATGTGCTTCACAAGAGCAGTAGTTGAGGTTTCCCTTTGGTTATTGTGCCCATCTGTATCTTCAGTTCTCCAAATGGGGAATAAAGATTCTGTAGTTGGATCCTGCTTCAAGTAGCCTGTCTCTTTTGAAGACTGCTTAACACTTTTGAGTTCAGAGTCATTGAATGTAAGCCCTGGAGTAAACTCCATAACTTGCTTCAATAGAGGTAAATCTGCTTCACCAGTTACTGGAAGTGGATTTACCTTTTCAAGACTACCTGAAGATTGTACCCCCACTGTGTCTGTATTATCCTTGCTAATACTTGCAGTATCAATCTCTGGAATTGTGCTGCTGTCATCTTCGATTTTAACGTCACAAATCTCAGCTTCATGAACTTCCATTGACTCACCATTTTGGATTGCATGTGATGGAGAAGAGCCCTCAATCTCTTCCTTCAGCTCTATCGATGGAAGACACTGTTCCGCTGAATCTGTTTGGGCTGCACTCTCTCGAACATCCTTAGCTTCCTCTTGGAAATCCTCTGCGACATCCTCGATTTTCACACTTGTGTTGTTTGGTTCAATGGAACGATCCTCTGTACCATTCAGGGTTTGGTTATCTGTGATTGAAAGCACTGAAAGGTTTTCTTGATCATGCGACACCGTGATATCTGTACTGTTCTGAGTTGTTTTTCTTTTTTTACTTGGTTGCACACCAGTTTCAACTTCCATTGAAGTGAAGGGCTTTGTAGGTCTAACAACCCCCCTGAACTTAAATATCATGTTTCCCCCAACAAGATGCTTCTCCATATGCCGATCAAACTGTTCCTTTTTGGAAAATGTGTAATTGCAAGTGCTGCAGATGAAGGATTTTTTGATGACATGCATGACATCGGCGCAGAGTTCACATGTGTACAGCGTTGTGTGTTTTGAGTCCTGTTCATCTGGCTCCTTGTGGTCATTTTGTAGGTGTTTTTTTAGCTCCTTTGTCTCTTGATAGGAAGCTGGACATTTGGGACAGAGGAAAATCTTTTGTAAGTTGTGAACCACTAAGTGGCGCTGGAGTTTGAAGGGCTTTGGAAACTGCTTGCCGCAGTGATGACAGTCTCGTGATGGGTCTTTGCAGTTGGGATGCATTTCAACATTTTTCACAGACATTTCTGACTTGGATAGAACCTCCAGCGAAGCTAATGTACAATATTTTTCACTACCAAAAGCTGTTTTGGTTTTCAGATTTGCTGAATCAGGCTCCCTTGTCACATTAGCTTCTTGAGTAGTATCTTCTAAGGATGTTCTTCTGTCTTCCTTAGGTATTGAATTGTTATTGTCTCCTTTTACGTTTCTGCTGGATCGATGTTGCATGATTGAAGATAGGAAATTCTTTACAGCATGTTCCTGCATGAAACATCCAGGCATGTCCAAGAGGGAATTCTGAGATTGTCCTCTTCGAGCAAACTGTGTGGCATGTTCCCTAAGGTGTTCATTGTACATCCAGACGTCTGAGATTTCTTTTAAGCACATGCCACAGGACCAAACACTTAATTTGTTTTTTCCATGCTTTTCTCTGAGATGGTCCCTTAGCTGTTCTCTGGAGCTGAACTTGCGCTGGACACACATATAGCAAGTTGGGGGAGGTGATGGATTGTGAGATAGTTTGTGGAAATCAAGCTCACCTAAGGTGAGGAACCATGTGAAACAAACTTTGCATTTGTATTGCTTATCTTTGGGTTTGAGTCCAGGTTCAATGCGTTTCCTTGATTTCCGCTCTGCTGGCTTTTTGACAGGGCTTGTAGGATTGTTTAACTCTGTGCTTGGAAGGATTGTGATCAAAGGCTTATCTGCAACAGGCTCAACAAATGGTGCTGAAATGTGATTATCCAATAACTCTGTTATTTTCAATGGAGCAGCATTTTCTTGTTGGAGTTGGGAATCTCTATCAGAATTCACCAGTTTACGGTCTTCCTGAGGAACTGTTAAGGCTGTGTTTTCTGGCTCAGTGCAATCTTGTGACTCCCCCTGGTTTTCTAATGGCTTTCTCATTCCTTTGTTTTCATATGTGTAGTCTTTCATTTCAGTATCCTTTTCCTCATAAAGAGTCTGGTGACAAATCTGGTCTTGTGAACTCTTTGGTGGAACATTTAGCATGTTCATGTTATTTATTGTTGTGGTTTTGTAGTCAGAGGGCTCATTAGTGTCTTTCAACATTTGCCCCATCTCATTTTCTTTAGGCTCATCAGTTTCATCAATACAGGGACCTCTTGAGCAATATTCAGAGACTGAACAGGAAAGTTGCTTTTGCTTTTTATTGCTCTTGCCATAGACCCTTGCACATTTTTTTCTTTTCCTATCATCATTTCTTGGGAACAACTCTGAAAAAGTGCTCTCATCATCAAAGAAAGCCTTGAGATCAAGTCCTGTTCCATTATCGTCTGTGTGAGATTTTGTTTTCTCATGCTTTATGTTCAGAAGTGAGTTTGCAATTGAATATTGAATGTCCTCTTCTTGCAAATAATTGGGGTTCATATCAAAATCACTTGCAGCATTGTCATCCTCTTTTATCTGCCAATTGGATTTATCTGTGATGCAGGTTGCATCAATTTGCCAGTAATTGCCCTTCTGCCTATCTTTTACACTGAATTCATGATTGGTATCACTAGGACTTTTCAATGACTCTTGTTGCGTTACTGAGTGTAAATCGGGAACCTTAAGGCTATTGACTATTTCATTTGTGAGCGTGTCATGCTTTGCTGGGATTTCACTGCTGACTTCCAATGTCCCTGGACTTTCATTTAAGCTTTCATTTTCTGAAGGTCTCTCACTACTTCTTGCAGTGCATTCAGTGGTTAAAAGTGGAACTGTTTGCGGTCTTTGCCCATCTAAGGCATTAGTTTGGTTGGGGTGTGAAACAGCAGTCTCTGTGAGATCATTACTGTCATTCAGTGCTTTTTCAGTTGGGTGTGATTCATCAGGATCTGGGATAAGCATGTGGCTACACATATTAGTGTTTTCAAAGGGTGAATTTCCTTCACTCTTTGCTACATGCTTCATGGCTTTGTGCCGCTTTAGGCCTGGCTGTGTACGGAAGAACATGGCACACACCTCACACTGAAAGTTTGCTTCAAGGACATTCTGAGTGAAACATTTTTTCATTGAGTTTGTTGTCTCAGTTGACATGTATCTCTGTTTTTCACTTTTGGTGGATGTATTTGCAGAGGTCAGAGGTTTAGCCGCTTTCTCCGCATCTAATACTATGGACACATGTGACTCGTCATGCTCATTTGTGATCACTTGATCTTTCAGCTTCTCCAAATAAGCTATACTTAGAGCGTTGAGGTTGTGATCAACATAATTTACAGTTGTCATTTTCGACACTTGTTCAGAGTCGACCGGATTGTCTTCAACACAAACACTTTGGGATGTTTGTAAACTTGTGATGTTAGATTGGTTGGCATTTTTGGAGATTTCAGGTAGATCGTGTCCAGGATCGTAAATTTGTTGTTCATTGGAATTATGTGGAAGGCTAAAAAACTGTGAGTTATTAGAAGTGGAAGTACAGTTTTTCATCAGAGATTGGATCTTTCCTACGTTCAAAGATTTAGAGGGGAAGTTCTTTTCATTGAAGCATGCTTCACTGTAATTGATGGGCATTTGTTTTACGCCATGCAGATCACCTGTCTTTCTAGTGGCTTCCGTTACCTCAGGACACTCAGAAGCCTTGATGGATTGTGGTTTTGAGATGCTGTCGACAGCCAACAGAGTTCCAGGGCCCCTTTCTGAGACTTTTATGAAATCCAGATGTGATATAAATGAGTTTTCTACTTCTTTTGCTGCTGACTCAAATGTATCGACTGAACTGAGAGTATGAATGAGATCTGGCTTTTTGTCCTGGATGATTGGTCTGTTTTCACTCAGTGCATGGGTCACTGTTTCAGTCAGTGCTTGGTTATCTCCCAGCCCATAAGTATTCTGTATTGAGTCGGGTGAAAATGGTTGCGTCTGAGTGAAAGTAACATGCAAAGGATCCTGCTCCATAGGCCGTGCAAAATACAAGTCCATATTGGGTTTCTCCTCAAAAACTTTATAACCATTTTTATCTTGATCAGGAGAAACAACCTGTTGTGCATTATTTACTTGTGAATACTCTGACAAGTGGTCTTGACAGAGAGGAGACTTGCTATTTAGAACACGTGACTTGATGTCTGTTTCAGAATAAGTTAATGTTCTGCTAGTTTGAGGGTACAGATGTACATGGCTTTCAGATGTGTGATCTGATTCTCCAGTTTGATCTTTTACCTCCAATTGTGTGTCACCGCTAGCATTATGGGTGGGGATGGAGGGCAATTCGCTTTTAAGATTAGAAGACTTTTCTGACACACTCTTAAATAGTCTGTCGACACCCTGGTTTTTGGTTAACTGGTCGTCCTTATTAAGATCTTCAATAGTAGCATAATTGGCTCCTTTTTCACTTTCTGATTCAGAAATGTCAAGTGCTGGATCATATGAAATTGTATTGGTTTCAACTGCAAACTTTATTAGCTCAGACTCTCTGTTCATGGGTTCTACATTGTCAAACTCATTCTGTTCATTTTCCAGATTTTCATGATCCTCTTGAACTACTCCCTCTTGATTGGGAGAGGATTGAGGTGATGTAAATCCAGAAGACAGGGAATCTGAGATAACTTCCAAGCTCTTCATCAGATTTTCAGTGTAAATTTCATGCTCAAGCATCTCTTCTGATTTGTACAAACAATTGTTCTGTGTTTTGTTATCCGTGGGAATTGATGAACTGCTTTCTGAGTTCAAACTGCCGAGTTCCTTCATGTCGATATGGACATTTTCTGATTCAGATGCCAAGTTAATAGCAGATGAATGGGTGGGCGTATGAAGACCTTGCTGTCCACATATACTTCCAAAAGGGATTGGACTAGACCAAGGTAAGTCAGGTTCTGGGAAAAGAGTTAAATGTGAGTCTACTGGTCTGGCCATTTCAAGGTTATCTGAGGAAGAGTTCATCTCCAATCTGCTGTCCTCATCTTTCATTTCTGGGTCAAGTCTCAAGGGAGAAAATTTGCTCATGGTAACCTGCTTTGGAGGCTCAGTCTTTAATGGCGGAGGACTGTTGAGCTTGGCTGTCTCTAGCTGACTCTCCAGTTCAGTAACAATTCGTTTTATTTCCAGCTCATCAACTGACATGCTGCTGTTGAGGTTTGGAGTGTAGTCCATTATTTTTTCTGGCAAAGTGAATGGTATGTTGTTAAAATTATTCTCTGTTGAGTCTGAGTCGTCTTTGTAATGGGAAATCTCATCTGGTAGGACCGGATTAACATCCATCAAGTTCCAGTCTCTTTGCTCCAAAAATGGGGAGAAAGACGACTCAAAGATTTCCTTCTTATCTGTTGTGGTTTCCAGTGGACTAAAACTCTCTTTTGCAAGTTGAATGTCTGGATAAAGATTGTTCTCAAAACCTCCCACAGAAATATCACCAAACATCGAGTCAAATGACAGACTTTGATCCTGTTCTGAAGTATAAGGTACGAGACATTCTTTTTGTGTTGAATCGTTACAATCTTTTGAAGGTGATAAACAGACTTTGTTTAAAAGTGAACTGCCAAGAGGTGGAGGCTCGGGGAAGAGATCTTTTGAGCGTTTGTTTCCCTCCACACTTGAGATGTCACCATTTGCTTTCTCAAAAATTGGTGCTGAACATTCAGAACTGTTTGTTCTTTTAGTCTGGGATTTACCTTTCAATGCAACAGCTTCCTTTTTTATCTTTAAAACATTGCTTGCTTCTCTATTGTTTAAGGCTTCCCTTTGATGTAACATTAGAGTAGACTCTTTGGGTGATGTGATATTTTTTGGAAACTCTGCTTTGAACGGTTCCTCCAGGATTCCTGTCTCAAATCCATAGTCGTCTCCCTTTCCCTCTATTTCCACTCTGGTTGTTTTGTATCTTGCAAGGCTGACTGTACTTGTCGTCAAAGTATGCTCAGATGCAGCATCATCGGTCTTGCAGATAATGCTTGAGCATTTTGAAGTAGTGAAGTGGTCTTTGTGCTCAGTGAGAAGGATTTTATCAGTGCTGTATCTTTTGGTATTTTTGGTAAAGGTCAAAGCAAGTGACGTGCTTGATTCTTTTCTTATCCTTGTCGGGGATTCATCGTAGAGATTCTGCTCTTGGGAGTCTTGTTCTTTTCTCGGAAGATCTGTTAGCTTTTCAGAGTCTGAATCTGTATGATCAATACTCTTGGGGCTGCTGATGCTGTCACTACTAATACTTATCGATGTGCTGAGTTCACTGCTGGTGGATGACCTACTGTTCCGTCTCCGCAACCTTTGGTGTTCGAGATTTTCTTTCACTATGGGTAGTGATGCATCCAGATCTTTCCTGTGATCAAAGCAGTCAATTTCTTTTTTTTTCCATAAACTTTCCCGACTTTTGTCAGCACGCATTCTCCCCTTGCATTCCTTGGTGTATGTGTACTTGCAACGGATGCTCTGACTGAGACGTCCCTGACTTGCAATCTTCACAGGCTCACAGTCATCATCTGAGTCCGACACATAATCATATTCCCGGAATGTAGGGCTCTGTGTTGCAGGTGTTAATCTTTCCATCACTAGTGAAAACTGTAGGTTTTTGGTACCTTTTACATGAAGTTTATGCAACTTGTTTTTTTGTTGAACAATTTTATGAATAAGCTCTTTACTCCAGCTCCCACCACTTGACTTCTTCCTTTTTGTTTCATTTGCTTTTGTTTTCTGAGATGTGGGACTTCTGCTGGCTGTGCTAGAGGATGTTGCTTTAACTAGTGATGTGCTACCTTGCACACTTTTAACATCACATCTTGTTGAAAACTTGCTTGATAAAAGGAAGTTGGCGCTGTAATCATTTTCTTGTTCTACTTCTTCAGACTTTCCTGCTTCCCAGTCAATTTGTGTGATGTTTGACTTCTGGGATTGTGTTGCAGGGGCTTCTGCTTCGAGGCTTTCTTTTTTAAGCTGCTTGTGTTTGCTGTTTTTGGTTGGGTTGTCAGTAACCTTTTCTGATTTATAGTTGTCTGAATCAAAAGGGTTTCTGCTACGACCTTGAGATGTCACACCGGATCTTGATTCAGTATTTGTCTTTGGTTCAAACAATGCCGTGTCTTTGACATGTCTTGATATGCATTTTGAAGTGGTGAGGTCATCATCAACAAATGCATCAATAAAGCTGCTATCAATTTCTGTGTTGTCAGACTGATAGCCTAGCCCATTCAAGGCCTCTGTGATGAGGCTGTCTAATTTCGGATCCTCTACTTCTAAATCTGGCAGGGGTGCAGTTGGTAACATAAGCTTCATTGGGTCTTCCTTCACATCTCCTTTAGTGTCAGTATCCTGACCAAGTTCCCCATTTTTGTTCAGTCCAAGCAAAGACAGATGAAGGTCAGAGGAGCCCCTCAAAATTCCATAACTGGATACCGATGACATTGCTTTTGAGTGGTCTATCTGAAACTTTCTTGGTTCCTCCACCTTTTGCACCTCTTTTAATTCATTGTGTGCAAATGCATGTTGCCCACAGAATTGTTTGTGATCAAGAAATGATACAAGGTTGTTAAAATTCTGATCACATTGCTTGCATGTCAGGAGGACGTCCAGTTGGTCGAGATTTGCTGACACTAGTGAAGTGGCCAGCTGGTGGGCAGAGTATGAAGGTGGGGGGTTGTTTTCAGTTCGATATGTATTGTCTATTGCCTTTAGGTTTCTGTTTTGCATGAAACTAGCAGTGACTTCTTTTGCTCTTTCGTGATTGTAAAGCAAACTTCTTGATGTTTCTGATTGATAATGATGCTGGTTATTAGATGATGTCAGAGCCTTGTCCTGTTGCTGTTTGTAAAACTGTGGTGACATGACTTTTGGAACTTGGGTGTCGTCAGGGTTGCTATTGACAGAGTTTATTGAAGCTGGTGATAGTGACGAGCATGTGCTGCTAGATGCTGGATTTTGTGATGGTGAGTTTGATGGAGAGTCATATGGGGGCACCACTTTTAACCCTAAAGCTCCTACATGTAATGGAGCGTAGTTACAATTGCGAGATGATGTCACTGGCACTGAGTGGTTAACTCCAAAGTATACTGATTTTTTGACATCCCCCATCTGTCCTTGTTTCATTTCCAAAGTGTTTGTGAAATGAGAGTTTGTAACTGTTTTGGAGCGCTGCCTTCCAGTCTCCCGTCTTTGATTTGAAAGGCTGTCATTTGTCTTTTTGCTGAGAACGTCGTAATCTTTTTGTTTACTATTATCATGAGGCGTATTGCCTTCTTGCCAGTCTGATTGACCCATTAAATATGTAAGCTGTTGATTGGACATTTGCCTGGGATGATCAATCCGGTGTTGGCTTGGCATTGCATTTGTGAAGCATATTTGTGGCCAAGGCAGTCGCCCATTATTGGAAGAGTTGTGTCTTTGTTCTGATGACTGTTGGTATTGAAAGTTGTAAGGTGTTGTCTGATCAATAAGTGGGTTTTGGAAGCCTTTGCTTGGCCCATCCCACAGATTCGACACCTTGCCATTGTGCTTACTGACACCTTTTTTAAGAGGTACTGCATTTTGAATGTCATTGTGCGGCGAGGTAATTAAGTTTATTTGGGAAGTTGTGCCCTGTGCAACATTACTAGTTTGATGGACACTTCCTTGGATTACAACTCGTTGGGTGGTGGTACCATTTTTAAAATGACAGATTCTTTTACCCGCCATTTCAAAGCCTTCATCTCTACTGTCTATTGAATTAAAAGATTCACATGTATCCGTAACAGTCTTTCTCAGCTCAGATTTATTGGTGCTTGATGCTGAGCTCTCACCATTGCTTGAAAGAGTAGATGAGACACCATGTGGTGTTTGCATATACTGAGGCGGTTTAGGGTGCAATTGGTACGACTGTCTGTCCTCTACCTGGTCATTACCCAACTGTGCTCTATTTTGAATGGTCTCATGGGCCTGTAGAGAAGAAAATATAAATGAATTGTGAGGAACTTGGGTAGATGTGTGTGAGATGTCAAAGTCATGAGGCTGTGTGTTTTGATCACAAGGAAAAGAATCAGATGCTGACTCCTCTAGCATTGGAAATCCATACTGGAATGGCACAGGGATGAAGGTACCAGCTGTCTTGCTCATTTCCACAAGGTTATTTGGCTTCTGTGAAGAAATGCCAAAACTAGTGTTTCTAAAAGTCCTTTCTGGAGACTGCCATGTGTCCGTTTCATTTATGTGAAAGTCCGGAAATAATGTTTCATTAATGGGTTGTGTGTTGTTTTCTATTGAGCTGGATTTCTGTTGCTGTGGAGTAGATGGTAGATTATGTTGAGCAGGTCCTCCGGAGGTGGTGCCAACAGCCTGTGAGGTATAATTAAGGTTAGGGGATCCTTCCTGGAAGCATCTGAAGTGAAGGTCCTCTTGTCGTAGTTCGGCTTCCCGCTCTGGATTATTTGGAACATGGAAGCGGTAGCTGCCTGAGACTGGACCCCGGCTGAATTCAAGCTTCTTTGGCGGTGATATTTTCTGTTGGGGATAAGCTATTCCAATAGTGGGGTTAGAGCGTGCATTTGTAATACTGAGTCTGTACAACTGCTGTGGGCTGCTGCGTTCTCCTCTTCCAGACTTTTTGGCTTTGTCTCGGTTGCGATTCTTCCCACTAGGCGACTGAGGGCTGTCCTTGCTGTTGGGCCATGCCCGGTTGCTGCTGAAGGAATGATTGTGCAGTGACTTGAAATCAATCTTTCCAGTTTGCTGTGGGCGAATTACTGCCTCACGTTGGTTTGTGCCTTCTCTCTCTTTTTCTGCAAACTTTGTATGACTGTTCACAGTCTGCAACTCCAGACTTGGATTTTGAAAGTGCTCAGGGGATTCTTTAAGGCTTCGTTGTTCCACCTGCCTCTTATCCAGATTTTTTGTTTCCTTATCCAAATCATTGGCAACCAGCGACTGCTTAGTCTCTTCAGTCATGATGTCTATGTGACTAGTTAAGTGCACTGTTCCTTATTTGCACAGGCTCTGACATGGACACATTGTGTTCTTGTCAAATGAATAGTCCTGCAGTAACAGAAGCTCAGTCTGGAGGCACAGGTTACTCCTTTTCTCTCTTTGGTTCCTCTATGACAATCATCATTGTTGTGTTCTGAAAACAGAAATAGACAGGATTCACTTTAGAATATGGTCGATGAGAAAATGGAATTCAATCACAGTCAATATATTTTAACACACGATGAGAGAAAACTGAAAAGTGTTGTAGCACTGATTTTGAAAGAAGTTCCAATTTTCTCCTGAGGAGGGCAGAACTGCATTAAATTTAACCAACTGAATGCCACACAGTCCTTTAAATCAACAAAATCACTGCCAAACTGTATAAATAATGTAGTATTTCATAAAATGCTCAGTTTACAGAATAATTGTGTATGAGCTTCATGGGGTGCTTTGGCTGTTTTCTTGTGGCTATATTATAAGCAGCTGATAATTTAGCAGCAATCTGTTTTTCCTCTGCTTGGAAAATGTGTTCTTTTAGCCACCGTACCTCTATGGCAATGAGGGGAGGGGTAAATTCTTTCTTAATTTTAACTGGATAAATAATTAGAACTCAACACTTAATATTAAACTTTCTTAATATCTATATTTTCATCTAACACACTTATTAAATGTTAAAAAAATGTTAAATCTAAAATTACTTTTTTGTCTTAACATGATTACAGTATTGTATGTTCTTTCTGTTCTTTAGTAGGATACAGTATTTTTGTTCTTATTTACTTTAAGTTTTTTATGTCAGATGACTAACACTACTGAGATAATAATAATTTAAAGTTATGGGGTTGTTTTACAAACATTACAAAGTTTTACGTGTCTTGAAGGTTTAACAGTAAAAACTTGCACAATAATATTAACATTTAAAAATGTATTTACATTTACATTTTATAAATGCTGTCCTGCAGAGTAACACACAATTGTTGGGGTCATTACGACAGACCCCAGAAGTACCCCAGCTACTGGAGAGTCATGTGAAGGTTGAACAGGAGCATCAATATTTCTGTCACATAATGCATAGGTTGAAATTTTCTTGTATTTAAAGTTTGTGTATTTTTTGTAAAAAAAATTTAAAAGTCAGGGCCAAACACAAGGGCCCCAAAGTCAGTCATTTATGGGAAGAAATTAAATTGGTCAAAGTGTATGTAAATAGCTTTAGATTTGATAACGTGTCACTTTAAGGCAAAATGATGGCATTTAAGTAACTTTTAAAATGATTGAAACAGGTCTGTTTCATTAAGATTAAAGCTAAACTGTTCAGAACTGTGTTGCCAGTCTGAGATGAATCTTATATGTAATGAAGCACATAATTACAGTTTATAACATACAATATAAAACACACACAATTGCTTTCTTGTGATGAACAAGGTCAACAAATGACGCCCAAATGAAGGTTTATTGTGATTCAAGATTTCAACATTGGGTTGAGAATTTCCACAGCAAGAACCAAAAACTAAGGTTAGCAATCCTAAAAACATTTTATTTTCTCTTGTATTCACTATATTTACTTGTAATAAGTCCATGTAACTTGTTCAATAGAAAAAAAAACACTTTATAGAATTGTGCCGTTTTTTCCATCTTTGCACTATCGTTTGTGATGCCAGTTAGCCTTTGCCTGTCACCTCAAATCCCTGCACACACAATCCCTTTTTTCCACTGTCAAATTTAATATGCTTGGTGCATTTAGTGCAATCAATTCATATTTCCTTGACATGGCCATGGGCTACAGCGTTGAGCTCATCTTTTGATAACATGGACAGGTATGAGAGCTCTGCTATGACTCGTCCCGTAACGAAGGTTAATGAAACATTTTGAAAAAAAGGACGATTCATAATTCTTGTATGGTACAGAGAATATTTCATTTTTGATGGCCAAGGGTGTGGTACAACATACCAGACAGGAACGAATCCCTGAGGCACTCGTACAGTACATACAGTTGTTGTTTTTTTTTATATAAAATCTCTCTCTACGGAAAATATTTAACTTGATTGCTCTTGCCCCAAATGTTTTTTTCAAATTAATTTTATAACAAAAATGTTTAAATTAAGCAGTTTCCAATTCAAGTAGGAACTTCAAATTCTTTACAATATTCAAAATACTGCTACTGTTGCTACTGGACTACCTCAGATTATTTAGATGTAAAGCAAAAAAGAAAAACATTTGTCAGCTTTCTTTATCAACTTATTCATAGAAAGGAAGACCATTTAACTCTTCACACTGGATAACAGGTGATGTACACACATAATGCCACATTCACTCTCCATTCACTCCTGAGGACAACTCACAATCTTAAATTCACTTAAAGTAAAGTATGTTGTTGAACACGGAAATCGGAGGACCTGGACAGACCCTTTGCAAGGAACATGCAGACTCCACTTAGAAAGACCCTTGGTGCTTTACTTTGCAAGCAATTGGCTGAATAATTAGTTGGTTAAGGTATTGATATTTTTCTAATAATTTGTAACATAAACAAAAAAAAGTAAACGTTTCCAGGATAAAATATGGATTTTGAAAAGTTTTGGTGTTCAACCATCAAGAGTTGTTCAATAACCTGCACAAGGATTATAAAAAGGAGGAGAGGTGTGAAGCCTGTGAAAAGCCCGCATCAGAGAATCTAGTGCAGAATTAAGTTTGCATAGGTGTGTGGAGCTCCTTTAGTATGCGCCGACAAGTCAGTCACTAGCCTGAATTATAGTCGTATGGCCAGTGAAAAAGTGGCACAGTTTCTGACAAAGCAAGTTCTTTTAACCCATGCAGAAATATATCCATCAAAGTGATAATATTTGAATTTGCGTGGAGGTTGCGCTTACTTGGAATGCTTCAGAATGCAAGAGTGACTACCAGAGTTAAAAAAAGACTCGATTGGGTAGATCGGAAATGACAAGATTTAAACCTTGTTAGTGACTCACTGGAGTAGCCCTACACTTGCTTATGCAAAAATTGAAACTTAACAAAGTAACCCAAAAAAAATCACCTGCTCTCTTCTTGAAATATCCTCAAGTAGTAAGGTGACAAACTGCAGAAGCCACCACTTCCCCTATTTTGCATTGCCAAGTAAAGATGGATGTTGCCCCTTGGGGGATACACATTTATGCTTGTGAAGTAACATGACAACTACAGCTGGAACTATTACTCTTCTATTACTAAGTACAAATTCTCCTGTATTCTCCTGTATGCTCTTTACCTATTTTCTCTAGGGAGGTAATTTTACTCTTATAAACCTGATTTGAAATTGATGAATCTGCAGACTGATCTAGAAAGGAGTATATACCAATTCCTCTGAAAAAATATGATAAGATCAGCTTTATTACATAATCATTGTTTGCCACAATCGAAACAAAATGGCTAAAAGGATTCTAAAGGGTTAATCCCTCCATACGCCTGATCTGTAATCTGCTTACATGAAGCATCAACCAATGCAAAACTAAGTTTTTAAAGCAAGAGGGAATTTGTCATGCATAAAAGCATTATCTTCTCCCTCCAAACATCCACCTGGCTCTGGTATTTAGCAGGATAGTCTAGAGTAGAGGATCCGCCTGGGTTTAGATATGACTGTGAAAAGTCGCATCCCCCCTCCAGCTCCTGTCATAGTCAAAGCGAGAGTGTCTGTAAGCGTTCCCTGCAACCTGAAGGATGACTCAACTCCCCTCGACTGCTGGGAGCACCCTGCAGAGGCCAAGCTTGATCTGGCCAGGAGCCATACATCATGTCTCTTTCTGTGTTTGCCCTCGCCGAGCAGATCCCTGAAACGGCCACAGAGGGGAACACAAGCTGACTGTGACAACAAAGGACGCAGTTGCTGGAATCGCAGGGGCCTACTAGAAGTATCACCAAAGCCAGAGCTGTCAGCCTACAAAGAATGCATGGTCATTTATATCCTCGCAACTGTCAGTTTAACTTCCCCACCCTATCTCAATTCCTCCTGGAGCTGGTGGACACTCCACACAGCACAGGATTTATTACCATCATCCACTCTCGAGTAAAAATGCCAACAAATAGGCACTTTGAGCAGTCAAGATTAAGGTCTGTGAGAACTTTTCCAAGAGAGCCTGTCACACATTTCACAGCAAAGTATGACTTGATCTCGAGTACTGTGAGCGCTGTCTGAAAAAGGATCTATAAAACAGCATTTAAAGCATTTTACAAGTCAATTAAGGCAGAGTTGTGTTCAAATCATCAAGTGGTTAAGCCACACTAGCACCCACACGAAGCACAAGGTAGAGCAAGGTTTCTGTTTGTTTGTCCATTTAAATCATGTAAATAAACATGTCCCAGAGCAGGGAACGCATAAAATTAATGCTAGTCTATATCCAATCTATCTCTACCCTGGAGTAAAGTGATGAATAAACGCTTTTCCCCTAAATAAATAAATAAAATTGTACAATTTTCAATATTCCAAATGTTTGTTTGCTGTAACTGCTTGTTTGTGGATCTTTTATAATAATAATAATAATGCCTTCAATTTATATAGCGCTTTTCAAGACACTCAAAGACGCTTTACAAATATCAGAGCATTATTCATTCACTCCATGTTCACTCTCTGGTGGTGATAAGCTACCTTGGTAGCCCTCAGCTGCCCTGGAGCAGTCTGACAGGACGTGGCTGCCATTCTGCGCCTACGGCCTCCTGCCCACCACCAAACACCCCCACCAGTCACACACATCCATACTGGGCAATGTGGGTGAAGTGGTTTGCCCAGGGCCACAACGGCAGAATGGCCCTAGTGGGGATCGAACCACCAACCTTCCAGTTACAGAACGACCAACTACACCACTATGCCATCTTTCTTATACCAGATTTGGTTTGCTGTTAACATTGTAGTACAGTTTCTGTTTAGCTGGTTGCTATGCAATGCACTATACTATGGCGTGGGCTGCATGAACTGGGTATAGTTTTATCTTTAAAAGGCAAAGAGAAGGAAAATGATAGTTTTTTTTAAATATCCCTTATTTCTCCCTTGCATTTACATAACCCTGCACTGACCCCAATGTAAACATGCAAACACTGTTAGCCAATCAAAATACTACTATAACACAAACATTAATAGCAAATTAGAGCACTGCTTGCACACAAATACTGTGAGCCAATCAGGGCATTGATTTTATGCAAACACTGTTAAACAATCAGAGCACTGCTTTTATGCAAACACTTTTTGCCGATCAGAATACTGCTTTCACACAAACAATGATGGCCAATCAGAGCAATCCTTTCACACAAACATTTTTAGCCGATCAGAATACTGGTTTCACACAAACAATGTTAGCCAATAAGAGCACTCTGGGGTGTAGCTCAATGGTAGAGCGCATGCTTTGCATGTATGAGGTCCTGGGATCAATCCCCAGCATCACAGCATCCCATGGGCATTGGTGATTTCCCCTTCTGTAAGTCGCTTTGGACAAAAGCGTCTGCTAAATATGCTAAAAATGTAAATCAGAATACTGGTTTCACACAAACAATATGTTAGCCAATCAGAGCACTCTTTTCACACAAACATTACTAGCCAATCATTGCTAGCTTTCACACAAACACTTTTAGCCAATCAAAAAACTGCTTTCACACAAACTCAGTGCATTGCTTTCATGCAAACAAACATAAAAAGAAAAAAATTTATTTAATCTCAAAAGCATTTTTTTTTTCAGCAAATGATGTTCTGATTGCGGTCTGAGGAACAATGAACTGACACCATTTGCACTTCAGAGACATTTCGTGTCTATTTAAGCCTCCATCAATCCTCTTCTGTCTCTCTCCCCAGCAATCCTTCCATTTACTGCTGCATTCAGCACCCAAGCAATTACCTGTCCATTACAAGGGTGTAAATGAGTTATAAATGCTCTTTTTAACCTTGAGGTGTGAAGCCACAGGAACCAGAATGATTTGTTGCTTACTAATTGTATTGATTTAACTCCTGTGAGTGTAACTTAACACAAAATTCAGATAAATGTACACATGATTCACGGCTGATACAGTGCACCCTGACTTCCTAGCCAATGCTTTTAAACAAAATGATTCCATGAGCCAAAACTATCACTAAGAAGGAAAACACCAATCCCTCACGAAAATAGAAACTGAATTTTAGACAAGAAGCCTATAGAAACATCGTCCATCATTTGTTGAGCCACACACACAGCGAAGACTTTTGTTTTACCATATTTGGAGTTCCTACAATTTTAACAATTAACAATTTTAACAGTTAACAATTTGGTCTTTTTTTTATTCTTATCATTAATGGGGGACTGTGAAGACCATTTAACGACTTACAGAGAATGATAGAAATCCATTAATCAATCGCTGACACACCCCGATCTATAGTTTCAACATTAAACTGAATGTACGAACACTTAAAATGATTTAAACACAGAAAATTTAGAAAGAGATTAAAATAAAAAGAACAAAAGAAAGTACAACCAACCCCCTTCACAATCTTTGCCAGCCATCTGAATGCTAATTTAAAAAGAAAGGTCTTCAGTTTAGATTTAAACGCACCCAGTTTTGATTCAGCCCTAAGGTCTAGCTGTAGTAAGACCACTTGCACAAAGACATGACCACCTCAGCTCTTAAAGTGCACCTTCAGAATGCTGAAAAGCAGCTGACTAGGTGCCACTAGTACCCAATGAATTTGAGAAAGAATAGTCATAATGTGTTATGTCCTCTTGGTACAGGTCAGCAACTAGGCAGCGGCATTCTATACTGGCTATAACCTGGACAGCAGGGACTTATTAATATCATAATAGAGGACATTACATTATTCTAGGCATAAAGTTATAAAAGCATGGATGATATATTCATCCTCACACCTATCTAAGAGTGTTCTTGCTGTTTACTTGCTCTTAAAACCTGAGTTTGGTGTCGTACAAAGACCCAAGGTTTCATACTAATTGCTGTTCAGGCAAAAAACTGATTCAATTTCCAAGTTTTTTTTCCCAAAGACAAAAACGTAGTATTATTATAAAAACACTTATTAGGATCTTCATGTATGATGTGGTCTGCCAGCCAGCACCAATTTTTTTGCAATAACAATAATGTTTTTTTTAACAATAATGTGGTGGGTCCCATTTTATTTTCCTTTTCTCTTCTCCTGATTGCAACCATTCTAAGAAAGTCTATGTTTTCAACAACATTGATGCCAGTCACTCAAGCTTTGAAGAGCTCAGATGATCATCGAATGTCAGCGTAGGAGATAAGACTCCGCCCACTAGTTGTCTTCTTTTTTAAAATACCAAGCTCTAAATATAAATCAATGGTAGTAAGGCTCACTTTCAACTATTTCACATAAACACCAAAGTCTTAAAAAATACAATCTTGCTTTAAACGAGCTCCACATTCACCTTTATTGCAGATATCAGAGGTCAAAAGTTTAATTCAACTCATCTTTTCATCAGAGCAGAACCCGAGATTGCACAGCATAGGCTGAAACTTCAATCAATCACGTTTTTATATAACACTTTTTTAGCAGTTGCTTTCAAAGCAGCTTCACAAACTTAAAATCCTTAATATACAAACTTGCATTTTCCAATGTTGCACCACCGTATGTGATCCTATCCAAAATAATGGAATTTTTTCATAGTGTGACCTGCTCTTTATACAGAAGTCCATAGTTGACAAGCGCTACCATCTCACTGAAAAAGTAAGCTACAAGCGGATCAAATTTTTTGGTAAAAAATGCTTTGATTTTATGTTGTTTTAACAGACATGTATCAAAATGGATGTGAGAATTTAGGTGTCTGCAAAAAGTAAAGGTTGTTAATAGTGAATCTGCTGGTCTGCAATGCAAGTCAAAGGTAAAGCACAGGGGTATGTTCGAAGTGGGAGGAATTGAACTAGAAGTCAGATGTACTGATGCCCCTAGAACCTGTCATTAGAACCTAGATAAACACAATAAAAAACTTTTTTAAACCAACCCCCCCCCCAAAAAAAAAGTATAATAAATATGATCTTTATCCAATAAGACTTACCAATCCTAATGTAGACAATACACATTAATGAAAAAATAAATACCAAATTTTGCTTATTTTTCTTTTATCTGTTCGCAAGTAAATTGTACAAAATCTGACCTCTGATAAGCAGTTTGAATTGCAGCAGATCGTCTTGACCATGTGTACATGTCTAAATCACCGAGTTGCTGCCATGTGATTGCCTCATTAGTAATTAATTATTAATTAAATAAACAAACCACTGGACAGGTGTACCTAATAAACTGTCCGGTGAGGATATATTCACTAGTGTTGTTAAAATATTAAATACGATTCAACTTTTGCTGTATAAATTAGCGGGGAGCTGTAGCTAATCTAAGGGCTTAAAAGAAATGAATTACTCACATTGGTAGTATTACTAAATGTGAATGATTAAAAAAAATATATATATATATATAATCTGCAGAGTGAGAGGATCTTTTTTTATAAATGAGAGATTTTACAGGAAAGCAAATCTTCCAGTTTTCATTTACTTGTTAATCTACGAGTGCTTATTATAGGAAAACACACGTGCTTAAAGTTTAAAAATATAGGGAGAGTCCATCTGGGACTGTTCTCTCCCAGACGTAACGTCCTCTAGATCCTTGCACCTTAAACACAAAGACCCCTTATATCTCTGTGTAAGCTAATACGGAGTGTGTGTTGGCCTTCTTGGCTCAGTTGGCTTTTCCAGATGCTTAATGTTGCGAAAGGGTGCGAATGGGACGTGACTCATCTCACAGGTAGCATCTGAAATCGATATTAATCTGAATGACTCAATCTAAAAGCACAGTACTTAGTTGAAACTGAGCCAAAATCTGCTCTACAGTTACCCAGATGGGTCTCTGCTAAAGAAGCTAGTATGGTTTTACCTCATAGAAGATGACTAGCATTGTGCCTGGAAGGACATTCGCTGCGTAAAACATATGCCAGAGAGTTGGTGGTTCCCCGAAAGGGAAGAAAGCCGACATGAAGATGAATGAATAATGACTAGCATGTACAAGGTAAATACTTTACAAAAAACATACTATTCGGGATCTCTAAAATTGAGCATAATCCACTAAAAGACATTTTTAATTCCATGGCCTGAATACTAAATTCTGATTGGCTGGCTGGCATTGATTAAATCTGAATAACTGCACAGGTAATTCAGGTCGGTTTGTTCTCCATATGTATCTTTACGCAACTTTACTATCAAACAGTAGCAGATCACTCAATAGAATTGTTAGCCCACAGCTCACAGATTGGCTCTCCTTAAATAGTTTTAGTGACCGTATTATTAAAGTTGTAAGGCCAATTTTTACACCAACTGTCATTTGTGGAGCTCTCCAGGACTGGAACTGAGATAACAGAGTAACTTAGCTGCGTCTGAGAAAATGAAGAGCCATCTACTTATATAAGTCCACATTTAAAGGGAAAAAAAGCTTCGAATTATCTTCTGTCTATTTTCATTCTTGTTATTGACTTACACTGACGAGATTGTTGTGAAATTTTGCAATGGTTTTGAAAGTGTTACTAGCTGCAGAGCAACATATTTCTCTCACTCCCCCTCTCAAGATGAGCTCCTCAAGCTAAGTGGAAGGTTGAATTTTTTGTGGTTAGCGTAAGTCATAGAAGATAATTGTTTCTAGTGACTAATTTATATAAAAAGGAAATCCTATAGACATTCACATGCATTGAAAATTACAGCGAGAATACGGGGAGCCTACTATGGAAAGGGAATGGTCAGATCCGAGTAAAAGGACGTTGCTGTTTACAGAACAAAGCTTCATGTCTTAAAGTAAGTTTCACATTTTCAATGCACAGTTATTATAAAAATGGGAACGATCAATCCAAATGTATATGACACATGTAGTAGTAAATACAATATATAAATATGATAAATAGTATATATATATCTATATCTCTCTCTCTATATATATATATATATATATATAATTAATTATATTTGAAGGGGCCTTTCATGACACTTAGGGTCATCGTACAATGCAAGGATTTAAAAAAAATTTTTTTTAATGAAAAAGCAGACCTTACGACTGTATTGTATAAAATCTGGACCAGTAGTGACGCCAGAGTGTAATACCCAAAGCCTCTTTGCTTTTGCCCAATCAAAGTTTCCCTTTCCACCTCAGACCAGACACCTTTTATTGTCATTCCTGACCCACCACATTTCCATGTTGCTAACCACAGCATTCCATAAACATGATAGAAGCTGTCTATGAACCCGTTTCAAAAGAGAGTTTCCCCTTTTTGACACAATTTTCTAAAGTCCTGAAGGACATGGAACATTACTCAACATCGTGCAAACTCAAAGTGATGTCACGCTAATGAGGGTTCAGTATGGGGTCAGGTTTATTATGTACTTCTGTTATGAACACGATGACCCCAAACGATATTTTATGTGAATAATTATTTTCAAAATACTTAAATCGATCCTTTCTCTTGCAGATTGTGTTTCTTTTAGGAGTCTTGATTTTCTTGAGATGGAGACTGACACTTGACCAGAGCAAGCAATCA
Organism: Danionella dracula; assembly: GCA_900490495.1. Classification (NCBI taxonomy): domain Eukaryota; kingdom Metazoa; phylum Chordata; class Actinopteri; order Cypriniformes; family Danionidae; genus Danionella; species Danionella dracula. Next base: position 1,298,370 of record UELW01000051.1, read on the forward strand.
AGACCTTCCAAAACCTCGTAACTAGAATCCAGAAACTCTGTCGTTTATTTTCGGGGAGGGGGGTGATGTTGGGGACCAACTTTAGCATGTAAAACACTATTTAGTGACATGTAAAACACTAATACACTGAACTAAACACCAAAGTCAATGTATGGACTCCCAAACATAGAGAATCCTCAATACCAGAGTATTTTATTGAGTACTCATTAACAAATGAATGCTAAATATACGTATTTCTCATTTTCTACAGCAGTTTAAATTAAAATGGGTTGTATCTGAATGTTTATATCTGAATAATTGTACATTACGGACATTTTTGTTTTTTATTGTTACTTAATTATCCCTTTCAGACCCTTCTCAAACAAAACAAACCTAACTATTTTGTTAGGTTTGTATTAACATATTAAGAAAAAGTAATAACTTTATTCAACAGAGAAGTTCAAAATCTAACATACATTTCTGACATGGTTTTATTATGTCTTTCAGACCTAAATAAAAAAAAATCTAACTAAAATAGTTTTTTCTAGGGTTTACGTTAACAGATTAAGTAACAGCATTACATAGTTATTTTAAGAAGCATTAAGAACTCTTTATTAAGTAAATAAAAAAGCTACAGATATTTATCTGACACATTTCTACAGTAGTTTAAGTTAACTTTTTCAGACCTGAATTAATTCCATTTATTTTTTGTTAATGGTAATGTTTGCATTAACAGAAATCTAGTAAGAATCCAACATACATAAAAAACATTGTCTTTATTCAGTTCATATGCAAACATGTCAATGAAAATGCAAACAAAGCTTGATAATGTTGCTTATTTTATATTTTAGTGAACAGCTTTCTTAATGTTCACTAAATAAACTGCCTTTAATTGGGCTAAAAGGCTTCAGAAATAACAGAAACATAAGTAAAATGTCATGTCTACTGTAATGGATGCAGGGTTTTAAGATCTTAATATGTATTTCTTCATTTAAGAAATGTGTTAATCAATGTTTATGTAATAACATATTAAAAATAAATAAAAAGAGGTCTCCCCAGATTACTCCACTTAGCTATTAACAACTTTCAAAGCTTTTTCTTAAAACGGAGATCCCAAAAATGGGTAAAATTATTTTTGGCCCCAGAAACCAATCCATTTGTTGAAACACATGGAAAGTTTTGACCAAATTAAGACTCAAAACCACCCTGAGCGGACAAAAATGTCAGCCACAACACATACGAATTAAAGAAAATTCTCTAAATAGCTGATTTATTGCACTGAAAACCTTTAATTAAAACCAATATCAGAGTTATTCATTGTGATTTTAGGCTTTGTGCCTATGATGTCACCTAAAGAGAGACAGAGGGAAATTGAGACACACCAATGCGGGGGCACAGCTCTAGAATCACCGCTGACCCCAAAGATAAGCCAGTTTGAGAAGTTTGGAACCTAGTCCCATTTACTTCCACTTTTCCTTCACATCCTCTCAGCAGCAGAGGACAGCTCAGCACTGCATGAACTAAACTGCCCTATTCTTCGGCTCAGTGCCTGTATCAACTAAAAAGCTGTATGCTCAACTTACGTCCAGGTTCAGTTAGGGCCAACAGGGGGGAAAGTGACTGGACACATCAGTCAGCACCCAAAAGCCAAGTTCCTTTGCCCAGAATGAACCCAGAACATGGATTTTACATGATCTTATCTTGTTTTTTTAGAGTGTACAACTCTTCATATCCAAATAAATGCAATGCTTTGCTATAAACCTATTTATAATAGTATCAAGGGAATTTTTGCAGATGTGGGATGGGGTTGGTCATGTAAGGAAATGCTAGATTCCCTGAAAAATGCCAAAGTATGCTTCCCTACCTAAAGGGTATTGGAACCCTGACCTTTACATTTGAGCCGTTTCTACTTTCAATCAGGGAGACAAGACTGAACAGGATGCTAATGTTGACATCCGTATCCTTCCGTGTATTGAATAGTAATCCTTCGAATCCCTAAAACTCAAATTATCTGTGTTTAATTGGTACATATGATTGTGTAAAATATGATTGTGTAAAACACAAATCAAGAAGTTCTCTCTTTTAATTGTTTAGTATGTTAAGCGTGGGAGGCGAGCAATTAGAGAAGCATGCGAAGTGAGGTGTCTGAGTGATGAGTCCGGGACCGCGAAGCGACCCTCAAGCGTTGCGAAGTGATGGAAGAAAAGCACAAACTTTTATGTTATTTTGCAAATGGTCTTGACAAAATATCCAAAAAGAGTGCAAAATACAGAAATCTGGGTGATTGAACTTGCTTAACTGTGTCTTCTAATTATCCACATTAACTGGACAGCTCTCGTTACACTTTAAATAGATCATTATAAAGTTGTTTATTTCATTAACATGCATAATGTACCTGTCATATACGTGCTGTGAAATATGAACTTCAAAGATCTAGTGTATTTTATTTCAACAGTGAACAAGCGACTTAGAAGAACTACTGGCTTTTGGCTACATTGGGAAGCATTGAAAGAAAAGAGCTATGAAGCTATGAGTTGAAGAATGACTTCAAGAATGCTCTTTACTTCCTCCGATTCAGGGTGTGTGGATACTAGCACACTAGATAGCTGTTACATGAACAAGTTGATTTGCAAGAATGAATAAACTCATTGGTCTAGTTCTTCTCAACATCCAGTACTTCATCTGTTGGAAGCGGGTCATTGAGAAATCTGCATAAATCATGCATTATATTTATTCACCAAAGAAAGAATGATCCACTCCCCAAAAGTAAGAGTTATAACTCACGACTCATGAAGATTCTTTCTTTTGGAACAAATCGTTCATGAACAACAGATCACTACCGTTTAATTGTAGTGTGCAACTAACCAATACTACACATTTATCTTGAAATAGTATGTTCAACTGAGAACATTTATAAAGGCTCAAAATGCACCCTGTCCATTGTTTGAGTTTACTAAGATTATAACTTGTGCTTTTCTTTCCCTCTCTCATCTCAGAAGCCCTCATGGTCTTTCTCTCATCTCTCTTGGAGATGAACGTACATTTTAGGACTCAGAATTCTATTCTCATCAAAGACTACGATCCTTATGTGAGCACAAATGCCTGCTCTGATGCGATCAAGGCTGGACATCTGGCTCACTCTATGAAATCTTTGGATCCCTTCATCAGACTTTATCTGGCACCATCTGAACGCATGGCTACACTGGCAAAATAACGCCACAAACAGGCACTCTCAATTTACTTCTGAACCAAGCTAAATCATTACAGGTGATTTCTCTGTTGATTTTTTTAGGGGACACCCAGTCACATTCATACATTATGGACAATTGTGTTCACCCAACTCACTTATACCGTATGTCTTTGGACTCGTGGGTACCCGGAGTAAACCCACGCGATCACGGGGAGAACCTGCAAACTTCAACTGACCCAGCCGAGGCTCGAACCAGCAACCTTCTTGCTGTGAGACGACAGTGCTACCCACTGCACCACCATGACACCCTGTGCTGATATCAGTATAATATCATATTTTTAAACAAGACCTTTTTCATAACACCCATTTTTGTAGTAGCTTTGACAACATATTTCCTCCACAATTTGTATTTATGATCAAATCAACTTTTGTTACAAATTGTATTGCATAACTAGTTGAGTGCAACATTCTGTTCTCTGAAATTAAAACTATTTTGGCTGAAGCTTTTGAAAGCTTTTTACATGTGTGTTGATTGGACAATGTCCACTGGAAGGCAGGACTGTGCGATACTGTAAGAATCAACTATTAGAGTTGAATTTGTAGCTAAATCTCAGGGATGGGGAGTTTGAAAAGGTTGAAAAAGGGACAAATTGATCCATTTGTGCAATAAAGCTGCTTTGTGTTTAATTTCAAATTATGGATAGCAGCTTCCAGGGCATGTATGATTTAATTTGAGTTTTTCTTTTTCGCATCCTCTGAAAATGATCTCAGTAAGAGAAACCACCTGAGTATACGAGTCTTCAGGAGGGGAGGAGTGTTTGTTGCCTCAGGCGGGTCAAGGTCATTATTTCCACACAGGAAATTTAAAGTGCAAAATCAGGGTCAAAACGATGGCATGCTGTGGTGTAATTTCACTTGCTGTTAAAAGTTAAACTGCAAGTGGAAGGGTGTAAAAGTTTAGGGTGCAGTCTGTGAGTATAAGGTCGAAGCTTGGAAAAAGCTGCCCCAGGGGACAGTGGGGAGAAAAGATAGAAAAATAAATATCACCAAACAAGCAAGGAGGTAGGTAAACAAGGGCTGTAAAGAGTTCCAACCCTGTCACTGAAGGAGTCTCTATTTCCATAAACAAAAGCAAGGCGTCAAAGTAAACGGAGTCCTGTTGAACCACGCTTCATTATCACGTTTATTTGCTCATTCTATTTGAATTTTCTTTGCAGTAGTCAGGAGAAGGGAATTCCAGGCAAATGAACGTGTGAGTCAGTTTCTACCCACATTTTCCAAAAGCATGCCTTTTTTTAAACAGTCCAAGGAAATGTCCAAATGACCTAATTACAGCTCAGCCTTTTCTAAACGTATTCTAGTCAGCGTGCGACATTTTATTGGAAAGAGATGACAAAAAAGTCCCACTCAGCCACCTACTGCAATTTGTTCCAGTTTATTTTGATACGTTCCTCTGGCACGATTTTGAGAGCAGCTCTGTCTGTGAAGTCTCAATATGAAGAGATCTTTTTGAGATTTTTGAGAGCTCAATTAGATGTAATATCAGTGTAAACACATATTCGAGGAAACACAGAGCCCTAGAGCGTCACAGACAAACGCAGTGAGCCACTGCTGGAAACAATAACATGCCTTAAACGTCTCAGTCCTGCCGCACCTACCAAGGTCACGTCTTCTCCCATTTCTTACAGCAGTCTTAAAAGACACTGCACTTTTATTGAGCTCACATGGAGTGCGAGTTCGGAGGAAATACCCTAAAAAAGATTAACTACTATTTGTGCTTTGCAACACGGGCCTGAAGTTGAACTATAGTAGTCTTGAACTAGTCAAAAAAAGGGAACAAAGAAATATACAGTTCCAATCCTATACATAAATCCATTCTGAGTGAAAGTACAACATTCAGCGAATGACTGAATATGTAATATGGGATAGTTCACCAGATTACTTTGGCGATTGAGTTTGCCAGCTCCATCGCTCAATGCTTCTCTCTCTCAAACGTTGAGGCTGGCGGTGGGGTGCTGGTGCATGCTGGGATGTCCCTGGTGTGAGCTGCTGTTTATGTGGTCTGGGGACTGCCTGATGTGCTGCTGCGATGGAGAGAGGGACTGCTGTTGAAAAGAGTCTCTGTGCAGAACTACAAGATCACCTTACACAGCCACTTCCTGCTTCCGCCCCCTTTTCCTCACAAGCAGGCTAGTGTACCCACTCGGCCGGTGAGGGAAAAAAGTAAAAACAGAGGGGTTCAGTGCAGCACAGGACCCCATTCATCTTCCTCCGCGTCTCCAGGATGACTTTATTTTTCAAATTCACAAATATTTCCTTGTGAAAGCCCTTGAGGTTTAGGATAGAGCCGGTACTTGACTTTGCTCTCTGTCTATGATCTGAGGCCTGTGAGGCACTGCTTAGCATGTGTTCTGTGAAAGCTGTCAGTTGGATGATGGGTGTCAGTCACTGTAAGGGGTCTTGAAGATCTTACAAGATGTGGAATCCCAAATGATGAGGAGGATATCCATAACATCGCTCCGGATTTTTTTTTTTTTTTTTAGGGTTAGTGGGTGGCCAGTTGAAATGACAGGGATTTAGGTAAAGGGGTACTAAAGAGCCCCATCTGAGAGACAAAATTGTGTGATGTGAAAGCTCGCTATATTTGTGTAGAGGCCCCTGCTCAGGTGGAAGAGGGGAGCCAGGGTGTTTAGGATTCTTAGGGAAATGGCAAAGTGGGTGAATAACTGGGAACCAAAACAAACCTCGGGGCATTAATGGGGAGGTGGGCGAAAGGCTGGATGTTTTTCCTTCTCTACTTTGGTCATCTAATGAGAGAGCTTTTTTTCATCTTTCGTTACACTTTCCAGACTCCCCGTCAATGGACAAGGCTTTGGTGGCTTAGCATTTTGCACAAAACAGCACCTGATACAGCTGCTGCTGGTGGGAGGGATGGGACGGGGCTATGAAAATATTCACTCCACACTGCCGGCTTCCTCCCTGGGCTACCCCTTGGATTTCAGCTCCACATCACAGAGAAGAATGATGCTCTGTACAGTGGTTGCATGGCGCCATTCATTTCAGTGAGTCTTACCATAGACAGCTTGTATGATCTTCTGGAACAGAAATGGTACTGATCCATTTGCTGTTACACAGAACTGGTATTGATGGTTCAGTCAGCTGATAGACACAGCAATCATTCTCGCACTCTGGTTTGGATTTGTTGGAAGAGACTTCTTTCATGTTATTCGTAGATTTGTTTATTGACAGAAGGATTGAACTGATCAGATCCCATTAGAATCTCCATCATTCTCAGCCCCCTGGATGGCATGTTCAACTATTTGTTAATAGTGCAATCTTGTTTTGCAATTATGTAAAATTGCTTGGTGACTCAAAGTAGGTCTTTCGCATAGACATTCAGTCTATGCATTTTTAGCCTTGATTATACTTTTGAGAGGTTGCCAACATATCTGAAATCTCAGACAAATCAGTACTTGTGGATGTGAGTGACAATCGCTGAACTACCAAGATGTAGACTTCCAAAGATGGAATCTTAGAGAATCCCTGACAAATCACACAACCACTTGTGAGATATTTGGCAGTTAAATATATGGATCTGTTGGTGAATCTTTCTATTATAAAGGTATTTAGGGTAAAACTAACTTGTTGATCTATAGTGCAGGGTGAATACAGCAGTGGCCTGAAAGCTATCCCAGACAAGCTATGCAGTGGGAAAAGATCTGAGACGGGACTACTTTAAAAATCTTACCGTCTGAACTTGGTACATCAGAAAACTGACCAAACTATACACATTACCATGCCAATCATACCTGCCAAAATCTAGTTTAAATTTGGAATATAAGCTACATTCCGACTGCAATCCAGAATGACACAAATCAGGTTTTTTTTACCCTTAGTTGTATTTTACCCTACAGTATGAGCAGCTTAATTCAGATTTTTTTTTAAATCCAATGGTGGATGCTTTCATAATCGGATAGTCTTTGACTCCAACTCAAATGGTGGTTTATCATGGATACGAATCACTGGAGAAGACTGTCTTTCAATTACATTGTTACATGAAGATGCTAAAATACACATTGAATGAAGTCACTTTTATTATCCCAGCACTTCCACCAACATTCCGTAATATTGCAATTTCCGTCAGTCTTTTTACTGAAAACAATTACTAAGTACTAATAAAGGTTCCCCTCAATAGACATAAACGTCAGTAAATCCACAAAAGTTCCCAAGAGCACTCACTTTTATGTTTAAGTTTGTTAACAGTGTAATCTGGGTGATGTAGTTTCAGACGAGAGACAGATAACCAGAGCATATTCACTATAATGTGAACTGGGAAAAATTCAGATTTCTTCAAAAACTTTTTTTAAAAGTGATAAAACCTGCCATCTGAACATGCCCATAACGACAGGGTTCTATTTTGGATTTTTTTTTTGTGTGTCATAGAACCATGTCATGGTTTTTTTGTTCAAGTAACAATTATTTTTTATGTAATTATTAGTTTTGTGATTATTTTACTTGTTTTATTTTTTTTGTTCAGTCCTGTCTTCTATCTGTTTTTAGGTTTTATTTAACTTATGTTTTGGTTTGTGACATTATTAGTTTACCTTGTTGTTTTGTCACGCGCTGAGTAAAGCCTCACAGATCAACTTCTGTCTTCAGCAAGCTCCCGATTGGTTCAAGCAAACAGAAAACAAATGCATCTTTGAATTGAGTTAACATGTAAATAGTATTACAAGTAAAATGTACCATTAGAACAACCTTGAAGTATTACTTCTTATACCTCTTTTAATAACAACCAACACTTAACTACTCAGCTTTTCTAGTTCTTTCCACATTGGATCAAATTCATTTCTATCTAGAGGTATCTAGAGGTGAGCCTCTTTCTGTGGCCACTCTTCTTGAGACACTGTGAGTACAGTGAGTATAAACCTTGTGCCCGGTTCCTACAAGTGTCCTCTGTACATTGGGCCACTGAGTTTTTGTGGTTCAAAAGCAGCAGCCAAACCCATTTAAACCTTAGGGCTAGATTGAAGGTATTTAAAATGTGACTTGCAAAATCACATTTTTCATTTTATACATGCCATAAATAGCATGCAACCTCTAGCATAACTAAACTCCTACATTCTGCTTTTGTATCTAGAGATATTTGCTGGTACCTCACATGGTGCTATCTATGATATGCAGATGTTACCGAGAAACCTTTTTCAACTTCCTTAAATATTAGCGCTTGAGTAAAGCTGTCTAACGAATTGTTATGAATCAATATTTAAAATTTTTTGAATGAACGCACGTCTCCACACAAGCAACCTAAAATTTTTGGGCCACACATATCTGGGTCCGTGCAGTATATAAGCACACAAGTTTAACTGTGACCAATTGATTAGTAAGACCACAACGATAAATATTTGAAAGGCTAGAGGAACGTTTACAGTGGAGTGAGAAGATTTTCCGAGGCTGTTTCCTGGTAAAGGACTCTAGGGCCTCAGGTGCGAGTGTGAAGTCCACTGCTACAATCAAGGTTGTAATCCTATTCCACAGCTCATTATTCATCCTTTCCCCTTCTTTTAATGCGTGTTTTTATAGCTGGACACTACACTAATCTATTCAAGCCCTTGTCTCCAGAGGATAGGAAGAAAAGGTTTCGTAACTTCCTTAACTCCCTACCAGTCCAGACTCCACATGATGACCGAATCAAAGCTGTTACTACCTAAAAATGCTTAAAAGTTTCAGTGTGATATGGTAGTGTGAACTCTGGGGCCAAAGCAATTGATACTTATGGGAATATCAGGCTTCAAGCTTAGTGTCTATCACATTTAAATAAATGTAATCACATAAATCAATATATATGTCATAGAGAGTGACTTTGTGAAATTTTCCCTGGTTAAAATACACAAAATAGAATCATTTAATTCCTAATTTGATGAACAAAATAAAACTTTATAACCAAAACAAAATAACTAGAAACACACTTTCTCTGCATTGGCATTGCTCTCGTCTTTTCTCACAATTCCTGGTCAGTTTTTTTTTTTTTTTACTTCGATACAGCGCGTTTACTCTGCATGGAGACTGTGTGTGTGCTAGCGGTTCATCTGTTAGATTAGTGGTAGGGGTATGTTCCATGGTTGGAGATATGCTCCTCAAACTGCTTTGAGCTTCAGTAGAAGGACTAAACTAATAAATTAATTTACGTGAACGATGATGAATGCAACTTCGGGTGTCTGTTTGAGGAGGAAACAACACTTAAAGAAATTGCCTAATTGGACCCTTTTTAAATAAACTGACCAAATTGTTGGATTGTTCAAAGTAGAAGAAAGACATAAATAACATCTATACCAATAACAGTTGTATCAAATTCAAAGCAATCGAAGTTAAGCTTGGGTGGTAAGGTTAAAGGCCAGTCTTAAACAACAAAAACAAGCAACCAAAACATCGTAAACAACACGAGGTCTACACCTCTTTTGACATCCGCCTTCTGGAAGACAAACAGATCAGCAATCTGTCCACTGAAAATGAGCAGTGAGGAATGCTGGGCGTAATTTATGTATCACTTCTCCGTGCAGCGGTTGCACCCTGGAGCGCCACAAATGAATAAACCATTTGCCTTGGGGGCCATTGAGGAAACGCTGTCACAGACCATTACAGGGCTCAGCAACAAGGACAAACTGAGGTCTGTGATTCCACCTCTTCCTCTCTTCCTTCATCATGTGTGCCCTTGCCTCACTGTCCAGGTCAGGAAGTCACCCTTATCCAGTAACTGCTTTTTTCCTCCTTTAACAGTCTTTCCAAGCCATATTCTCTCATTCTCAAGTTACTGCACGTTACATATAACATTGGCAGCACTGGAATCCCACGGCAATAAAGTTGTATACCAACTTCAGTTAATTGGTGGAGGGTGGGGTGAGTGCCGGGCCAGCTAAAGGCCAACCGTCAGGCCCAAATCCAGAATAGATCCTTTCATGTCTCTGCCACTCAGATTTCTGAAACATTCCCGTGCTTCAGTTGGAAAAACAACTCTCGAGTTCACACGAAATCCCAGTTCATGTCTGCGTAAGCACTAACCTATATTTAAGGGTTGATTGTACTCATGTGTTTATTGGTGACACAAGAAAGTGTTTGTTTTCCATTTGAGGACTTGGGGTAATACGAGAAAGAAGGACTTAAAAACCCCATTACCAGAGGAATGACACAACCGACAGCTCAGCTTTCCATCAGGCACGCTGACTCCTAATGGGAAGGTGATTAAAGTGAAATACTCTCCCGTAAAGATTTTTGAGAGGTTTTTTAAAATGCTAAAAGCATCCAGACACCCATGTCTTGAGGATAAAAGGAGTATCTTCCTAAAGGCTCAAATCAAGAGTGCTTTGTAAAATACCGGTATCAGCTTTTATCTTTGCTCCGGGGTTAGGATGATGTGGAGCTGTGTGATTTCATGTACTGAGGAAAAACATATTTAATCTAGTTTGATGACGACTAACAGAGTTTTCTCCAAACATTAAACTCAGTCCAAAAACTAGTTAAACCAGGTCTGAGCAATTATTTCACTGCCAGTCAGCCCTGGAATTCCTTCCCACCTGGGATGCGGTTGTTTCATGAGGCTGGTTTTTCATTCGCAATGGGCCCAGATTCCTAAGCGAATGAAGCTCAACTCTGATGAATGCACCAGTTATGAGCGGAGTGTCTGGAAGATGAGGAGTGTTAGCATAGCACACGTACTTTGTGCTAATACCTCTATGCACATTTATCAGCTAAGCAATGCTATGTTAGGCTAAGTCAGACTATGCACAGTAATTGCATCCTCTGTAATCGAGTCCTTGGCAGGCGATGCACTGCTTTTTAAGTCTAAGCAGACGTCTGAGGCCAGCGTAATTGCTGGCAATTGCACCCGCATACAGAGAAGATGAGGAGGGGGAAGAGTGAGGAAATGAGGAGTCCTCACCTCAGCAGCTCCTGTTGAGGCTGGAATGTTGGGCTTGGTTCGAGAGGGGCTGCCAGCACTGCTTTGCAGGTCAGTGGGAAGGAGAGGGAGGGCGAAACCTGGGTAGATCCAGTTCTCTTGTTTATGAATTTCTATTCTCTACCTTTTTTCAAGCTACCTTTTGGCATGGTTTAGAATTTGCAGGACTGATGGTAAAATGTGCCAAGCTATACTAGAAGTACAAATACTTATTTATGCACTGCACACTAAAATGCAATTATGGGATTAAACTGGCCTTGACTGGTACCTCCAAAGATATTGGAATACTTTTTCAACTAATCTCCTGCAAAATTTTACATTTCATAGATTTATTCACTAGGATGCTGTGTGTTGTTAGCTACTGAATAGATGTGGTTGATAATTGAAAGCGATAACACTGTATATTAATTATTTTAACTAGTTAAATTGGATCCCAGCAATCAAATTTGCTACCTATATCTCAGCTTAGAAATTTAGTTAAGAATTGGGGGTTGTTTTTTGTGTCATATTGACAAGAGGATCATTATATGATGTCACAGACCCCTCCAGCAACCAGATTGTCAATCCTAAAACCATTTTCACGTATCCATATCTCAGCTTAGGAAAATTGTTAAGACATGACAGTTGGATTTAAGTCTGATATTGACAGGCACAACTTTATATGATGTCACAGACCCCTCCATAGCAACCAGACTATTTACCTTAACTATAATTTTTGCAAATTCATATTTTAGCTGCTTCTGACTTTAAATGTTTTCCCAAAGCTTTATCAAACTTTAAAACCAAGTTTAAAACCATGGTGTCTTGTGCATTCGCTTACATTGAATTAGCCCAGAAAACGCAAGCGTATGTGGCGAGATTAAGATAAGCGTACTGGGCGAGCTGTCCACGGGAGGGCCTCGAGGCAAGAATCGATCCGGGCCCGAGAACCCCACCCCACCCCCCATGAGATGTGGAGACAGGGGTGGTGGAGGGAATTTTGCATTTCATCGTCGAATTGGAAGTGGAGTGGTTACGGTTTTATATCTTGAGCAGGCAGAAGGATTGAAAACACCTGTAGATACCTGTTTGCTAATTATCTGATCGCTTCTCCCGAAATTGCGTTCACGGAACTTCACAAAAACTAAAGGATTGGACATTGTAGGCTTTGTCTCCTGGAGGATATTAATTATAATAATAGCCGATTGTTGGCAGGAGTTATTTGAAAATGTTCAAATACCACAAAAAGTTTTTATTTTTTATATGTTGTACTTTGCGTAACAAGATATTAATATGTAAATTGCAAGTGGATGAAGGAAAATGAGCAGATCTTGAGATACTATGATCAAAAGGATGTTTAACCCCATTAAACAAGGAATATAATCGTGTTACAGAATTATTTGATATGTAAAAGTGATGCAGATTGCGGGAAATATGATCCAAGTGCTAATTAAAAATTCCATGCCATAATGGTATCTCTTTCAGATTAAAAAAAGACTGTGTTTGAGACCACAGGGTGAGCATCACTTCCCACAGCAACCTGATTTTCCCTTGGTCTCCCAACCAACTACTACCAGTCATGAGTTGCAGGGTGATATGGCTGGGGCATATATAACCAGGCCTATTAATTGGTTATGGTTACATCACATTGCATTGTCTCCATCAATCCAGAAGACCAGTTTGTGGCCAAAATTCTTAAGTGGCATCCCAAATGTCATGGAGAAGCAGGCTGCACACTGGTGGTGTAAGAAAAGTGCTCTTTATCGATGGTTCTCTTGCCTCTCAGCAAGAAGTTTCAAAGTTGGAAACTAAGTAAAGTTCTTTTCATAAATTCACAGTTTTGCCATCAGGATAAAAAAAATTCTATAGACATGATGTATGTGCAGGATGTGTTCTTATAAAATGACATGTCTTCTGAACCCTAGATGTTCACTGGGGCCCACTTTATCTTGCTTGATTAGAGCTACTCTAATCCAATATAAATGAAACCATAATTATGCCTCTCAGCAGGATCAGCACTGACACCAACTCTCTATTAGAGTTTAGAGTTTCTCTGTTTCAATTTAAAGCTTGCGTAGGAGGATCGTTCCTTCACCCTCCACTTCAATTCAACGTCTGGACTGTCATTTCCATCTCAGCTTCTGGTTTTCTTCTGGAGCTGTTCTCAGGGCTTCTCGGAGTAAATGTTGACAGAGTTGCACTCTCTCTATAATTGGTTTCCACAGAATACTGACACTAAATAGAAAGAAAACACTACTGTACTGATGTCAACATCATGGTATTGATCCCAAGCGCCTATAAATCATCGTTGAGCTACCGGACAGGAGTGAAGGTGGTGAGAAGTTTAAACCTGGGTAGGAAGATCAGATTACGTTTCATTCTTCAACCAGTCTATGGAGACTAGCACTGTGGTGTGCAAACCTAAGATCTGGAAATACCATTACTTAGTCTTTCTGCTTGGTTGCTTTTGCTGGAAACCCAACTTCCTGAAATTATGCTAAAGCAAACTATGTTAGCATGTGAACATTTCAATGTAAAATCAGTATGGATGACTTGCAAGTCCATAACTAGCAGATGTTTTCTGTCTTAGACTACTTTGAAGATGTTTTAATGGTTTCTACATGAGGAACCTAGTTTGTTGCCCACACAAGCTTAAATTCATGAACCTATTGTATTTCTCTGCAAATACAGGCCAGGGGTGATTTGTAAGTTCCAACACAAATTCATTGATTGCTGATCTAGTTTGCAAATTAAGCTGCTTACACAATGGTAGAATTATACTTGAAGTCTACAGGGTTATTCAGAAAGAACACCACAACTTTAAAAATTGAGGACTCTGCACAGAAGAAAAGGAGAGCTAGGCTCATCGATTTAAGGAAGCTTTGAAGTATCCTTTGCTTGCTCATTTGGTCACTGACATTGATTAATTACCCAAAGTTCCATTGTGTTTCTTTGATTACATACAGATTTTCAGAGATGTGGTATTTTTTTAATCACCCTGTATTTCCGAAGATGACACTTCATCTTACTTTATTTACTCTCTCGCCTGCTATCAGTCTTCTCCGTCTCTGTTTTTCTTTCTATCTGTCTTTATCTTCCTCCAGATACTCGCCTGAGGGGCTGGTCATGTTTATGTCTGTGCAAGGTTTTAAGCTTTTGGACGGATGACCTCAGATTATCTCAAAGGTCTCAGAACCCATTCAGCATTTAAAGTGCTTCGCTAAAGGGCAGAAACAATGTGTCAAAGATTCCAAAGGTGTTCTTTCTTTAGCGTCTTTTTAGGAGGGAGAGAAAAGAAAAGCACATCTTGTGATAAATAAAGCAGACAGGAATGAAAACCAAACTGTCTTAGATTCACAACTACTTAGGGAGGTAAGAAATGGGAGGTAGAGGGAGATTGAGAGAAAAATAGCTTGACCTTTGGGTCTAATAAAACTCTGTCTGTTATTGCAGGTTTCTAAGCACTAGGTGCTTTTACAAGACATTAAATGATCACACCAATCAAATTAAATAATGGGTTTTGATTCCGGTTTCATCCTCGAGATGCTGTATTTCGGCTAGTTACTCTACTCACACACTCTGCCCAAGCTTAGTCAGAGCAACTGGGATTTAATAGGAATGCCTAGTGACGAGCTGGCACACAGCGCCAATGCTATTTTTAGGCTGAATGCAGATTAAAAGGGAATTTACTCCATCCTTATAAAGAAACTCCTTTCCTAGTTCCCTCCTGCCTTTGCGATCAGGGCCTCTGTGGTGCTTCTCATGTTTCCTCTCGACTCTCTTTCTCCCTCTGTCTCATCCACTTTCCTTTCATATTTTCCACTCTTACTTACTCAGCCCCTTTAAATCTGATGTAATGCTTACCCTGAGATACCCTCATACTCCGCGAGGAGCAAAACCGCTGCCAAGACCCCGTCCGCATCTGGTGATGGAGCTGTATCCCCTGTTCATCACTCAGATGAGGATGTGAGTGAGAATAATCTGTACAATGATTGGAGCACACACGTATTCCGAGGGAAAATGTGAGCTTTGATTACTCGAGCAAAAAAAGCTGCATCCCTTGTTCATCAGTCAAGGAAAGAACGAGGGTGAAAAGGATATGTAATGTAATTGGAAAGTGCGAAGCACTTTTTCACTTTCTGGGAAAATGTGGATTTTGATTACTCGGGAATAAGCGTTAAGGGGTATTTTTATGTTTTCCGAATACATTTCTAAAGTCTGGTATGAAGGGACACTTGCAGCACTTTTTCATATGTCAACAAGCCTACAGTATTTGTCATAAAGCCATTAATATACAGCACTGGTGAGCGCAGTCTAAATATTAGATGTATACAAAAACAATTACGTTTCACCAGAAGATGGCAGAAGACCTAGAATCTACACTAGAGCAGTGTGTAAAAGTGACTAAGGCCCTGTTTGCAAGTACTTGGTTACAGTTTAAACACAAAACGCAAATCTAATGGCAAAACTTAGCGACAATTTATGAATTGTCTGTTATATAGTCAATGGTTATTACTAATGGTGTTAACATGACTTATGCTTTCACAGTTTGAGTCTTTTTGGATTCCATTTGATGATGAAGTGGAAGTGCCGTCTTGTGTATCTATGGGTTCTCTGAAAGGACAAAAAGCCTCAGAAGATCTCTTCTATACAGTAGAAGTTTCAGGTATATTTATCCAGCGCATGGAGAAAACTCTTTCTCTGCAGGTGAACTCAAAGGAATTGTGATTTTTTTGTAATTTTTTTATTTAATAAATTTTGAATAAAGAATGAAAAAAACATTTCTCTGTCTTCCATTTAATTTCTCTGTTTGCTTGCACATCACACCATGAAAAATGTAAACACGATTTCAGGCATTTAAGAAATGCATGCAGGAGATGTATAGGTATGTAAAGAACAGATACATAATCAATATCAACTCATTTGAAAAGAATAAATATGATACTTTTTTTTGCAATATAGCCCAGCACCTATTATATAATGTTCGATTCATTCTGTGTTGAATGTTTAATGCAAGAAACAAATGCTTTGAGTCTTTTATTATATGTTTCAAATCTAAATGTTTTTATATAGTAACCAAACTGATCAGTAATCACTGAATTGTTATAAAAGCCAATTTTGTGGCGAAATAAAGTAACTAATCATTTTCCCTTTTATTGATGTGGGGAGAAAATGGTGACCCTGGAGTAATAAACCCACATCGACGTGCAGTGAAAAGATCTCACCCAGGGAAGAACCCTTCAGACAGCCTATCTGACTGGGTCTGGTGCTAATCACCTCCCCAGCATAAAGCCTATTTATATATGATTTTAAGATCCATTGACAAACATATAGCGCCAGACAGCTGCTGAAATTTTCTTTTGGTTGGCGTTGTTGTAACGATTAATAAAAAAATATGTTCTGCAAGAATGAATGGCTTGTAGCTACTTTGCTTTTGATGTTGTCGAATGAAAGTAAGGATGCACGTATAGCGAAACCAAGCTCATGCACTTGCACTTATAATACTGATAACACAGACTGATACCGAAAGTCTGGTTTAGCATGATTTTTTTAATTATGACAACAGGCTGCCAACCTAATCTTTACGAAAATATTAACAGGATGTTCAAAAACAGCACTTACTATAGAAGCAATATGATAATCATCGGAAACTTATATGCACAAGACAACAAAGAATTGCTGCTAGTGGTACAGTTAACACTCAATAATATACTAATAATGTTTTTATGATTAATGTCGTTGTTATTATTGTTTTATTTTGCTCTTGCTCTGGCTGTGAAAATGATTTTATACTGAAAAAAAAGTGATTGAACTTTGACAACCTTGTGCTAAACAAAACAAAACAAAACTGAGTTAGAGCTGAGTTAGGTGTGATGAAAAAGTCTCACTGTCATTATGTGTTAGTCTCTAAAGTCACAACCCAAATAAACAGACATTGTTATCGTGAGTACTTGAAGAAAAGGTATTTTTACTCAATCTTCTAATCTGTTCAACCCTAGTTTGAAGATATTATCAGGATGAATGATTGGCTCTCACACATTTTGTCCGAACAAAATCCGCTTCCCTTGGTAAAACACTCGAACACCTATCCTGTTAAACATGATTTATTTTATCAGAATAATGCAGGCTAAATTGTATTACCTATACTAAATGCAGGAAGCAGATTTAGCACCAGTACAGTTACAATCTGAGATTCCCACTGTCTCTCGTTCTACATCACAGAAGATATGCTCCTCTTCATTTTACAGGCTTCCTTTGCCCTGACCCGTGCTGCTTTATAGGGACACAGACAGCAGCTACTGTAGAAGTTCTCTCTGGTTCAGAGCCCAAGCAGGCCGCCCTCTGATTCATAACCCCCAAAGATAACCTGCCAATCACAATCAAGCCCTGCATAAAAACTAGACCCTGAAATTCAATCCCAATAATTGAAAGCACATGTTGTCATTTTTTACCACTGCAATTATTGGGAATGTGCCGCAATATTTTGCTGAGTGCAACACACAGCGCTCCCCGCACCCCAGGAGAGAGTGGAAAACTCTACCTCAGCAGTACCGGTGGATATCTCTCATAATGATAGGGGCAGGAGAAAAGAAACCACCACTAGCATGTGATTTAATGATTAGGGGGAGGATAGAGTCAGGGGCGTACTAGCTATTATTCCTTTCCTCAATCCCCCGCCCCCAAACATTTTTAGGTAATTATTAGCTCCTCTTTTGCAATGATGCAGAACATAATATAAAATTCGCTTTGGAGAACTGACTCGAATCGGTCCGTCATAAAAACAAAATGAGAATGGAAACTACTCGCTTTAGGCTGATGTGTGCTAAGGTTTTATCTCAAATTGGTTTCATCTCTCTCGGAATAAGACTGCAAGTGTGTACAAGGCATCATAAGAGCTGTCAGAGCACAAACGTCCCTAAATAGGTCATGAACCCTTTTTTGTAATGTACATACATTGACATTTAAATAGAAATGTAGAAAATCATCTTTTTTGTTACAACGGCAGGAAGTCCTGCTTGTGCAATCGTTGCATAAGACAACAGCATTTCAGTGGGAAGCTGAAGCAATAGTACTTACATTTGTTTTCGATAAAAATACCATTTACTCAAACACCATTGTAAATCCTTTGAAAATGCCAAAGGTCGACCAAATTTCAGCCTAATGATATTGTTGGCTTAGGTAAATATCCTTTAACAGTGCTCCCTAAGTACTCCATATCATATGCTCTGATTGTAATTTGTCTTTGGTACTAATCTTAATGTACCGTCTCTGAGAGCAGCCACAGGCAAACAGACTTCACACGCAGGGGGTAACCACCGTCTTCAACTCGTCACTTTGGGCTGTCAAAAAACCAAAGCTCAGATTGATGTCAGATCAGATGTTTATGGTTCACAACTTGAAGTGTTTAATTTGTGGCTGAAACCTCACGACAGCTTTTAATTTTTTCATACCAACATCATTTCATGGGGAAGTTTTGATGCCCATGTGAGTCCGGAAGCGTCTCAGTCTTTTATCCTGAGCCAACTGTGTGGAGAAGTCACAGATGGTTCGTATAATGATGGCTTTTTCTCTCATATCCTTTCTTATGCAGTGCCACACATTTGAAAGGAAGACAGACTTACAGGGATTGACTAGAGATCGGACACTCAAAGTTGTGTGCAGTCTATGCAGCTTAGCATTGTGCATAGTTTTTGTATTTAAGACAGTGCTAAATGTAAAAAATGTTCACTTATGGTCATTCTTTACAGTGTTGAGTGATTTAAAAGATCTGTTGTTCCATTACATTAGCTGAATCTACAACTGCAAGGCTGCAATACACAAATTCAGTAATAGCCTCAACGTGTCTCTTCATCTTTGTATATTTTTTCCTTCACTTTTGAAATAATTTAAACAGACACCCCTTAGCCAATAGCATTTTGCCCAGGTTTGGATTGCTCCTGCTGATAGACTACAGTTCTGCCCTGAGCAGATTGGACTTTTTATTCCTACACCTAACCTTTTATATTTGTAATTTCTCTATCTTTTCCTTCCTCAGGCTTTACTGCTATCATTATGTATATATTAATTTTTAATCCTCTGTTTAATCCATTATAAAACAAATTATGTTAAAATAAACTAACAAATTAAGGATATATTTTCTATGGTTTAGTGAAAAAAATTGTCCTGCAAAAAACAAGATCGATCAATTGTTGATTCTTATTTACTTTGGAGTCTTCAGACATAGTAAAAGATTTGGTTGGATTTAGGCCATTCATAACTATATCTCTGCTTCCCGTTGTTATCAGACAATCTCTGCTTGTTCCTCAATTAGTGTAATGCTCCATGACTACTTCCTACTGTGATCAGGTGCTCTCTGCTTGTTCCTCAGTTAGCGTAATGCACCTTGACTACTTCCTGCAATGATCAAACCATATCTGCGTGTTACTTAATAGGCATAAGGTTTCACAGCTACTTCCTGCTAGACTATCTCTGCTTGTTCCTCAGTCAACTTAATAATCTAAGGCAACTTTCTCCTGTGACCAGACCATCTCTGCCTGCTTTTCAATCAGTGAAATGCTCCAAGGCTATTTACTGCTATGATCAGACCATCTCTGCTTGTTCCTCAATCAGTATAATGCTCCAAGGCTACAAATCTATTATCCCAGATTACTCTCCATAAAGTCAATATTGTAATATATTCATTCCAACAGCTGCTGTCAGTCATAGTTGTTTGTCTGATATATATCAATAATTTGCAAACTTCTTAACTGTGTCGATACGTATTTCAGCTGTTACAAGCCATTGAAGCAACAGCATAATCTGAATTAGAAAAATTGCCTATATGATTTATAACTTTTTATTTCATACTTAGGCCTTTCATCTAAGCCTGTCCATCTGTAATAAAATTATTCAGCTTTTTCTGTTCTGGCGATGTCCTCGTGAAAGAAGTAGCTTGGATGCTTGAGTAGGCTTATGTGTGTTTGTGTCTGTGTTTTTTCTGGGATCACCCTGACAGAACTATGCCTGAAATCTGCTTTATACTGATAAACTCGGTAAGAAACAAAACTATTGACTGAAAGCCATAATAGTAAAAATAACAGTTGTCAGGAGTGTGCCAATTTGATAAGCACTCTATTCTGATTCCAACCAAGGGGTCAAGGGTCTGTCCATATATTCTTCTGTCATCGTCTTGTTGAAGTGAAAGATAACTAAAGATGATGACAGTAAGTTACCTGAGGCAAAAAGCTTAGTGAATGTTGGGAGTGTGTCTTAAGCATGACTGGAACGTAGCCATGAGCAGAGGTGTGTAATCCTATTCCTGAAGTCTTTCTACAAACTCCTAGAGAGTCTTAACAAGACCATGACAAGCTTTTTCAGGTGTGCTTCAATAGGGTGGGACAGGGGTCGTCCAGGTGCAGATTCACATACATATTTGAGGGACCTGTGTTGGACTAGTTAGTGAACTAACAACAATTCCAAAATCTTGTACCACTCCAGATTGCTGCAATTAATAAATCACCTTGGGAAACATGTTTGTTAAACCTAAAAACTGCTGCTTAAATTAGAAGACGATGACAGAATGTTTGCCGTTGGACAATTGCTCATTTCTCCGAACTCTAAATGATTTATTGAGTTATTGTGTAATGAAAGAAAGGAAGTGTTTGCCATCAGAGATGAGCTGCAAGGGTGACAGTTATTTGTATCACAGCCAGTTTTATACAGATTCGATTTGTCAAAGGGTTGATTTCTCTCTTTCGCGTTGACTTCAAAAATGTTTGCGCTTGAGCAAGCAGAGTGAGGACTCTCATTTCTTGACCTCCTGACCTGGCCAACCCACCTTGGGGCTCTTCACATATGGGACTCTTCAAGAGTGTTTTTCCTTGGAAAAACCTGTTAGTACCTGCCATAAACATATCTATGTGTTCTCCAAATGCTGGCACTCCCTATATAACTCAGAGCCAGGGAAGATCCATAGCATGCTAGCCTGAGGAGAAAGAGAAAGTGACCTGAGTGGCCACCACTCCTTTCCTTCGCCATTAACCTACAATTTTACCCCCCAAGTGTTTAACACCCTTTAACCTGTTTTCTTATTTCTTTCTCTCTTCCACCACCTGTTCTTTCTTTTCTACACCTGCAATGTCGTAAAAGAGTTATGTAACCTTGTTTTTGTTCCATGCTTTTCTCCTTTCGGCTCAGACGCAGCTGGAGGTTCTCCAGCAGCATCTTCATGACATTACTGTCCTTAACACTTTCCAGATCCCACATCGGTTTCACCCATCAGAAACAACATTGCACAAATCCGCTTATTACAAACTCCAATATCGTGCATTACGATTTCAGGATAGTTTGTGCTAGAGGTCATTTTTAAATAGAAGTGTTTTAAACAAATAGACAGTATCAACTTGAAGCAATTTGGTTTCCACTCAAAATAGAACAATTTCAACAGTCTTCACACTTACTAGGCACAATATCCTGGCTCTGCAGGTGTGTGAGAGCTGTTCCAAGATTTCAACCGGATACTCTTGATGAACAAATACTCTCAGACAACTCGGTAAGACCCACGCTGATGGACAGATTAAATAGTTTTTGAATGGAGGTGCAAAATCTCTAACATTTCTTTGGAGTTCAAAAGAAAGGCAAACCCTGTATTGAGTCTTTCCCACAAAATCTCTGGCACAGGTGTATGAAGCATGCTGCACGTCCACTCCAAACCTCTCACCCAAGTCATAGACGCATGATTCACTCCAGCCAAAACTGAGATTTATAAATGCCACGCTTGTGTGTGCTTTCAAGAACAGGACATCACTATCAGAGCCACTTCAAAAAAACACATCCACAGACTGATCCGAAAACATGCTTACTCTGAGTTTATAAAAGCGGCTTGGACTCAAAACTGCAGTTGCTCCAGGCCAAAAACACCTACTTATTAGAGACCACTTGATATACTATAAAATGACCATCACAGTTTGTTTATTTCAAAGCTCGTAAATCTAAAATGGGCAACTGCTCAACAGAAAGCCCAACAGCTGATATTCTTGGAAAAGTTTCACTTGCTTGCAAATAACACTCTCAAATAAAAGTCTCATAACGCGAGTAATCGTTTACTTTACATTTCCACTTGGCGCAAGCACTTACGATTGGGTTTATAAAGCCAATTAAAAGAGCACTCCACTGTTTTTGGCAATTTTTTAAAAAATCTACTGAATATATTAAGTAGTTTTTGATCATTTTTGTGGCTACTACTATTAAATCTGAGAATTTAAACTAACTAATTTAAGAATTTAAGTCAACAATCCTTCCCGTCATCGATAACATCGACCAGGGATTTGTTCATTTTGAAAACAGAAAAACCTCATATTTGTTTTTTAGTCGAGGCCTACTTGTGCTGTAGCGTTAACAGAAAGAGAGAGCTTTAAGAGAGAGAGAGAGAGAATTAAATAAAGCATGGAATTATAGCCTTCTCCAAACTTACCAAGCTTTTTTCAATTAACCGTACAATCACGTAACGTATTGCTTATAGTGATAGGCCTAGACAGAAACAAGTAGGCGTCACACTTAAAGATGAGAGTTGGGTTTAGGGAAATTTTTTCAAAACTTTTTTTTATTAAACAAGTTGGGTTAAGGGAAAGACCGTTGTTATTTTGGGTTCTAAGGTTAGTATTAGGGGAAGGTTGTTGTAAAAGATATTCATTGTAGTTGAGTTGTGGTTAAGGAAAGTTAGTTTCTAGCTATTTTAGCAATAGCAAGCTGCTGCGAGACATGTTTCCTGCTGATTGACTGTTTATGTTCTGAAACTGGTCTCTTTGAGGCTACGCTTCTATATATCTCCTGAATTTAGCATCAGTGAATTTATTAGACCAGAAGGAGTTTGGTGCCGGTGACAGTAGTTGGAATTTTTTTCAGTAACTGTAACATTTTAAGCATTACATATTCCATAACTAAGCATTAATTAATGCATAACTGATAACCAATAGTTAGCTTAGTACTAGCAAACTTGTAATTAATTATGAATTAACTTGTTAGTAATACATTAGTTCAGTGCAACTGATATTTTATTTAATCATTAACTAATGATTAGCTTACTCAAAAATTAGTGTTAATTATGCACCAACAGATTTTTTATCTAGGCTCTAGTTATAAATTAGTTCAGCGTAATTGATATTTTATTCAAGTATTTACTAACACTTAACCCTGATCATCCCAAGGCCATAAGCGATTGCTAATCCCTTGAAACAGCTTAGCTTTGCAGTATATTAAAGGTAGTTAAGGCTTTATTAATGTAGATTAAACGTAGACTTCAGCAAAGGGGGTCAACCTGTCCATATTAACAGTGTATTAAGAGTTGTTAAAGCTTAATGCTTTTAGCTTATTCCCCTTGAATCTAAAATCACTCAAGAACTGTGAATATAAATTGAAAAGTAACAAACTTTTGAGCATTACATAAAGTTCATTATATAAAAGTAAATGTAGCAAACCTTCGATCACTATTTATCTATATACAAACGTAAAGCATTATGAACATTAAAATGGTTTTGAAATCTATTAATTAAAAGTGTAAAAGGCTTTTTAAATGTCTTAAATCAGCATTGTTCAAGTATGTAATTATACTTAACGTGTTCTTAATTATGTCTGATTTAACTATTAACCAACCTAACAGACTTTTATTGTAAGTAGGTTAATTAATGCTCAAGTAATACATAGTGTGACACTTAAATTTGAAATCTTGTGTATGGTAAAGTGTTATCTCTGCACTTTGACCTTGACCTTTTCTTTTTTTTTTTCCAACTTTTCAGTTTAACCAAATTATAAACAGGGAAAATATCAAAATATATTTTAACTAGTGATTCAGTTTATGCATACACTACTGTTCTAATCAGATTTAATGGTCTATGCTAAGCTATGTTTAAAGAGAAAAGCTAAACAGATTAAGATTTTCACAAGAGGAGTTGAAGACTGAGCCTTAATCCTCCAAAAATGGCACCGGAACCCCTTGCCAACTACTTAAATTGTTCTGAAATTCAACTAGGGATGCCTGTTGACACAAGTCATTCCTTTCAGCAGCTTTAGATTCCTCTTGGGAGCTGAATCAAAGAGCACAAACACTTGCACATTTCTTAGACACCCTCGCTGACCCTGCGTCCTCATGAACTGTGAATGTTTATGAATGAGAGCTGCTCTAGGGTGTGTACAGGATTTGCCAAAATGGCTATGTGGTACACGTTTGTCTCGTTCGATGTGCGTCAGTGTTTACAGAGCGCCATAAACACAGACGGCCAGCCGGAAGTGCTCAGCATAAATGCATCTGACCTCCAGGAGACTGTACTGCTAAGAGCCACATTATCTTTAGCCGGACTGACGCCTCTTTGTGTCTTTCATGAGGCATTGATGCAGGCAGAGCCCGTCACAAGCAGCTGTGGGATGCAAACAGGGCCAGGCAGATCAAGAAGACCACATGCATAGTGCCGATCAGATAAAGGAACCAAGTTTATCGAAACTGGACACACTCCATTTGCTTTTGACAAACAATATACTTAAATCTATAACAGGTCTTGTGAAGACTTTGTGAGAGGTATCACATTTGAAATAGTGGCAAGCCACATGGTGAGATCCGAACGATGTTTGAGGGTTCCAGAACGCACAGGAGTTAAGGTTCAGGGAATGTAGCAAAGATAAAAAAAAAATGTCTTTTCTCATAACTCACTCCTGAATCGGCCCGTTTGAGGCAGCGGTGCTTTCTTCTGACCCAGCAAACATGCGTGTTTGAGGTACAAACACTCCAGCGTCTGGACACACCCATGGGGAATGTGACATCAGGGCCTGACTATAGCAGCTGGGCTCCAAGAAGCACTAACAGGATAAAACAGTGCCACTGTGGTTTCCCTAGACATCGAAGAACTTTCTTAGGGCAAAGAGCAGGTCACTGAACTGAGGAGGTTTGATCATCATGCAATTCAGGGTACGTGCAAGCGCTATTACCTCCACTATAAACCCTGGTGACCTGTCTTTAGGTTTCTTTCTACATTCCTTCTCCATCACAATCTGACTAGTATACTAAGATTCCAAAAATGCCAAGAATGTTTAAAGTCACGGAGTGGATGAAGCATGCATGTTTTTTATTAGATATTTACTAGACTTGTAAACCTTTTATACCCAAAGCTAAAATTGGCTGTTTTTGAATGCTTTATGGTCTGTAAATGAAAACAGAGGGTGCTATCCGCATGCTTTTTATCTCCAAAAATGGTCAGAATGGTTATTAAGTTCAGTTTACTTATTTGGATATTAGGTAAAAATGGGCAAATCATTTATTAAGGGTTTAGAGAAAATAACCAGATTATTTATATATGCAGTAGAGACCAAAAGGTTGGACACACCTTCTCATTCAAAATGTTTTTGTGACTGATTGACCTTCATTTCTTAAAGTAATGATGGCCACTTATTTACTTAGTTGCGTTTTTCTCGCCATTATACAAACTCTTAACAATCTCTTCAGGGGACTCTCAGCTGAGTCTCCACCTGACTTCTGCTCAGCTCCACTGATGCTCCCGACTCCATTTATAAGAGAGAATTCCACGTATTAAACCTGACAGCGCTCTCCTGAGAAGAAAAGAGCATTTCAGGAGACCACCTCCTGAAGATCATTACAAGGACCCCAAAAGTGTGCGAAGCGTAATCAAACCAAAAGGTGCTGACTTTGAAGAAGCTACAATGACATATTTTCAGCTGTTTCACACTTTTTTGTTACGTATACAATTCCACACAAGTTAATTCATAGTTTTGATGCCTTCAGTGTGAATCTACCGTTTTCAATTTTGATAGTCATTAAAATAAAGAAAAGTTTTTGAATGAGGTGTGTTCAAACGTTTGTTCTGTACT
Source organism: Danionella dracula (assembly GCA_900490495.1). Lineage (NCBI taxonomy): Eukaryota > Metazoa > Chordata > Actinopteri > Cypriniformes > Danionidae > Danionella > Danionella dracula. Next base: position 1,324,325 of record UELW01000051.1, read on the forward strand.
GTATATATATATATATATATATATATATATATATATATATATATATATATATATATGACTAGTTGGTTAGTACATTTAATAGTTTATCTATCTATCTATATCTATCTATCTATCTATCGATATATAGATATACAGATGTATATATACAGTACAGACCAAAAGTTTGGACGCATAACTCCAATAGTTTGAATTCCAAGGACTAAGAACCTCTGCTCAAAAATCTTGGCATTTTCATTTTTAGCTCTATTCTTGCAGATGGGGTTATAAATCTAAAGTAAACTGTAGTAAAATGTTTGAATGAGACACACTCTATCTTAACAGATTAACAAATAGACGTATTGTGGTTGTCGTCACATCCTGTCCACTGCTGTATGCAAGCCTGCCTGCGCTCTCTAAAGTGGAAGCAAGCGCCTACTTCAAGCATCACCTACGACTATTCAGCTAAAACAGGCTCACATTTCTTTAATATTCATAATACATTGAACCACTTGTTTTTTCTGCACAGTCGCTACCGATTTCCACCACTCTAGGCGCTCAGAGAGTGGCTCACCACCTTCTGTCGAGAAGAGCAGTTATTGTTTGTTGACAACTGGAATCTCTTCTGGGAGCGCCCTAATCTCTTCCGTCCTGACGGCCTCCATCCAAGCTAGCTAGGCTCTAAACTTCTGTCAGATAACATCACTAGGGCCCTTATTAGCATCTGACTAAATAATTCCAAATATAACACCTTTGAACACTGCCCCAGAAACCGACCTAAAACCTGTCAAAACCTAACATTTGCTATCGAAACAGTGTCCATACCACGAAAACATAAAATAACTATAAACAACAAATTACTTAACACCAATAATCTGATCAATATAAAATTAGACTACAAATTATACAACTCGCAAACGTACTCTCTAAAATTTGGTCTCCTAAACATTAGATCTCTTACACCAAAAGCTGTAATCATAAATGAATAAATCTCAGAACTGAACCTTGACATACTGTGCCTAACTGAAACATGGCTCACTCCAAACGATTATTTTGGATTGAATGAAGCGACACCCAAAAATTACCGTTACAATCATAAACCGCGCTCAACTGGTCGTGGTGGAGGTGTTGCCACAATATATAGAAATACCCTAAACACAACCAAAAAGACAGAACATAAATTTAAATCCTTCGAAGTACTTGTGCTCCATATTACACCGGCAGAATCAAAACAAAGATGTGCATTCTCTGTAACATTAGCTGTTGTCTACAGGCCACCAAAACACAATTCTAGCTTTCTTCAAGAATTTGCTGATTTTGTCGCACATCTTTTGGTCGAAGCAGATAAAATACTGAATTTTGGAGACTTTAACATCCATATCGATGACAAAAAAGACTCGTTGGGTATTGCCTTTACAGACCTCCTAAATTCCTGTGGGTTTAAGCAAAATGTGGTCGGCGCAACTCATCGTCTAAACCACACTATAGATTTGGTTCTATCTCATGGCATTGACCTAAGTGACATTGTTATATCGCCTCAAAGTGAGGACATCTCAGACCACTATCTTGTATCTTGTGCTATGCAGACTATAAACATTAGCAGTAGCATTCAATGCTACCAACTAGGGAGAAATATAAACCAAAATACTAAAGAAGCATTTATAAGAAACCTACCAGATATTACTCAACTTTCTAGTGTACCTGCAGATGAAAATGAACTTGAAACGATCACCTACAGTTTGAATAATATTCTCGCTAACACCCTAGACACTGTAGCCCCGGTTAAATTAAAACAAGTCAGAGATAGACAGGCCACTCTGTGGTCTGATGATAATACAAAGGTGCTAAAAAGACAAACCAGAAACTATGAGCATAAATGGAAAAAAACTAGATTGGAAGTATTCAAAATTGCCTGGAAAGAGAGCATGTCTAAATATAGACTAGCATTAAAAACTGCAAGAACTAACTACTATCACAAGTTAATAGAAACAAATCAAAATAACCCACGCCTCTTATTTGAAACAATGGCTAATTTACTAAAAACAGTCAAACATCGACAGATTCAAATGCAGCTATAAAATTTAGCAGCAATGATTTTATGAATTATTTCTCAAATAAAATTACCTCTATTAGATGCAAAATTACTAAAACTCATATTCAATCAAAGCAGTTTAACTCAAACCCTATACCTTTGACTCACTCGCTGCAGAATTTTTCAAATATTGACCTGAAAGAACTGCTAAAAATAATCACAGCATCTAAATCATCAACATGCTCTCTAGATCCTGTACCAACAAAATTACTGAAAGAATTGCTACAAATAGCTCAAGAACCATTTCTAAATATTATAAACTCATCTCTATCGCTAGGTTACGTTCCCAAACAGCTAAAACATGCAGTAATTAAACCACTAATCAAGAAAACGCACCTGGATCCTACTGAGTTATCCAACTATAGGCCAATCTCTAACCTTCCGTTCTTGTCAAAAATATTAGAGAAAGTTGTTATAGCACAGCTCAGCTCCTTCTTACAGAAGAACAACTGTTATGAAGAACTTCAATCTGGATACAGAGCGCATCACAGCACAGAGACTGTGCTGGTTAAAATTTCAAACGATCTATTACTTGATTGGGATCAAGGAAATATCTCTCTTCTAGTTCTGCTAGATCTCAGTGCAGCCTTCGATACGATAGATCACAGAATTCTCCTCGGGAGACTAGAAAACGATGCAGGCATCCAGGGCCAGGCTCTGAGATAGTTTAACTCTTACCTCTCTGACCAGAGTCAGTTTGTTCTTGTAAATGGAGACTCATCGGACACAATAGCAGTAGAGTATGGAGTTCCTCAAGGATCCGTTTTGGGACCCATCCTATTCTCAATATACATGCTGCCCCTTGGCAAAATTATTAGAAGACATGGTGTTAGTTTCCATTGCTATGCAGACGACACCCAGCTCTATATATCAGCAAAACCTAACGACCCTTTACAGCTAAATAAGATCTCAGATTGTGTCGCTGATATCAATGATTGGATTAATGAAAATTTCCTTATGCTAAATCCAGATAAAACAGAAATATTACTTATTGGCTCTAAAAAGCAATTACAGAATCTCTCTGCTTCACATCTGGAACTGGGGGGACACACTGTTAATTTTTCCACTACAGTTAAAAATCTTGGCGTTATTATAGATAGTGAACTGACGTTTAAGAACCATATCTCTTATGTTACTAAGACTGCTTTCTTTCACCTCAGAAATATTGCTAAAGTGCGGAACATGTTGTCTATCGTAGATGCAGAAAAATTAGTGCATGCTTTCATGACCTCCAGAATGGATTATTGTAATGCTCTGTTAGCCGGCTGTCCAGCCACCACGCTACAAAAATTACAGTTAGTCCAGAACGCAGCAGCTAGAGTTCTCACAAGAACAAAGAAATATGATCACATTACACCGGGTCTGTGCTCTCTTCATTGGCTTCCTGTACAATATCACATTGACTATAAGATACTGCTCCTTGCCTTTAAGGCGCTGAATGGCTCGGCTCCATTCTACCTGCGCATTCTCCTCTCATGATATATTCCAGCTCACTCTCTCCGATCACAAGAAGCAGGACTATTGATTGTACCAAAGGTTAGTAAATCCACAAGAGGTGGAAGAGCGTTCTCATATAGAGCCCCGAAGCTCTGGAATAAACTCCCGGATGTTGTCCGCAGCTCAGCTACGCTCACAGATTTCAAAACTAAATTAAAAACATATCTGTTTAAACTGGCATTCCAATAATTATCTCTTGGTATTTGTCTAAACAGATATGGTGTCTGAGCACCATATACATACAAACTGTTTGAAAAAAACAATGTGGTTCAATGTTCCTCTCTAACCTACCCTCATTATTTATCTCTCCTCCTGCAGCTGATGCTGATCACTTGTTTGTTGTCTATGTTACAGTTTACTAACCATTTTCTCAATTTGTTAGTTCCTGTTTTGTCTTTGTTTGTTTTGTTTTGTTTTTTTGTTTTTCAGGTCCTGTCCGGCAAACCGTTCATCGATGGATTTTTAGTTTGTATGTTCTTTATGCTGGGGAGGTGATTAGCGCCTGTCTCAGTCAGCGGGAGTCCCGTCACAGAGGAACTCCTGTCTGCTCTGCCTGATCCTCACGGGGACTTTGTGAAGCTGCTTTGAAAGCAATTGCTAAAGAAGCGCTATATAAAAACTGATTGATTGAAAGAACATTCTTCGGAATAAAGTATTCCAGTATGTTTAGAAAGTGTCATCTAGCATGATTTAGGGAAGGTTGGTAGCAGCACTATTTATGGCAAAGAGCTTTCAGACTAAATATAAATATACACAATATAACAAACAAGCGTTCTACATGAAATATTGAGGAACGCAAGCACAACAATGAATTAAGTGCCACAGATAAATTCACATCTACTCAAACCAACCCACATTCCTCTGGAGTTTGAAGCGCTGGTAAGGGTACGGTGCTGAATACATCTTTTTTATTTGCTCAAAATGACAAATTGTTTGCTTCTTACATTTACAATCCTCTGGTGCAGGCAGGTACGGCTCCAGGGTTCCCCTCCTGAGAGGTTTCTAAGATTCATTTTGAGGTTATGAGCTTAGATCTACGCCACATACTCATTCAGGCCAAGCCGACCTGCTCATCAATCACGTCTGGAGATCTGTCGATCTTCAAAAAGAAAATCTCTCTTTTTTTCCTGCAGGAAAGACTTGAGCTCGTGGTGGTTTTCTCCTTTAAATAGAGCATGACATCATCTTTGGGCAGGTCAGCTGTCTGCCTGAGCAAAACAAATGTGTCTAAACAATGCCACATCTGGAGATGGAGAAGGGTGATTGAAGGAAAGAGAGAGGGAAGAAGCAGATGGAAAATAAAAAACGGGGGAGGGAGAGAACGTAGAGGTGGAATGCAGCGGAAGAGAGTGGAAATGAAAAAAAAAATAGAAGCAGCCAGCTGTTCTGGAAAAGTGCCAGAGTGTCTGGGGATGTGCGACGCTTTAATTTACGGGAGATTCCCTGAACCGGGCCTTTCTGAGCGTTTAAACCCCGTAGCCATGTGCCTGAGAGTGGAACACTGTTGTGTTTACCTCATTCTGTTTGATTTGCTATAGGAACATTCCTCGGACCAAGGGCTTGTGTTCACACCTTCATAGAACATCACTGACTAAAATAAAAAAACTAAACTTAAAGATCTGGGATGCTGAACTTTGACTGTTTTGGGATATTTTAACTTGAGAATCACTGATGTCAGCCTGTAGTGCTAGCTGATTAGGTTATGAGAGCTACAAACCACGCCAAAAGATCAGAATAAAACATAGCTAGAGCAGAACTTTTTAGGATTTTTATTGTAATAAAGTGGATTTGGTTTTAAAGCGTGTTATGCTTTTAACTCTCTCAACTTAAGTATGCATGAAATTAGTATACATTTATCACTAGAGATCAGATTCTAAAAAAGGGTTCTTCCTGTTCAAAAGCTCTGTACGTCAATGGCAATCTGTAAAAGCACAATTAAATGACTTCAAACTTGATGACCTTTAATGATTTGCTATAGGAACATTCCTCGGACCAAGGGCTTGTGTTCACACCTTCATAGAACATCACTGACTAAAATAAAAAAACTAAACTTAGAGATCTGGGATGCTGAACTTTGACTGTTTTGGGATATTTTAACTTGAGAATCACTGATGTCAGCCTGTAGTGCTAGCTGATTAGGTTATGAGAGCTACAAACCACGCCAAAAGATCAGAATAAAACATAGCTAGAGCAGAACTTTTTAGGATTTTTATTGTAATAAAGTGGATTTGGTTTTAAAGCGTGTTATGCTTTTAACTCTCTCAACTTAAGTATGCATGAAATTAGTATACATTTATCACTAGAGATCAGATTCTAAAAAAGGGTTCTTCCTGTTCAAAAGCTTTGTACGTCAATGGCAATCTGTAAAAGCACAATTAAATGACTTCAAACTTGATGACCTTTAATTTTGCCATCTGATTCTCCTGCTGCTTCTGAACAAATCTACTTGTTGGTACTTGGTAAATCTAAAGGCATGATTTATGGGTGTTCCCTTTCTTCGAGACAGCTTAATATCATGTAATCAAACAAAAATAACCTATTGTTGTGAGCAATGAGTTTGGCATGGTTTAATGGTCTCATGCTGTTGCTTCACTACGCTTCCTTAGGTACAAGACCATGCACTCAAGTATACTTTCCTCATTCAAAGATTTTATGTAATTTGAAACATGTTACACTAGGCTAATTTGCTTTTTTAATTTTTAGAAAAAATATACTGTACATTACAGAAATGTGCCGGCTGTCCTCCAGTCTCACTTTTACATCCCTTTCTTTAGTCTTGAAAATGTGTTATATTATACCACAAAATAAATTAAAAGAAAAACGAATGGGAGTCCAAGTGTACCGATATCAGAATCTGTCACTAAATCAGAATCAGCTTTATTGCCATGTGTGTGCACACACAAGGAATTTCCTGTGGTACAAGGAAGCCATCAGTGCAAACGACAGAAGTACACTAAAGACCAAAACAACAAGCAATTAACATAAGGCTAGGAGGTAGAATGAAGGATTGATGAACAGTTGAACAAAGTCTATAAAGTGTAGTGTGCTTAAGTGCAAAAAGTAAGGTGATGAGATGTGCGAGAGTCCAGGAGCAGGTAACAGATTGCGGGGAGATTAGAGTGCCGCAGACAGGCCGCTTGGGGAAAGAAGCTCTGTTTGTGCCGTACAGTCCTGGTGTTGGTGGCTCTGAAGCGGCGGGCAGACGGCAAGAGCTCAAAAAGGTGGTGTCCGGGGTGAGTGGGGTCTAGAATGATTTTCTGATAAACACAGAAATATCTGACAAACACAGATACTTTGGTTGTGAATTTGGTTTTGATATTAATATAAAATATATAAAATAGAAGTGTAATTGAAATGTAACTTACTAATTACACCAACAATATATAATTCAGCAGTCATTTTTAACTCAATGGCTGTAAAAGAGTAACATTTCACCAAAAAACACATTTAATCACATGTTTTAGGTATGCTATTATTTGTAGCACAGGTCTATGGTATTTTACCTTCAAATCATTAGATTCTCGGCTAGCTATCTTTTACAAAAAAAAAGAATACTTTTACTCATTGCTGAGTTGAATACAGTAGGGTTAGACTACGGTGGCTAATCAGTGCCAATAATCAATCACATATTTAAGATGTTCACACATGATTTATGTATGGGGAAAACTGAACTGCACACAACCCACAAGCAAAAATTTCTCTGGTGAGTGAGAGGAGGTTCTAATGCACCCTCTCCATGATTCTTCTTTCTCAATCCTCTCTCCTCATTCTCACACAATCTCACCCTGTCCTTGTTAGATCCATTCTGAGTAAGTTCAGTTTTAAGATGGGCAGGCCTATTGTCCCAGAGGACAGCTGTGATTGGTTTCAGTCGGTTTCCAAGATTTCAAAAAAGAAAGAGTAAAAAAAAATTATGAACACAAAGAATATGCATTCAATTATTGTCATGGATTTGCCGCCATATTAAACTAAAAACAACCTTACACAGAATCTTTCTCCTGACCAGCTGTTTATCGGCTGCAGCTCCATAAAAGTGCAAATGATTCGTTCCACACATAGATTGAAAAGAAGGGAAAAGGTGTATTATACCACTATTAATAATAATTTCCATTAATGTTCTGCTGCTGTGATCGCATGGGCTACATTAGCTTCCAATGGGAACAGCCAGTCTGATAGGGAGGACACCACATCCCCACTATTGAATGGTAGAGGAAACAAATAAAATATTATAAAGTAGTGATTTTATGTAAAGTTTGAAATAAACAGTGATCATTTAGCCCTGCGGCATAAAAACAAACAGTTGTAAACAAGTCCGTTTGATGAAAATGTTCTAAAACACAATCTTCTGAAGTCAAGCAGTTTGTTTGTATTTCTGAGTTTCACTGTTCCGATTTGTGAAAGGAGAATGCAAAACTGCTGTTGTGTTTGAGCCTGAGAAAGATTTCAGCTCTTTTATGTGCTTGTATAATTGCTGTATAAGTGCTGTGCTAAAAAGAAAAGGATCTGCAAATGCACCAGAAATTTCTGGCATAATTTAACTTTCTCACGTCCACACACAAACACACTCAGCCAAATCCCTAAACCGTCATCCCATGCAGACCGCTCTAAACACCTCCATGATTACAAAAGCCTGGAAATCGCATTTCCCACAATGCTTTTCTAAAATGTAGACACAGTCTGCTGTGCGTCCTGTCACGCCACAGTTGGTCAAAATCTCTGTCCAGGCGTGCAGCAGACTTAGTATGCTGTAATTTTGATTTGCAGTCTATTTGTCACTGAACAGATGAGAATTGATCATATTTTCTTTTGAATTCAGTTAAATTCATTACAACTACCCACATAGCGAGACACTTTTGAATCAACGTTTCAGATGACGTTGATGCAACATCTTTTTTTAGTTATGGAAGTAACATTGAATCAATGTCAGAAGCCCATTAAAAAGTGAGGGGATACTGATTGGATTAAAGCAGAGCTTCTCAAATAGTGGGGTGCGAGGCTCGGTCAAGGGGGATCGAACCTGTGACCTTTAGATCACAAGTTCATCTCCTTATCCACCAAACTACAATTGCCCTTCTCCATAAGGAAATGTATTTAATTTTTTTAGTTTATTTAGTTTAAGAGATACATCATAATCAAAACTCATAACAAGTAAATTATTTTTTAATTGTAAAATATTATTCCTTGATTAGTGGTTTCTATGCAGAAACCCTGCCCCAAGAGGGCAGCATGTTGACATGCCCAACAAGCCGATATTTAATTAATGTAGTTTGCAATTTCATGCTAGCATCATGTTAATCGCTTGAAAGTCATGCTAACATTATGTTAGTTGTTGAGCAAACGCGCTCAAACCTCTGCAGATGATCCAGAAATCAAATCGCTGACGCTGGCGTACAAAACTATCTCCAGATCAGCCCCCGTCTTTTCTCCATGAGCTCCTACACTCCTACATGACCTCCAGAAGCCTGCGCTCAGAGAAGGAACAGTGACTTGTGGTTCCATCCCACAAAGGCAGAAGATCTCTCAGCAGAACCTTCTCTCTCACTGTCCTTGGCTGGTGGATCAAACTCCTGATCCAGTCAGGAGAGCAGCAACACTAACAGCTTTCAAAAAGCAACTGAAAACTCTTCTCTTCAGAGAACACCTACTATAAAAAAAATAATAAAAACAACTTTTTTTATCTTTATCTTCTTCCTTTATTTCCTCCCTGCTATGGTTTATTGGTCAGTTGATAGAATTTCTATTATGAGAAGCTGAGATAGACTTTGACCTTGTAACAGATTGCATATTGTCTCTCCCCACTTTGTAAGTTGCTTTGGACAAAAGACAAATGCATAAATGTATTCGATATTCCACAGTAGCATCATTCTAGCACCATTCAAATAATTTCACAATTCAATGATTCATGAATTTCAAAATCATACCAATCACTTGGTGATTCATGCCGGCATCATGTTAATAACTTGATAGTTCATGCTAACATCGTACTAATCACTTGTTGATTCATGCAACAATACAATACAACTTTATTTATATAGCACTTTAAAAACAACAGAATTGAACATGGCGCTGTACAAAAAATAAAAAAACTCACATGCAACGGGAGCTGCTCTGTTACATACAACATTGACCCAGAATAAATAAACAATAAAAACATCAAGAAACAAATAATCATTTAATCATTTTTATCATTTAATCATTTAATGAAAATCGTTAAAATCAACACCTCAAACTGAGTTAAAAGCCAAGGAGTAAAAATGAGTCTTAAGTAAAGATTTAAAAACTGTTAGTGAGTCTGTCTGTATGATGTGCAAAGACAGCTTATCTCACAGCTTAAGAGCAGTGACTGAAAAGGCGCGATCACCTCTAAGCTTCCTCTTTGTCTTTGGGACCATTAACAGAGACAGCTCGCTGACCTGAGAGAGCGTGAGGGAGCATACGGCTGAAGTAGGTGAGCCAGGTACAGCGGGGAAAGATCATGTAGGCTTTTAAAAACAGCAAAAATAATTTTTAATTCAATGCGAAAACTAACCGAGAGCCAATGAAGTGATGCTAAAATAGGAGTAATGTGGTCTTGTTTTCAGTTAAAAGTCTAGCAGCAGCATTTTGAACTACTGAAGGTGGGCTAGCAGCTTCTGGCTAAGCCCCACATAAAGTGCATTGCCCTAATCTAAACGAGAAGTAATACAAGCATGGATTAAAATCTCAAAATGGTAATGAAAGATATGAGTGGTTTAACTTTGGCCAACTGTCTCAAATGAAAAAAAGCTGAACTTAACCACTTTACTAATCTGATGGTCGATTTAAGAGCACTGTCCAGTTTCACCCAAAGGTCACTTGGTGATCCATACTAGCATTAAGATAATCATTTTATGCTAACAATATGCGAATCCCTTACTAATACCTGTTAAAGGCATGCTACTAACTTGATCATTAATGAACATCATGCTAATCTCTTACTAATTAACGCTAACACTATACTAATAACTTGATCATTAACAATAATGTCATGCTAATCACTTCTTGCATAATACTAGCCACATGCTAATCACTTGCTAATTTATTGTAACATCATGCTAATCACTCACAGCTACAGATGCCACACTTTCCATAAACCTCCTAACTGGTCTAAATTGTGTTACTCTATCTTATATATTATTTATTGGTAGTTTACATAAATGTGGTAGTTTACGTGTCCGCAAATATTTCATTTAAGGATTATGTGTTGCGCCATGTCAAGTCAGCTTTATTATTATAGAACTTTACACAGAGTCAGACTGACCAAAGTTCTTTACAATAGAACAACAAATGTGTCATTGCAGGTGACAAACACAAGGACAGATTTAAAATATCAATATAAAAAAGCAGACGAGGAAATAGCATTTATTAAAAAAAAAATTAAATATGTCCATAAAACTTTGTATCAGGCCCACCACTTCAGTAAATACTAACAAGCTCACAAAATACAATAAAGAGCTGTCTTGCGATGCGTCTCCTGAGCAGCTAAAGTCTGGAGTTCTGCAGCTGATACAATTATGGCTCTGAGTTAGTACGTGTGTGAGAGTGTTTGTGTGTGTTTGCACGTGTGCACATTTGATGGCTTCAGGAATCCCGAGTGGAGAGGGTTAGAGTTACGTACCGTCAGGCAGTGGTCAAAAGGTCATGCTGTAGTGTTACCCCCCCCAACAGTAGACCCCTGGTAACAGGGTTAACAAGGAATGTGTGGAACAAACAATCATATGGTGCACGGTTATGGACAGTGTCGGATATACCCCCCCCCCCCCCCCCCCCCGTTGTTTTGTTTAAGACGCTACTCTAGATTTCAACAAACCAGAGCTTGAGGTGGTAAAGACAAAGAGGCTCTGTTGGATGTAGCCCAAGAGACTGCTTGGCATTTAGCTGTTAAGATACCGCACATTCTATATAAGCCCATGCAAGACTGTGGGTCCCACCTGGACGGGGTTTGTGATACACTAACTCCGTGAGTCTTGTGTTTGGGGCCTTCGGGAAGGTGGAAGTGGTTGATGGGTGGAAAGTTTTACTGGTATACTAGTACTTAGACAGCTTCCTCATCTGAAAAATCTCTACAATGCTTTCAGTCAAGTTAGAGATGTTAAAGCAGGAAGAACCACCATGAAGATCTAGAACTCGTCTGGTCTTTAAAGTTCTGAAGCAAGACCCTATTCCCCCCTCTTCATCTCCCTTCACTAGCTTCTCATCATAACTTGTGTTAAGTTAAAATCACAGATGCTTGCTTAAAAAACTAACATCATCCCAGTCTGTAATTCATAATCCTAAATGCTCTCCAAAAGATTGCACCCAGAAATGGTTTGATCTTAGAAAGTTAGAAAATCCCTCTGCAGAACTTTCTCTTTCACTGTCCCCGGCTGGTGGAATAATCTCCCCGATCCAGTCAGAAAAGCAGCAACACTAAAAACTTTCAAACAACAGCTAAAACTGTGACCTCATCCCGTTTTTTTTAATACCAGGAACACAATGAAAATAGAAAGTGGTTAATAGGTGGAGAATTGTACTGGTATACTACTATTTAGATGGCTTCTTCATCTGAAAAATCTCTATGATGCTTTGCCACTGTCAAGTTAGAGAAGTTAAAACAGGAAGAGCCACCATGTTCGTTTAGACCTTTGCAGATGATCCAGAACTCTGCAGCTCGTCTGGTCTTTAAGGAACCGAAGTGAGCCCACATTACTCCCCTCTTCATCTCCTTTAACTGCCTTCCCATCGCAGCTTGTGTTTAAACCACTGATGTTTGCTTACAAACTATCTCTAAAACGCTCCCAATCTGCTTTCACAACTTGTATAATCCTAACACTCTCCAGAAGTCTGCATTCAGAGATGGTTCCACCTCAGAAAGGTAGAAAATCTCTCTACTGGACTGTCTCCTTCACTTACCTCGGCTAGTGCAATGGGAGCTAAAGTTATTTTCTGCTGCGAGGATTAAAAGTTTTGTGACATCACCTCGGTGTTTCAATAACTGGAGCAACATGAATAATAGGAAATGGAAACTTACAAAGTAAAACTAACAACTTACAAATTTGATTCAAAGTGACATACACTAGGAGAAGAGACGATATGCTTTTTGGTGTAAAAAAAAAAAAGTCAAAGTCTAACTCGAGTCGCTCACAACAGAGGTTATCTCAGCTGATCAATCGAACATATTAGAAAGAAAATAAAACAGAATTGGAAAAAAAGAGATTTTGAAGTGATCCTGGAAGTGAAGAGTTTATAGTTGCCTCATCGTTGTGGAAAGAAAACACTCTTAAATGACAATTGAGTGGAACACAATACAAAACATTTCTACTAGTTTATAACTACCACAATGTTACATTTCATTTATTAAAGAAGCTGTTTTGGTTTTTAGCAGGTTTTGGTTAAATTAGCTTGAAACAGTGGCCTCAGAAGATGGGTGAAGTATAGATCAATCATTGTTCAAAATAAAGGAACAAAGCGATATTTTAATATTTTCTGTTGTTATAAATAAAAAAAGAAACAGGAAACATCAGGAAAAGTATTTCTGTTCCAAAAACAGCAGTTTATGTGACTTTTGCTTATACTCCTCCTAAGTGTTTAAGGTGTCCTTCAGTGAATTATAAATAATTATAATTATTCTGATTTATCCAAAATTCAAAGACATCTGCAGTCACTATGAGGGTCTCAACCAGAGTTTGCAAGAACAGACATGTCCTCATGAATAAACCGCTGTAACCCTGGTTAAGATGTTTAAGAGAAGGTACATTTTTTAGAAGAAAATTTCTTGCATTTACAGAGTTCTTCAGAAATCAGCCTGTTGCTCATTTAGTCTTTGTGCCAGTCTAAGCTTACGCTGCAGCGTTCCTCAAGTTAAACTTCCAAAACCTCACCATCCAGACATAACCATGACCCTCTCCCCCGTCTCTTCCCACCTCCACTGCCAGCTCTGGAAAGTTCATTTGTGACAGTGGGTCTGTCTCCTTCACTCACAGCGTGTTTTTTCAATTAAACCGAGACTCCTGTACACTATTGAGAAGAACATTTGGGAAACCATAACTCTCAAAATCTAATGGAAACTCACTTAAGATTTTTTTCCGGGGGTGATTTCAAAAAGGAAGGGGGGGGGGGGGGCAGTGGAGAGGATGAATTGGCCAAGAGATCTGACAGAGCAAGGTATGGATAGACAGATGGGTGGAGTGACAGACGTATGGTTGAGAAGTCAAGCTGCCCTTTCTGAGAATGAATGGCCTAATAGTAGCTCAGAGGTGAGCGGGTGCACGGTTGGAGAGATTTTCCGTAGAATGCGGATGAAAGCTGGCAACCGGATCAGGACAGGCCGCAGGGAGAGGCGACATGTCCAGAGGACTCAGATCAAAGTGAGAGAGAGAGAGAGATGACGGAGCGTCCCTCCCTTCCATCCCAGACTCTATTTACACAGATGAGTTTGAAGAGCCTTCACGATTCTGGCCTTCAGAACAGCAAATAAACACTTGCAGCCTCTCATATAAACATGCTGATGCAAATTCATTCACACACACCTGACCGCCTACATGTTTACATCTGCACAAGTCTGTTTACACAGTGTTGCATTAGTCTACAAATCAAATTTATGCGAATACACTAGGATATCATCAACATACAGCTGTGCCTAAAGTACACTTTCAGCCGGCGCAAAGTTCTTTCAAACCAAATACATGTAAACAGCATTCCTTTTGGTTTTAAAATACCTGACATGAAAAATCCATCTCTATTTAAGGTTGTCTTTCGCAACGCACCCCATTGAAACAAAGGTAAAACAGTTGGAAAAGTTGTCATAAAGTTCATCTTTCCTGTCATAACGTGTGTCAGAGTGTGATTAAACAGACCCCCCACACTGAGAAGCATCGAGACATACAGGGGAGTCAGACAGTCAGACAGACATCTGCTTACTTTCAGTAATAACAGTAACACAAGCACTAGAGTGACAGGAGCGGCTCTTACCTACATGCTTGTGAAGCCCGGGGAAGTGAGAGCTTCATATCTGCCGCTGCAGTTCCTGTGCTGCACGTTGAGCCCCAAAGGAAAGAGAGAGAGAGAGAGTGCAACGGAGCAGCGCAGCCCCCAGTCCCGGCACTGCACTTCTAGGTTCTGAGGATGAAAAGAGAAGTCTTCATTAGCAGCTGGAGAGCACGCCTCCACCTCTCCTCTCTTCCCTCCCTGCAGCTTCCCCCTCTCCCTCCCAGCCAGTAGCAGGACGCTTAGTTTGTCCCGGCCAAGAGAAGGCCAGCGATCTGCCAAAGCAAACCTCCAACCGCAAGCTTCTGCCAGTACAGTGAGACAGAGAGGGCCGTGACAGCTGTAGCACAATGAAGGAGCTAGACGTGAGTTTTTGATCAGAGTTGTCGAACTCAGTTTAATTAAGGCTTGCTGTAGGAAACGGCACATCAAGTAGGCTCACGGTTTATAGGGAGATATCAGTGCCAACTTTATGCCCCTCGCTGAAAAATGAGGATATTATGCATTACTCATGAGTCAACTGCGAGTTTCCCCTTTCCCTCTTGTCATCTGTCTCTAGCTTTCCGCCGCTGCCAAAGGGAATGTTATCCATGGCAGTCAAGAAAATCACTCTTTTTAGGAGAGCTGCATGCCGTCTGTAATTATAAATGGGGTTGGGCACGAAGGCTGCCTGCTGTACCGTCTCTGATGCCACAACACACACAAATACACACACCCTAATGGCAGTGGAAGCCAGAGCACTCACACACCACTCCGAAGCACAGCATGACAGTTGAGAGTATATATTTTCAGAGCGTTCAAAACCTATTTATTCATTTGAGCAACTGTTTGGCACGAGAAGACAATCAACGACTTCCTTCACACCGTTGAAACCTTTTGATTCCTCAGTTCTGTTTCCTTATAAAACAAGTCCACTTTTAATCCAGCGTATATCATTCTGGGATTATTCTGAAGAAGTGAACAGGATGCGAATACCGCTAGGGTTCGATGAAAGCGGTGCTGTCGCTCCCAGAAAAGCAGCTGTTTTGTTTTCTTGCTGTCATGGAGACATAACAGGAATCAAATCCTGCAAATTTAGCAACAAAAGTGAGACATGGATTCCAAGCTGGCATGAAGGGAGAGATGTAATTATGATTTATGTTGCGTTTTACTATCTGAAAGATTTATCAGTGTTCTGTTTATAGCTGCGGTGGTGAAACATGTAGATCGAATGTAAATTAGAAGCACGAGAACCACAGAATGGCAGTAGGTAGTTGTTGATTGTCAAGAAAGTGGATTTACTCTGTTTTTGTAAAGCTTTTTTGTTTCTGTTAAATGGTCAAATAAGATACATGGATAGCACTAAAGGATGGATGAAACTTTAAGGTTTACAATAGGATTGTGCTCTGGGTTTTCTTCAGTTCAAGTGATTTATGGCTATACTTTGTACTCTTTGTACTTCCTCTTGTAACCACAAGAGGACTGTTTGAGCAGCCTGTGTTTTTATGGTCCTCTTGTTTTGATGCTAGTGGAATTCCACTGAAACACACTGTAGACAGTAGAGCAGACTAAATATTGAAAATGCTGAAACTAAAGCAGCTCATTGAAGATCACCTATTATGCAAATAAATTATAATTTAGAAACTTCAGATGCTGCTTTTGGTGGTACTTTTTTAAAGTTTATAATTATGCATTAAAAAAAGCAATAATTAACGATGAACATATTTCAGATGAAGAGTTCAGTCATTAAACATCAGTAAGAGTTAGTAAACGTGACCTGCTAAGACTTCGTTCTTCTAAACACGTTTTGAAATATAGGTTACATTCAGACAGTAGGTCTTAATGATCAATTGCACATTTTTTTTGATGAAATGCGATTCTTTTGTGTGCTTGTACTTGTATTTGTCTTGTGTATGAACCCAATCCTGCTCGCTGTGAGGCGCGCATGCGCAGGAAATGGCTTTGATCAAAATGAAAGTAAACATGGACGAGAATGTGATCCGAGGCGATTGTGCGCCATCATTTCAAATTCACTTTCCTTCAACTGAATGCTTGCAGCTCATCATCAGGCATGATTGTTGTTAATCTTCTCAACCACGCCCAGAAATGAGACATCTGTCCTCATACAATGACGTAAAAGTTGGATGAATGCGACCTGGCTGTTCAGACTGACGTCACGTGGCATAAAAATCAGATACGTCTTAGATTCGGGAGCAACCTGGGTCAGATTTGAAACTAACTGAACTGTTCAGACTGTCCTTAAAATATCCAATACAGGTCGCATATGGACTAAAAGAATTTGGGATTTGGGTCACTTTGGACTGCAGTGTGAGTGTAGTCTAAATCTGGAGGCTTGTAATCACATCGAATTCATGTCAGAGAGATTTTCACACATTAAAACGGCATTTAAAACAGCACCAAAATGCAGAAGGCTGAAACATGGGAGTGCACTTTAGCTAACAACACAGTTTAATTGTGTTTCATTTTGTGAGACAGCGTTCTGATCGTGGTAGTATATATGTATCTAACCCACGATGGTAAATAGAGAAGTTTGGTGCTGTTTTAAATGCTTTTTAAATCTGTGTTACGTGAGTGTTAAGGTCATTACACACTTATTTGGCCGCACGATGGGATTAAGCACAAAGGAGTTCAGCCCTGCAAAGTCATCTTTGTTTTTAATAAAGACTTGGTTTTAAATAAAACTAAAAAATACAATAAATAAATAAAAGAGCAGCTGGGTTGCACTCTATACACCCTCTCACGGCAACCTCATGGCAGGAATAACAACAACAATGAGAGGAATAGCTGAAGAAGAAAGCGCAGAAGACGAGAGAAACAGGATAGCAGGCTCTTCATTGCCAGAGGAGCAGCTAGGAACTGGAGTGTCTGCGGCTGGAGATGCCGGAGCTACCCATTGTTGGTTACAGCAAAATATAATCACCCCTCTTCGTTATCCCACAATGCTTTCCATTTCTTCCTCTGTGTTTAAAAGCCAGTGTAAGATCCAAAGAGCTGTTTAGTGCCCACATGATGCTTGCAAACATGCCCCCTGCAGAAAAGCCATCCGATATAGGTGTGTGGAGACCTTAATTCTTGCTTTTTTTCTACATAAATTTTGTTTTTACTCTATTTAGTACTACAAAAGTTGGCTCTGATCAGACTTTTCACAGAAGTGTTTTAGAACAGTGCATTTTGGGTGACGTAGTTTCCTCTTTGTGCATGCATTTCACATTTTAGCTCCATTTCAGCCAAAAAAATCTGAATTGAGCGGTTTTCGAGCACTTCCCCGGAGAGGAAGCGTGGTGTCCTGACCGAGTATGTGTTCTTGTGTAGTATAATGAAACAAACATACGTTTGACTCTAGATTCAATTCTGAAGCTTTTCAGTTGATTTATAAAAGTATTGGTTCACTTCACTGGTTATTTTTATGTTTTTACAACATACCTCGCCACGTACTCCTATCGGCCTTAGCTACATTTTTTTCTAGTTGCTTCTTGGAAACGAAAGTACACTGGAACATATTTCATCGTTCAATAATCATATGATTAGTACTCACACAAAAACAACTTGAGATAGAATTCCTAATGATCCTGTTATACACAACAGGATTTAAAGTCATTATTCTGCTAGAACACTTGTATCATCAGAGCAGCATCTGTTATTCAAATTCATCGCTTTGATTTGAATGGAATCTGCTTTTTAGGCCTTTTGTGCAAGAAATGCTCAGAAGACAAGGCTATAGTAAATGAGCCATGCTGGTATAAACCATGATTAGAGTGAAATGTGATGGTTTTTCTCTGATTCACTTTCACTTAGTGATCATTTGACCATATGTGTGTATGGTGCACAAGATAAAATCAAAGATGTATTTAATTCCAGCTAGGTTCATAGGGGAACAAAAATCAAAGTCACGGATACATTTGAAGTCCAAGGCTTCAAAACTCAGCTGTTTTATGAACATCTGGGCCAACTCTTCAAAGGATCTTGTGACCGATTTCCTGTGGAAGGTGTGTCTCTTCTAGAGGATATAAAGAGATATATCAGTGGATGGTTTTAGTGATATTTAGAGGTCTGTTAGGATGAGTTGTGTCCTGAGGAATTTCATAACCAAGCTGTAATTTTTGGACATGTTTTAATGTCAGGAAGGCCACTGGCCGAGTGGGAAAGTGATAGCCTTTTTAAGCCTCTAGTGCCATAAATAAAGACTGAAGAGGGAGTTTGTTCTTGAAAAACAAGTTTCGATACTACTTTTTTTAAACACAGTTAAACCATTGCTTTTTTGCCCAAGCATAATTGGTAATGAGAAACACCTATTATAGTCAATTAAGTATGGGAATGATCACTTGTAAAGTACATAGAGAAAGCTATTTAGAAATATATGTGCTAAACCAGCGTTTGTGAGTGAAGTAATAAAAGCACTTTCACATTCAATAAAGGTACAGAGAGAAGTGGTTGAGAGACACTGATATACTTAGAATAAGAGACAATGACAGAGTTAATTAGAGAGAAGAGTGAGAGAGGAAGAAGAGAGAGCAGAGCGAGAGAGTGTGAGAGAAAGACAATGACAGAGGTCAGTGAGAGAGGAAGAAGAGAGAGCAGAGCGAGAAAGAGAGGAGAGTGAAAGAGGATGAAGAGAGAGAGAAGAGGGAGAGAGAGGAGAATGAAAGAGGAAGAAGAGAGGGATGAGATGGAGAGAGAGAGAGTGAGAGAGAGAAAAGAGTGAGAGAGAAAGAAAGGAGAGAGAGGAGAGTAAGAGAGAAAGAAGGGAGAGAGAATAGAGCAAGAGAGAAGAGACTGAAAAACAGATGAGAAGAGAGTGAGAGAGAGGAGAGTAAGAGAGAAAGAAGGGAGAGAGAGATTAGAGTGAAAGAGAGGAGAGTGAGAGATAGAGAAGAGTGAAAGTGAGAGAGAGAGGAGGGTGAGAGAGAAAAGACAGAAAGAAGGGAGAGAGAGAAAGAAGGGGGAGAGAGGAGAGTGAGAGAGAAAAGAGAGAAAGAAGTGAGAGAGGGAGAAGAGAGAGCAGAGCAAGAAAGAGAAGAGAGAGGAGAGTGAAAGAGGATGAAGAGAGAGAGAAGAGGGAGAGAGGAATGAGAGAGAGGAGAATGAAAGAGGAAGACAAGAGGGATCAGATGGAGAGAGAGAGTGAGAGAGAGAAAGAAAGGAGAGAGAGGAGAGCAAGAGAGAAGAGACTGAAAAACAGATGAGAAGAGAGTGAGAGAGAGATGAAAGTGAGAGAGAGGAGAGTAAGAGAGAAAGAAGGGAGAGAGAGATTAGAGTGAAAAAGAGAGGAGAGTGAGAGATAGAGAAGAGTGAAAGTGAGAGAGAGAAGAGAGAGAGAGAGAGAGAGGAGGGTGAGAGAGAAAAGACAGAAAGAAGGGAGAGAGAGAAAAAATGGGGAGAGAGGAGAGTGAGAGAAAAGAGAGAAAGAAGTGAGAGAGGGAGAGACAGAGAGAGAAGATAGAGACAGAAAGCGAGAGACACTAAATTAACTGCTAGCTAAAGACATCAATGAACATGTGAAGACTTGAAAGATTTGTGAATGAACCGTGCTGATTGGTGCTGTTCATGCTCAATGATGTACGTGATATAGTTTAAACAAGAGCTCTTCTAAGAAATATGGGTAGTAATCATGATAAAACTGTGGTTTTGTGACCATAGACATTTTTCCCAAAAACTTAATCCTTGCACTTCTTTTTTGGAAACATTTGTCCAGTGTGTCTTTCATAGCGTAGAAAGCATCATAAAAGAGAGCTCAAACAAAGTGTGCACAGGTTAGGGTTATGAGGATAAGTTATAGAAAATATGAGGATAAGCAACTTAATATTATATATTATTTAATTTATAATAGTTATAATGTTAGCTTAGCTTCTGATCGCTACTGAACTGTGATGATCTTGAATAGCAAATCACCCGTGTCTCTTCTTAGTACTGAAACTGAACAATTTTATTTATTTTATTTAGTACTTTCAAACTTAATATTCGGAATTTAACACATTTTGTTTTACAAGATTGACTCAAATGTATTGTTTGCACTTGATATCGCACATCAAGGTCTGCAGAGAGAGTGAGCAAAATTATCCAAAACTACCGCGATTGGCTGCTAAATATGTGACACACTGGTGGCCAATCAAAAGTGAGCTGCTCAAGCATTCTCAGAAACTGATTCAGAGAAATGTTCTTACTGTAATAAAGAACATTTGATATGTGTTGGCAATTTATAAGCAATTAAGTACTGAGTTTTACAAGTAAGAATCGTATAGTGTGTTAAAAATTGATTTATGAATATTTTACCACCTATGTGTAACTTTTGGCACTTCGGCTGCTGACATTTAGCAACAATTGTATATGAACTTTCAAATAGACTGTTGATAAACCTTATTGTCTGAAGTCAAATTATAACTTAATTTCCTTTCACTGGCATGTTTTTAGCTATTACAGGTTTTTGTGATTAGATTTCGCTTTGCTTCACTTAAAAAAATGCAATTACATTCATTTGTATTTGCTGCCCAATGAACTCTGGATCTGAAAATTGTCTTGAATTGTATCAAAAGATCTAAAAAATATATATGTATTTGACTGAACTGATCATTTGGCTGAACTGAATTACTATAGTCTTGTGTAAACTTTCTTGTTGTCCTATTTGAATAAAAGACTTCTTCTTTAAAAGACTACTTCTTGAACATTATTGGACGTGTTGGGCAGTAAAACGTTGCCATTTGACTTTTAAGTTCTGAAATCTGAAGCCAAAAACAAATGCTCTTATACGGTAAGAGTTTTCCTAGAGAAACAAAAGCCGTACTCCATAACACCTTTTTGTTTTTTACTTAAACTCAAAGTTTGACCTAAAACCATTCAAACCAAATCCAGAACCAAACTGGAATTGAAAGAAACATGTAAACCTAGTTACCTGGAGTCAGTTTAAAACATACGAGTACACTCCATTATATTATGAACTCTTATACTAAATCAAGACTAAATATTAGGCTAACACACATTGGGGAAAAGAGTTGCACTCACTTGACCTACTCTTGACTGTAGAGAGCAGAAACCACAGCTTAACTAGCGTCTATTTATAGTTAAAGGACTCACATCACACTGGGGCTTTCTCAGCACAAAATGGAGCACTGGGACTTTAACTGGGACTGTGCTTGTGTCATCAACCATTGACTAAATGACTACTAAAGATCCTTCATAACTACGTCACATGATTATGATGTAGCATACCACCTGCTGGGTTTATTTGATCACGTGAACCGACTGAACATAGAAAAATTTATATTTTATAGAAATAAATGTAAAAATCACACATGGCATGCTTTTAACAACTCCTTAAAACTAAAATAAATACAACTGGCATAAAAACACACACACACAGACACACACAAAATTAGACACACCAAATCAGCTGCTGACGTCGGGATTTAAATAAATATTTATTCGCATTTATCAGAAGAAATAAACTGTGAGATTATTATGTAGTAATTGAGAGTAGAAGTAGAAGTAAAGGATAAAACTACTTCACAATATATTAAATGTATTATTATTATTTAACTGAAAGTAGTTGACTTAATTTGAACATCAAATAGCAAACGTTTAACTTCCAATTCTAAAATATCTCTCATAATTGCCCTCTAAATAAATCAGGTCTGAGTTGACAGTGCCTTTAAATCAAAGCAAGTTACAACCAGTATTTTTTAGTCAAGAGAAACAAATCCCTCACTGCACTGCGGCTCTAACTGGACGCTGATGACTTCATCAGAGAAACCCTGATGTGAGAGAGATTAGGAGTGCAGTCGGTCAAGATCCTGCAGATACGCGTCTGCTTTAAGAGCCACGGAGACGCTTTTAGATTATCTTTTGAGATTGTACGAAAGCTGGCGATAGCGCTTTCATAGACAAACTGATTAAAGAAAGAGCTTTGGCATTGCAGCATACATTGACAGCTTGTTGAAAGGATATTTTTCTAGGTATTTGAACAAAAATGTGGCTTAATGGTATAAGAGCAAAACTTCCCAAAAAAGGATCGGAATTCATCCTGTTTTTTTTTTTAAATAATCTAAAGTCATTAAATCCCTCTGTAAACCAACAGTTCACTTCTCCTTGGTATACATTTATTAATCCCAGCCATCCTCTCTGTGTAACATTACCTTGTAATAGACTTCATACATACAATAAAAACATTTAAAACTGCGGCACAAGCAGAGTGAGGAACAAGCGGTGCTGAGCAATTGCAGACAAAAATGCAGCAGGGCTCACAAGTTAACATTGCAGTTAAAATTTCTACTTCGGAAAGGAAAATCGGTCTTGGTCCATGCAGATTTTAGAAGCATCCCTGGTTTGATTTCAGACAAACAAAAAGGTCATTAATTAGTGTGATCAGATGTGTTCTTTGTTGGTATCTGTGTAGGCCTCTAGGACTTTGAACATCCCTGATATAGTCTATCTTACAACTACTAATTATACCCACGACCCACCAACCCGACAATCTGACAGTTTCCTTGGGCAGCTGGTGGGTGTCGGTTCATTGTGTTCTGCAGGTTGGCTCTCTTTTGCAGACTCGCATCTGCACAAATATGCATGATTAAATCCAGAGCTGACAGTGCCAGAGCCTTTTATAGTTCCAGACCAGACCACTTCAAAATAAAAGTAACCTCTCTCTGTGATTAGCGACGAAGCAAAGCACTCAGAAACGATGATTTGTTTACCCGAGCAGCACACTTCTGGGTTTTGTTCTTGTAATGAAAATATAGACTGCTGCCATCTATAGGTATACAAAGGTATATCTCCTCACATATGTGTCAAACACTTTCTAGCTTGTAGTCTTTGATCTCTGGTACAATTTGGTACAATTTAAGAATAAAATGTATGAATCCTCATGCGTGGTCTCTTGACCTACTTGAAATGGCAGGATGAAAACGTTTTGCTAAATTTTAAGAGTACAAAATATTTTTGAAGCATGGCCTTTTGATATAGTTGAAAGTTCGAAATAAAAGCTGACACTTGATATACTTTAAGGCTAAAAATTATGCTTCCTGAAGTGTGGATTCTTGAAATTTCAAAATAAAACTCATCTGCCGAATTTAAAAGTGGATACAATGTAGGGCATTGAAACCTCTATTAAATGCTAAAATTTGCATTTTAATTTAATTCAATTTAGAACTGATAAAGCTTCTATGACTGACAAAACATATTTAATTCCAAACTATTATTTATTGTTTGTACATTAATCTTTAACGATTCAATATTTCAAGGATGGGTGCCCTAAATGTTGTGGGTCCAAGGCAGCAGCCTACCTTTACCTAATGGTACATTCACCTCTGGCTCTATTAGACCCCCAAGGTCTGTGATTGGTCAATAGCTGGTAGATTTTGAGGTACAGATCTAAGGATCTCAGCAATAAAGTGATGGATGGAAAAAAATGATGGACGATGGATCGGCGATGGAGAGATGGAAAAAATGCTCATTTTTAACTGTACTGATTTTATCATTGGTTTCAACACAATCTCCTCTGTTTTCAGCCCCATTGTTTATGTTGAAGACTAGTTATTAAAATACTGTTGAGCCATCGGGGTCATGTGACCTCTCTCTATTTAAATACAAAATTTTTATTTAATCTTCAGATGAAAGACAAGTCGGTCAGTGTCTGATTGTAAAGTAAAAATTCCTTATCAGCCACATGAATTTTTATGACACGTTTGCATCTGAGGACTCCACCACCATCCTGACCTGGAAACAGCTGTGTTAGCCCTGAGAAGTGAACTTTCAACCCGACCCTCACACAAGTTTGTTAACCGTGTTATGGTGTGTTGCCATGGTTTCAGGGAATTGCCCCCTGCCTCAAATATTTGCCAGCCTGACATAATGAGGTCTGCAGGAGTAGTCCTGTGCACGGCGGGAGACTAACGCTAATTAATTGTCTTGTGGTGTAATTAGCTAAAGATCTCCACACATCTCCTCCCTTCCCTCTGGGGAGTGTGCCCTTGAGCTCCATCTAAACTCACACAGCTGCTTGCACTGGTCACATCATGCTTGGCTCTACTTCTCCAGGAAACCACACACATCTCACTGTGCCTCATGAGTTCAACCAACTACCAAAGAATGGTAAATGAGCTATAAATCAGACTAATCCAATCCACATACTTGCATACTGATCAGGTTGTGAAATGTAGTATGCAAGCTGAGCAGTAAGTTCAAAGTGTGTGAAACGCAGTAGGCTAAACGATACCTGGATGATTTTCTTCAATACATCTGGTGAAAATCTCCAGTGCACAAACGTTTTTAGAAAAAGAATTTAAAGGCAAAATATTTAAGGCCCGTGAATGGCCCTTGAAGACACCTTTGTCTCCATCAAATCAGAACATGTTTGATATTTTTTTGTTTCTACGATCCAAACACTAAAACTTTAAGAGATTGATGCAACAATTTACGAAATGTAGTAAGTGAGCCAAGCAAAAAAATTCTAAGTTTTTGAAAGCAGTAGGCCAAAAACTCAGTTCTCAAATGCATGAAAGACCCACGCTTATCAATCCCATAAAGCTTCGCTGTAAATACCGTCATTTAAAATAGTGGAACCCTCAATCACATAACATTATAGCTGTATTTTGGAATTAATTCATGCTTTTCATATCCATACTAGTTAGTACGTTAGTAAAAATAAGTACCTACTTCCATAGTTTGTGGTTATGATTGGTCAAGATTGATTTAGTATCCATCAGAGGTGAATAACTAATCATTGCCTTCCATTGATTGATTGAGCTGAATTTACTTTCTCTCATGAAAGGAACTTTGGCACTGCACTATAATGCCACTCGGGCTCAAAGGAACCATTTTCTAGTGGAAAAGTGGGACCAATAATGGTTTACTTACACCAGTGCCAAAAATGCCCTGCTTGTTTTGGCGAAGGCTGATGTAAACCGACTGCTCTTTAGCATTACCAATGCAGTCCAAGTAAAATCAATATTATAGTAAAAAAGCAATGCATTTTCCTTTCATTTGAGGGATTACTACGGATTTTCATTTATTAGTGTATTACCTGCGATAAACCATGGCATGCTTGATTTAAACTCCACTAGGCCGTTTCCGTTAACAACAGAGAAGTGCTTCTCATGACTGAAATGTCAGAAAAAGTCAGTGATATAGAGAAAAAGAGGGTTTCGGAAGGGTACGAGTCAACATTGCCCCCTTTAAAAGAGCCCATTCATGACCGACCATCCTGCATTCTGCAGCTATTTACAACAGTCCAGGCTTTCTTTAAACGCCTGTCTTCACAGACGTTTTCACAGTAACCTCAGCCTGTAGTAAACTGGCCCCTGAGCAGTCTACACGCACACAGCACTATTTCCATAGAGGATCAGTTTAGTCTCAGCAGTGTGGATATTAGACTTAACCAAACCGTATAATGTCAATAACGCTGAGAGGAGACAGACCCGCTCTCTTCACCACCCATAATTCCTTTCCATTATTGGAAAAATTTCACTCGACTGTGACTCAAATACAAACAGATCCTGAGCAGTTTTTGGCCAGTAAATGTTCTCCCTCTGTCTATCGATGTACCAAACTCATTTCAGCATCTCCAAAGGTTCTCCAAAATGTTGGTGAATTGTGGAGGGGGCAGTTAAATGATGCTGGGTTTGCAAGCATAGCCACACACTGATTAAGCGCTGTAAAAACTACACAATAAATATATTTGGAGCACTAGTTGTCAGATATTGGTGAAAAATGCTTTACTATTTTCTTCGGACTACAACGTTAATCATGTTGCCAGACCCTGACAATGCTGATAACTTGACTTGCGTTGCCAGATCATAGTAGAAACTTCTTCCAAGATGAAAGTACAAAACCTAGAGAGAATAATAAACCTTGGCGTATGAAAGTTGCCTGGATTTGGAGAAATAAAGTAAATATTGGGCAGGATTTAAGAACCTTGACCTGTTTGTATTGCCAAGTTTTAGTTGGGAAATGTTTTGGAAAGAAATATGAACCTTGACTTATTCACTTTCTCGCTGGAAAAACATTTCTTGGCAGGATTTAAGAATTATGACTTATTTTGTTGCCATTATCTTAATATGAAATACTATCAAGAAGAAATTCAAGTCTTAGTGGAAAAAATACTAAAAAATAAGAATAATTGTTACTTATTCGAGGTGGCAAATCTTAGAGAAATTAACATTATTGGGTGGGATTTAACCCTGACCTATTTTTGTTGCCAGGTCTTAGTAAGAAAAGGATCAAGGAAGAATTATCGCATAGTTACCGCGCAGGACTTAAAAAACCCTGCCTATTTTTATTATATCTTGGTGTAAAATGCTATCAAGAAGAGAAGCAAGCCTTGATTTTTATGTCGCCAGATATGATTCGGAAAATTATCAATGAAGAATAACACTCACCTTGTTCAAGTTGCCTTATTTTGAAGAAACGCGTGTTATTTGGCAGGAATTAAGAATCCCAACTTATCTTTGAATATCCATGTTTTAGTAGGGAAACTATTAAGAAGGAAGTATACATTTCAGAAAACAAATTCTGAACCTTGACTTAATTTGCAAGAGCCTAGTGAATTGAAGACAGACGCATATACTTTTGGGTGGATTTCAGAACCCAAACCTTTTTTTGTTGCCTGATCTTATTTTGAAAAAAAAAAGAGAGACTTATTAACCTTTCCTTATTCATGTTGACAGCACTTGTTGCCAGATCTTTGTGCAAAGTACTATCAAGTAACAAAGTATGAACCTAATTTTTTTTATGATTCATATCTTTGGTCGAAGAAATGATCAAAAATACTGACGAACCTTGAGTTTTTCAAGTTGGCAGATCTTAAAGCAACTATTGTTATTGTGCCAGAATGTTATTCATGTTGCCAGATCTTAGTTTAAGGGCCATAAAAAAAGAACCTTGCCTTATTCAAGTTGCTTGATTTTGGAGAAATAAACATTAGTTGACAGGATTTAAGAGCCCTGACCTGTTTGTGCTGACGTGACTTAATGGAAAATATTATCAAGACTAAAGTAAAAATGCTTATAAAACGTTATTGGAAAAAAAATGCAAGAAAGAAAAATAAAATTTGACTTGTTCAAGTTGCCTGATCTTGAAGAAACAAGCGTTATTGGTCCAGATTTAGAAATCCCAGCAGTTGAGCAACAGTTGTTTGCGGGTCTTAGTAGGGAGATATTGGAAGTATAAATCTGTACTTATTCATGTTGCCAAATCTTGGTGGAAAAATTATCACAAAAGAAGCATACACCTTGCCTTATTCATGTAATATAGGATTGGTGGAAGAAATATTGTTAGGGAGGATTTAAGAACTTAAACTTTTTTTGTTGTTAGCTTTTTGTTGGAAATAGTTCATAAAGAGAGAAGTAGTTATCCTACCTTATTCTTGTGGACAGCCCATGTTGCCAGTTCTTAGTGGAAAATACTATAAAGTAAGAACGTATAAACCTTAACTTTTTTATGTTTACAGATCTTAGTTGTAGGGATGATCAAAAAGAAACCTAATGTTTTTAAGCTGCTAGATCTGGCAGAAAACACAGTTATTGTGTCAGAATGTTATTCATGTTGCCAGATCTTGGTGGAATTATTGATTGGGAATGAAGTTGTGAAACTTGACGTATTCATATTGCCAGAACTTACTGGAAAAGACTATCAAGAAGAAAGCATGAACCTTAACATTTTTCATGTTGCCAGATTTTAGTGGAAGGAATGACAAATAAGTATAAACCTTGTCCTTTTCAAGTTGCCAGATCTTGAATAAACTAATAATATTGTGCAAGAATTGTATTCCTGTTGATCAGTCTTTGTGGAATAAATGCTAAGAACAGTATTAACCTTGCCTAATTTATGTTGACAAATCTTGGATTGAAAAATGGCAGAAAAAAGAAGTATTAACCTTTATTTATAAATGAACCCAGCTTATTGATATTGGTGGGCATGAACAAGGAATGTAGGAGAAGAATTTGAATTATTAGAGAACTGAATATTCAGAATAAAGTATGAACTTTGGTTTGTATTCTTAGTTGAAAGAGGTAAAATATTGGGAGAGAAGGGTTTACCTTGACTTATTCCGTTGTCAGATTGTCTAAAATAAATAAGTAAAGCAGTTTTTCATCAGTCCCAGTTCAAGTATTTTCTCTTTCATACCATCCAACCACGCTCTGAGACTATCCCCTCTATGCACCATACTTTGTAGCATTCTTACAAACACTCTTTGCTCCTTCATTCTTCTTTAATAGACTCTAAACTGCATCATTTGTGTAACATGGTTGCCACTTGGGAATGTAGGATATTTTTAGACAGTTTGGTTTTATTTCAGGCCTGTTACAGCTGCTAATCTTAGCTCTATAAACTGCAGAAGTGTGTGTGGCCTAAACATAGAAAGTGAAAGACAGGGATTATGGAGCAAACAAGCTGGGAGCATGTTTAACCACTGGATCTGTTTCAAGATTTTTAGCAGATTCATTAGAGCCCAGGAACTAATAGACACACAGTATTTTTTTTAAATGCTTACATTTTAATTGACTACCAAAACAGCCTTATCTTACACTCACTCCCTACAAATCCAGCTAATGCATGCTCGTGTAAATTTAATGAGCTGATGGCTGAAAAAAGCAGGACTAGCAAAAAACAAACATCTAAGAATGCATAAATTAATAATTTTTTTTAGATGGTAGAAATCAAACTTACCCTTCATTAGAAGCAATCCTACTGGTGCATCTTTAAAATCTGGACACTTGAGGTCTCTACACAGATATTTATATCTTAAACAATTTAGATTTGCACAACATTCAGATGGCTTCTTTGTGGGGTGTTTTATTGCAAACTTCAGACCTCTACTGTTAATTGTTGATGCAGTGACACTCCGGGCCCTTGGATGGCGCTCAGGGGTAGTGATGTGTCATTCATGACAAGATCGAATCTTCAAAATGACTCGTGAGTGAGAACGTTTTGATGAGTGAATAATATGAGTTTTGATGGTGTGTGCGGATTACACTGTTGTTAATAAGTTGCTCCCACCAATCTGGCAATCTCTCACGCTCTCAACCGCTCCTCTGAATAGCTGAAGCTATAATAATGGACACATATGTGCAGGCAGCAATAATGGCCTTTTTTCTTTCTCCGCCTCAAAATCATTTGGTTACTCAGCAAATTTTGCTCACAGCAAATAGTTAGCATTAAGCTAAGAATTTCACATTTGTCCATTTTCCCCTTAACAATCACCATGTGCTTGTTGCTCAGACAAGTGTAAACACGATGGAGATGGGCCACAACTTAAGCAATGCGTAAACACAAAATGAAAAAAAAAAATAGATTTGAGCATTAAGGCCTGCAATGTAAACCAGGCATTAAGAGCAGTTTGATAATGAGTTGGATGGTGAGTTTTGCACCATCAAAGGGGAAGGAGAGTCACTGCATCAACAGAGGTCTGAATCTTGTAATAAAGCCCCCTGCAGAGAAGCCTCTGCATGCGTGCGTGCGTTGGCCTGTAGTGTAGCAAAACTGTGTACCAACACACTGCACACAACTGCCATTTCAATGAAACTGGCCTCAAATATTTAACATTTTTGGATATTTTATCAAATGATTAATTATTCAGGAGGTACTTGATTTTTATTCAGATAAAACATGTGAAACCAGTCTTACAGTCCATTAAACTGTCCAGTTTTATAGTCCAAAAAAATATTTCATTTGTTAGATATTTCCATATCATTTTGAATATTGAAATTATATATATATTATATTGACAAAGCCTCAAGCGACCCACCTATACTGCTAGTACTTAATGTGGTTATGCATGATCCAGCAAGAGCTCAAAAGCAAAACTGTTGTTTTTGTTCACACAGGAGATGAACAATCATCAAAATTAAACATGTCTGCATCCATTGTTGATGTAACAAATATCAGTAGCATTTGTTGCACTGGCTGTGTGTGCGAGAGAGGAAAACCTGGCAAAACAAAGAATACATTTTGAAGGCTGTGCAAAATTGATTCTTTGAAATAATTCAATTTTCAAGTTATCTGTTTACTTAAGTGACGACTCGAGATTGAGCCGTTGCTTCCATGACGAGACCAAAACCGCAGAAAATGCTTCTCGGGACTGGTCACCACATCACAATTAACAGCTGGAGATACTTCTCCAACCGTATTATTCTTATCGATTTATGGTATGGCTGGCCAGATATTGCTCACCCTCAAGGCAACAACTTTTCAGAACATTCGAAAGCATTTATGTTCCTATAATAGCTCATTTATCAAAATCACAAGACCTTGACAATCCGACGCATACTCCAAATTGTGCTTCACAAAACTGACCCACACGGTTAGAAACCACTCTTTGAAAGTAGCTGTGAGGATGAAGTGAGATCACACCAGGTGGTTCAAATGATTGACAGCTTCCTTCTGACCTCCACAAACAGCCTTCATGCCCCCCAGAAGCTTCGTAAACCATATAGATGTGAACTCTCAACGTCCATCTGTCTCCCAGAGTCCTGCAGGATGTCTATGAACTCCCCGACTGCCTCCAGTAGGTCTGTGGTGACAATGGTCTGTGGTTTACTGCCGGCAGCTTTACCTCGTCATCCATATAAACCTTTAATATGAGACTTTTAAACTGCAATCCACAATCTAAAGTCACGACACCCTGTAATTGACCTTAAAAATACTTTCAGAAGAGGTCGGAGGCGATGTCACTAGCCAAAGTCCGAATGCGGCTGCAGCCCTGCCAAAGCTCAAAGGAGCCTGGGAAGGCATGGCAGGGTGTGTTTAGTCGCCTGTCCTTTGAAAGGGAACAAGAGAGGCGCAAATAAAGCCTGTTTGTGCATAAAACCGCTTGTGCTTTCCACGTCGCAGACACCCGCGTGTTTCTCCCACGCTTGTGGAGTTAAATTCACCAAACCTTTAGCCTGCAGTCAAGCATCGGTTTAATAGACTGCTTCTCATTTCTCAGGGCACTGGAGGCAGTGTAGAGGTCAGTTCAAGTCGAGTCGAACATCGCTGTCATGGCATGTGTGAACGCGACACCTCATATTTGGGAAAGACAAAAAGCGTTTTAGATTTCCATGGGGCAAAGTCTAACACCACACCTTAAATTCCTCCGCTTCTCTGTCAGGCTGGAGTGTTATTGCACATCTCACACAGTAATTATTGTGCAGATATGAATTTAATTTCAAAGGTGAATGTCTGTGTGAGAGAATGCCGCCAATAAACAATGACAAATTTTGCACTTGGAAAGTTATTGGGAAATTACAGAAATTATTAAATAAACCAAAGCTCATTTGATATTTCAATGTACAGGACTGCTGATTACTTTTTCCATAACTTTCTTTGTAAACTAGGTCTACTGGGGCATGCTCCCGCTCCCTCCAGGTTGTCACCTTTTGCTTCAATGATTAATGGACGCTTCCCTAGCAAGGGGGTCATTGTGGGGGGCATTACTTTTTAATTAGTAACTAGTATAACATATTTTTTTTATTGTATACAAATATAATAGAATTACATCCATCCATCTATTTTCATCTCGGCTTTTTCCCTTTCGGGGTCGCCACAGCGGAATGAACCGCCAACTCTCTGGCATATGTTTTACACAGCGGATGCCCTTCCCAGCCGCAACCCATCGCTGGGAAACATTCACACACACTCATTCACACTTTAACACTATGGGCAATCGTTCTTACTCAATTCACTTATTCCACATGTCTTTGGACTTGTGGGGAAACCGGAGCACCCGGAGTAAACCCACGCGATCACGAGGAGAACATGCAAACTCCACACAGAAATACCAACCGACCCAGCCGAAGCTCGAACCAGCGACCTTCTTGCTGTGAGACGACCGTGCTACCCACTGTGCCACCGTGACGCCTATAATAGAATTACATTTAAATAAAAATTAAAATAAAAAATATAATTAAATAGAGACACAAATAATAAACTGAGGTGGAAAAAACACAGAGAATGCAGCTGTACAAAAAATATAAATGATTTAATATACCGTTCAAATCAAATTCAATGTCATCCTTAAATAAAACTTTAACATTTTAACCAACAACTACAGCAATTCTAGAATGTCATGAGCAGGTACACCTTGATAAACAGAAATATTTGTATCTAATTTCAGATTATGTAATAATGCGTGGAATATTTAGAGCCTCTGAATTTTTCTATGAAGTAGATATCTTCCACTACTTTTGGATCTGCAAACGTTTTAATCCCGATGGCTGATCAGCTGCTGCACCCAAACGAGGCCTAGAAGCTTCCCCGACTGTGGCTCTCTGGGGCTTAAGTCCCACGCTCCTCTGCTTCTGATAGGCTGGATTGGGAGTGTCCCCTAATCATCAGCGAAGTAAATGAGATTAAAATTGTTGATTCGGAATTGGTTAATGAGAATTGAGTTGGGCCAGCTTGAATTATAGGATAGAAAGTATCTGCAATCTGTTTAAAACAGAAGGGCCCATTTCTTGTTCAAATACGGGAGTATTTTTTACTTCAAGGGATTGGTGGTAAACCTACATCCCACCATCATTAATAGGATCTTTTTTTCATTGACTTGTTCACAAAATAAATTGTTAATTGTTTTATGTTGTTAATACTTTTGTTGTAACTCTTTGTCAGAGAGGAAGTGGCTGATTCACCCAAACGTCAAGTCTCATTAGTTTTTTGCTGAAACGAACGACATCACGCACCTTGCGTCAATGTTATTTTACAGTTATATAATCAATACAAAATAATTACAACTTAATTGACACAGATAACATTTATTGGAGATGGCTTGGTAATGCATAATTTATACAGGCTTTTTTCCTCTACATTAGACAAAGTGTCAAGTGATGATATGAATACAAATATTATAAAAACAACATATTCTTTCAAATCATGTGTACCCTAGATGATGAGTACCCTTAGCATTCTCCTATTCTCTTGCGCCTAAGCACAGTACAAAGCGACAGGTATCTCTTTATCTACGACGGATCCTCCTTTTGCACATCTGCGCCACTGAAAAGGAAATTTCCCATGCACTGTAAGCCTCTGGAGAACATCTTAAAAAAGTGACAGCTCTGAGTCACAAGGAAAGCAGAAGCAACACATCCAGGCTAGCAAACACTCACTCATTCTAGCTTCAAAGAAAGAGGGTTAGAGATCAGATATCAGGATTTGTGCTTTTTTTGTGTTTGGATGAAGTTATAAATTGTCACGATTAAAATGTTTACACCCTCTGCAAACTTGACATGGTAAGAGCATGGCTATGAATAATGTGATTTTACTCAAAATGACAAAAATTTTTAAAGTTAAACTTGCTAAATTGGTATAAATGTCAAACATTGGTATAAAAAGGTATAAAGGAAATGATCAAGTTTGTGAATCCATTTTAATTATAATAGATTTAAAATTTGAGATTTAAAAAAAGAAGCAGAATACAATTTTAATATAGACTCTTATTTGATAAAAAAAATATATAAGTAGTATACATTTCATGTAAGGATAAAATTGTAGTTAGAGAAGAGATGTTTTATCCTATAATATGTTTTATTACTATAATATTTTATTGTGAGATGAGTGAAAAAAAAAACTTAAAAATGTTGATTTCTGTGAAACATGTAGTATTTGTTATTGCTTGTGTAGCCTTCAGTTTATACAAAAAATACATCTAATTGCATCTAAAAAAAAACATCATTAACATTACATCTAATTGGATCGACCCATGAGCACTAAAATAGGTTGATTTCTTTCCTTTTATTTGTTCCCCCAGGAGATCAGATGTCAACATTAGACACAGACGTGCAAGTTATTGCACATTTTGCTCAAAACGATGCGTCCCTCAGTGGAGTGGTTTCTAATTGCACCTCAAGCGACAGCACAGATTGTGATAACAAACTTGTGTGAACCCTTTTGCAAAATACCAAATGAGTATGCTTGAGGCAATGTGAAATAAAAACTCATAAAAAACACTGGTCCTCTTCAAAGTACAAGAGAAAGAAAAGCTGCCTCTTTCTAAAGCCATTATGCAGGTTTTCCATGCGCTCCACTTTTAACCACCTGGCACCACTTGCTGCAGTGGGAAGAGTGCCACTGTCCATCTTTAAAGGACACAGTTCAACTCTATTATTTGGTTCAGATGAGGTAAAGCAATATTTCTCTATTAAAAAAACCATAACCCCTTAACACACCCAGCCTATTTTATGTCTTGTCTGTTCTCTGCCCCCCTTGCTTCATAATACATGTTCAAAACTTTCTTTGGCTCATGATAAAAGAACGGAGTAAGTTGAGGGAAAGACAGACAAATGAACCCTGATCTTTTCGAGGTTATACGGCACATCCTGTTTGCTACAATTACATCCATCCATCCATCCATCTTCTCCCGCTTATCCGGGGCCGGGTCGCGGGGGCAGCAGTCTAAGCAGGGATGCCCAGACTTCCCTCTCCACAGACACTTCTTCCAACTCCCCGGGAGGGATCCCGAGGCGTTCCCAGGCCAGCTGGGAGACATAGTCCCTCCAGCGCGTCCTGGGTCTTCCCCGGGGCCTCCTCCCAGTGGGACATGCCCGGAACACCTCCCCTGGGAGGCGTCCAGGAGGCATCCGGAACAGATGCCCAAGCCACCTCAGCTGACTCCTCTCGATGTGGAGGAGCAGAGGCTCTACTCCGAGCTCCCCCCGGGTGACGGAGCTTCTCACCCTATCTCTAAGGGAGCGCCCAGCCACCCGGCGAAGGAAGCTCATTTCGGCCGCTTGTATCCGGGATCTTGTCCTTTCGGTCATGACCCAGAGCTCATGACCATAGGTGAGAGTAGGGACGTAGATCGACCGGTAAATCGAGAGCTTCGCCTTTCGGCTCAGCTCCCTTTTCACCACAACAGACCGATACAGCGACCGCATCACTGCAGATGCTGCACCGATCCGTCTGTCGATCTCGCGCTCCATCCTCCCCTCACTCGTGAACAGGACCCCGAGATACTTGAACTCCTCCACCTGAGGCAGGAGCACTCCACTGACCTGGAGAGGGCAGGCCACCTTTTTCCGGTCGAGAACCATGGCCTCAGACTTGGAGGTGCTGATCCTCATCCCAGCCGCTTCGCACTCGGCTGCAAACCGCCCCAACGCACGCTGCAGGTCCAGGCCCGAAGAAGCCAACAGGACAACATCATCCGCAAACAGCAGCGATGAAATCCTGAGGTCCCCGAACCGGACCCCCTCCGGCCCCCGGCTGCGCCTTGAGATTCTGTCCATAAAAACTATGAACAGAACTGGTGATAAAGGGCAGCCCTGCCGGAGGCCAACGCGCACTGGGAACAGGTCTGACTTTGTGCCGGCAATGCGGACCAAGCTCCTGCTCTGGTTGTACAGGGACCGGACAGCCCTTAGCAGAGTGCCCCGGACCCCATACTCCCAGAGCACCTCCCACAGGACACCACGAGGGACACGGTCGAACGCCTTCTCCAAATCCACAAAGCACATGTGGACCGGTTGGGCGAACTCCCATGACCCCTCGAGGACCCTGCAGAGGGTATAGAGCTGGTCCAGTGTTCCACGACCAGGTCGAAACCCGCATTGTTCCTCCTGCATCCGAGATTCCTGCATTCCTGCACCTCGGATGCTACAATTACAACTCTATACAAAATTATCTAACCATTATTATGCAGAATTTTCAAAATCATGCGGTAATGCCAAATCTCCATGTATTGGCTTAATCTGATTCTTTTTTCGATAAAGTGGGGAATTTGGGCCTTACAGTTCATGTTATAATGTGATAGCAAACTGCATCAGGGTCAGGAGAGCATTGAAAAGCAGTGCTTGCAAAGAAGACTCACTTACAAATCCTATATATATATTTTTATTTTTTTATTAATGTTTGGCATTAATCTGGTTTGGAGTTAGTGTTTCGATTCAGAATGTTTTGTTTCACCAATCTTTAAAAAATCTGATTTTCTAAAGGCAAGGCATTTAACAGTTTGGGTGCAGCCACTGAAACACTATCACCTCTACTCTTCTTCAGCACCTTCAGGAAAAGTTGGTCAGCTGAGGGCACCTAGCAGGGATGAGAGGAGAGAAGTTTGGTGATGTATGGCGGGGTGATACCATTTCAAACAAATGAATGAATCCTAAAATAAACTCTAGAAGAAACAGGGATACCGTGGAGGGATGCCAAGATGGGTATTATATGGGCCCTCTTACACGCTCCAGCCAAAAGACGAGCTTCTGCATTTTTACCAGCTGGAGACGTGCAAGAGAAGACAAACTAACTCCAAAATTAAGTGCATTAGAGTAATATATCAGCGAAGTGATAAAGGCATGGATTACTGTTTCAAAGTGCTGCTATGAAAGAAAATGCTTACACACAGCTAGACGTTTAAGGTGAAAAACCTGCGCTCACAACTGAGCTGATTAAATAGTCTAACTTAAAATCATTGTCCATTTTAAAACCTAAGATAGAAACCAATGACTTCTTGTTTAAAAACAAAGGGCCCAAGTCAATAAGGGTAGGTTTGTGAGAGCTACTTGGCCCAAAGACAATGACAGACTTCAGTTTTCTTTTCAATAAAGCTTAGTAGAGGCAGCATTATCATTGGAATATGTATAATAGTGGAAAGTGATGCCATTTTTTCTAAAGGTGGAGCCTAGGGGAAACAAACAAAGTGATAAAAGCAATGGTACCAAAATAGATCCCTGTTGTGGTCCACAGAGTGGTTCGAGGACAATTTAAAGCCATCAGGGCTAACACACAGACCTATGAGTTATGAATGCAGATACTTCTGACAGCCCTGCATTTTATGTTTGTAATAGTAGAAAAACACTATTGGCACGCTGCAAAAACATTCTGCTTTGAGACTCGTATATCTTTAGGTTACTCAAAGAGCAGGACTATTAAGCTCCAACAAGACTCAAAGGCAGTCAATCATTTAGGCCAGATCTGAGCTAAAAGTTTCATTTGTTGACACATTCCAGTCAGAGGTCACTTTTAGAGATGACCATTTAAAAGAAACTATGAGTTGAGTCACACAATCAGGTTTTCAGATCCAGTCCAAGATCCTCTTAACAGAAAACACAGTTTTAAACCGCTTAGAATGGCTTGTTCTATATCAACCGTAACATGAAAGAGTTTAGACGGACCCATATGCGGAGATTCAGCTGGTCCAGAAGAACATTTGTCAAGAATAAGAAGAGAGATGATGGATGTTTGTTCAAACGTGAAGTCATCAGAGCAAACATGCTAGCCGCCCTCATGTTTGTAACTTGTTTACTGCCTAATTTTGTGCAAGATGCAGATCAGAAAGAACAGCTTGTATTGTTTCCCTTACACTGGCCAGTAATGAAAGCATTTGCGCCAGCGCTGCTGAGAGTCTGTTGGCTAAATCAAAGCAATGATTGAATGCAAAGCTTGCATGGACATGAGCCGCACTGGATGATGCAGTGTGTGAGAGATTATCTGAATGAAATTTGACAATTGAAAAGAAAAAGTTGCACTTTTTGGGTAGAAAGTAAACTCTTTTCAGCACAAAAAGACAACTATAAGACTCAACTCAAGCCAACTCAACGTTTTCATTTAGTTTATGTATTTTGATGAGGAGTAATTCCAATTCTTTTTTAAATTAAAGCAGAGGAGTAAGCTAGATAGATTAGTCCCTTAGCCCCACATTGTTCCAAACCCGTAAAGCCTTCCTTCCTCCTCTGAACACAATGTTAGATATTTCAGATCAAACCTGAATCAGATGACAATTTCAGTTGTCTGCATTGCATGATGTCATCAAAACAATTGCACAAACTCTTCAGAAATCATGAATGTGCTTCCTGTCTGTACTTGAGGAAAAACAAAGAATAAAAGGTTTGAAGTTAGAGTTTAGTTTCTCTGGTGAACAAAATGTGGTTTTTTTTTTGCCTCTTAAAGGGCATATCTGAACACCCGTTGGCTGATGGATACTCTCCAATGAAGATTTTTACTTTTCTGAAGCATTGACTAGGAATGATGTAAATTGTGGTTCATAATCAACACTCCCTCAATCAAAGAAAATATTTGTAAAATCAGAAAATGAATTAACTGCAGTATTCAGAACCAGTTTAATGCTTTCAATTTTTAAGCATGAGATAACTTTGGAAATTACCATTATTAAAATTTTTATTGTTTGCACTTCATATGTCATTTAAAGTCAGTTATGGTGAAAAATAGAGGCAGTGTGCGACTGAAGTGCATTCTCACCATTTACACCGCGCAGATCCCTGAGCAAGGCTTGTTCATTGACTGTATATAAAAAATATATTAACTGTGTATTGAAGTGTTAAAGCATCGCGGAGCAGCAGATGGAGCCTGCACGGTCTCTGATTGGGCTGCATATGTTCAGAATATGGAAGGCTAAAATGGTCAAAAACGTTTGACAAAGATCTTTTTCAGACCGTTTTCAGACAGCATTGAGCTCCAAACAGTGAAACCTAAATAGCTATTATTCAAACGAGGCTTGTACATAAAAGTATAAAGCTTGTGCATTTAGCATAAATAGTTTTGATGTCTTTAGTGTCTTGGGAGTTTTCTTTTTCTTGTCACATGATATAAAAAATTGAGCACCAATATCTCCACATGTTAAACTGAATCCAGAAAATGTTTCAGAGAGAAATTTTACAGAATAGTTAACTTTTAGCCTCTTTTGTTTCTAAAATGTTGTTTCTATAAAATATTTATATTAAAAGAATCCAGTGAAATAGGTGTCTCTGTTTTAAAATATTTAAATGAATAACTTATTCAGAGTTTGTTTCTAACACTCCCCCCCCCCCCTCATTTCATGTATATCAATTAAGCAAACAGATATTTAGTTGAATATACACATAAATTAAAGCATGAGAAAGTACTTTTCTCTCCTATATAAGCAGCCGTGTGGATTGTATGTTGTCTTCTGCCCCGTCAGCATTTTCTCTGCCAGCCTCAAGCTGTCCATCCATCTGCTCATGATAAACTAATAAAACCACAATTTTCCACCATCTTTCATCGTTCAACCACAGCTCCATCAACTTTATCTGTTCTCCAGTACAATAATAACCCAACCCGCGATGGTCTCACCCTTTAACTATCACCCACAACACCAACTGCCACCAACGCAGCCTTTCGACCAGGAATAATGTCTCAGAGCTGGTGGCTATTTTATTATATACTTTATTCCCACTCATCATCCAAAGGATTGCGATTGATCTCGTTTTCCATGAAATCTAACCAAAGTCTGGAATGTAGGTCTCATCATCTCAACTTGTCATCTAACAAATTACGAAGCCTCACATTTCCTCATTCAGTCTCTCTGGTGGTGAAGCTTTTTCAGATGCACACACCACAAAATTGCATGGAGGGATGTTCCAATGTTTTGCTCCCTATATATATATATATATATATATAATGAATTGGATTTCTAAACTACACTGATTCGAGAACAACCATGACGCTTTAATTCAGACAGGAACATTGAACATTCGTCCTCTTTTATCGGAGGTTTTAGAACAATAAAGTCTTTTTGTTCATGCTACATTTCAGTCTTGTCAACATGAAGATATCGTTTACAGATGGCCAGCAGACCTTTTCATCTGAACATCGATGTCTGCCAAAACAACAGTTTGGTTTCTGAAAGAAACGATCAGCTGAAAGCACAATCATTTATGCTAAACTTTAATACGGAGGATATGATTTGTTTTGTCATTGAAGTTCAGATCAAACCACAGGGAACAGCTCAGTTTAATCGTAAAAATTGTTGTCCTCGAAGGTTAATCTCTTAATATATTTTCAATTTAGAATGGAAAGATTTAAAAGTAAATTTCGTCCATCTCTTGTCAGAAACTCCCTAATCTTCTCATAAACTCCAGAACCTTTTTCTCCATCTGTTTGGAGATTTAAAGAATGAAGACTTGGATCGTGGCCCTCCCACATTACAAGAATCTGGTCATAGCCGTCAAATCTCAAAGAAAAGGAAAAAACTTTATTTTCCATACTTTTAGCATCTTAGCATGTCAGAGTTACAGTCGAATGTTCTTCTTGGGCTGATAAAAGAATGCATCAACGTAGCTTAATTTATGCAGTAAACTTGAGATGTGTGCAAGGTTTCGTTGACGAGATGGAAAATAAACTTAAAAAAACAATTGTGGATGACTATAGAGGGGCGAAAATTATCAACGCTGTTAGACTGAAGACTAAAAAGCCTAATCTATACTTCTGTGTCAAGCCTACAAATTGCCCTCTGTGAATTGAGGTAATGTGATCTGCACTGACCCCTATGCGAGGCTAAATTATTTAACTTAGCATCGAGGCTTCGAAGAGCATTAGCTCTGTGATTAGGCGAAATGGAGCAGAGCAAGTGATTTCACCCTCTGTCTGGGTTTTCTTCGCTCCGTGTTAAACGCTGTGTAATGAAGTAAAACATTGGCAATAAGCAAACAATCTTCCTTTGTTATCTGTGCTAAGTTTTAGCTAGCTAGAAAGTAGCATGGTCATCACGCCACGCTGTGATATTGATCAGTTTAGAGACAGTGCTTGTACAGCAGCAGCGTATGTGTGCAATTAGAAGTTATATTTATACGATTTATGATAAGGTTAATAAAACTTCTCTTTTGTTAGCATCTGTTGTTCGGTTTTGGTTTGCTAGCAGGTGGCATTCTTATCACAGCTGTATTGATCAGAGCAAAGACAGCGCAGACGGAGCGCACAACTATAAATGCTTTGTTGACAAATGGGTGTGCGCGGAGCCTTCTGCAACAATCAGTTAGTAGGCAATACGCACAACTATAAATCCGGCTTAATAATTTGACCAGTCATTAGCAGGGAGATGTTATCAATGTTTGATCGGAAGTGTGTGTGTGTGTGTGTGTGTGTGTGTGTGTGTGTGTGTGTGTGTGTGTGTATGTGGGGGGGGGGGTCTGTACAACATGTACATGGACAATTCACATAAAAATAAAAACTTTACTGACATATTTGTGGCAGAAATATAAATATGTGTTTCTATTTATTTGATATGTAGGTAAAGCTGAGCTACATGAAATAAATAAAAAGAAGTGCCTGTGCTGGGTAAAGGATGCAGTTGATGCAGGATGCAGAATTTCTAATTCCGGGTGTTGTCATAATCGCATGGTTACTTTGTGTTCACTTATATTTATCACAATCCTGGTTTTGTGCAACATTTCATTCAACTATTTATTACCAATAGTGAGTTAAATTGTTGTCCCGATTAATTATAAATGGATTCCATGATTATTTCTCCTGTGTTTACCCACTATCACTTTTTACTTCGGGTTTCCAGGGTTTGAGTTTTCATTTGAAATTATTCATCCTTGACACAAACTCTCCTTCTAAAAAGCACAGAAACCTTTGGAAAAATGTTATTGTACATGTTGAATAAAGACTTGGTCCAATTCTCAAGATATTAGACCTCATAATAAAAAGTGAATAATAATTACATCAAAGGTATTCAAAAGTACAATGTCAAATAAAATGTTTATTTATGGGGTGCTCAAGATGTGGAACAAGGTCTGTGGAACCAACAATCAACAATACAGATCGGAACCATGGGACCCTATCTTTAATAGAAAAAGAACTGGAGAGCAAAGCCCAGCTGTGATTTGTGGAGAACAGATGATCAATACGAAGTTTGTATGTGTTTTCAAGAATCCTTTGGCATGCTGTCATTATGGCTGGATGAGTGTGTAAACATGTGGCAGCAGAGGAGAACATCTGAGCTGTCAGCAGTGACTGGGGATCTCTGAGAGAGAGAGAGAGAAAGAGAGAGAGAGAGAGAGAGAGAGAGAGCAGCTGGTGTGAGTGCTGCAATGTCAGAGAAGAGGTGCTTCTAGCAGTCATCAGAGCTCTGCAGGAAAAGCCAAATCATCCAACACTCTCACTGGAGGAAAGGGTTACAACCTTTGTGACCCTGAAGCGAAGACTGCGGGAGAGTGATAGGAGCCCCACCTTAGCTTTATACAGGCTACATTTACACCAGTGTGTTTTTGATTTAAGGCTG
This sequence comes from Danionella dracula, assembly GCA_900490495.1. NCBI lineage: Eukaryota > Metazoa > Chordata > Actinopteri > Cypriniformes > Danionidae > Danionella > Danionella dracula. The sequence continues at coordinate 1,366,810 of UELW01000051.1, forward strand.
CCCTTTCAAATGGAGCCTTTGACATGTTGTCTGCATAAAGAGGGTAAATGTGCATTCAAACAAAGCCACTAAAACATATGGCGTCCAACAGCACTGAAGGTTGGCTCTTTATGAAAAATAGGTGACCTCTCTCTTAAACTAGCTAAAGTAGTGCTGTTGATCGATAAAAAATCTGCAATATCATTTAAAATATACATTGTCTAGTCCAGGGGTCGGCAACCCAAAATGTTGAAAGAGCCATATTGGACCAAAAAAACAAAAAACAAATAGGTCCGGAGCCGCAAAAACTTAAAAGCCTTATATAAGCCTTATAATGAAGGCAACACATGCTTTATGTATCTATATTAGCCTACTATAAAAATTACTAAGTTTGCTACGAATACATAATGAGCCTTCATGATTAAATGTTTATTTTCCCTGCAGTGCATCCTGTAGAGAACGAAGCACCACGTGACTACTCTGTTGTACGATTACAATATCAATGAATTATGTTTCATTGCTTTGATGAAATTAGAGAAATGCAATAAAGAAATCGAATTTTTGATGTCATTTTTATTTTGAGGATTCACAAAAACAACATCAAAATGGAACGTGCACAACGTGCCCCTTAACAACGCGAAAAAACGCATCATACATTTATAAAAATAAAACAGCAGCCTTTTGAAAAGAAGTATATAAAATCACAACCACTTTGTTACTAAATACGTGCATGCCTTCCCTGGAAATGTCTTTCCACGTTACTCTTGTTATTAGACAACTTCCCAATACAGAGCAAGCATCGGCACTGAATGTGAAGGATTCGGTCCAAGAACCGTTGAAACCTCAGTTCTCCTCAGTTATGTTTCTCTTTTTCTCTTTGGGATCCATGGCCCACCACACAGCCGCCGATTTGTTTACAGCAGCCACCTACCTGGCATCCCGCCCCGCTAGAAACGTGTGTCACGGGTGATGACGCAAATCGTCACTGACAGAAATGTTGAAATTAGATATTTATTCTACACTCTTTTACAGCATTAGAAAACGTTAAGAATGTTTGTCCTCCTATAGAAACCATATTAAACAAAAAACATATTTACCTTTTTCTTTTTCTTTTTTCATTTTTGAAAAAGCTCCGGGGAGCCACTAGGGCAGCGCTAAAGAGCCACATGCGGCTCCAGAGCCACGGGTTGCCAACCCCTGGTCTAGTCCAATGTAGTCAACATTTTGCACAAAAGATATTAAGATGTTTAATGGATATTAATGAGGGAAAACACACAAAGTCATCACTTACCAGCAACTTTATTTTACTACTAGGAAATGTCTAGTTAGAGGCAGTTCTGTGGGCCCAAATGTCTTATTGATCTCAGAGGTAAGACTGATTTGAGCTGGTAGAAAGGCAACAGTAACTCAATTAGGCACTTGTTAAAACTGAAGTATGCAGAAGAGCATCTCTGAACAACGTTCAACCTTGAGGTGGATGGGATACAGCAGCAGAAGACCACACCGGGTGCCACTCCTATCAGCCAAGAATAAGAAACTGAGGCTAAAATTTGCACAGACTCATCAAAATTGGACAACAGAAGATTGCTAAAATGTTGCCTGTTCTGTGTCTCAATTTCTGCTGCCACATTTGGATGGTAGGGTCAGATGTTGGTGTTTATCACATTAAATTTGGTATCTATCCTGCCTTGTATCGTCGGTTCAGGCTGGTGGTGGTGGGGTAATGGTGTGGGGATACGTTCTTAATACACTTAGGCCCATTAGTACCAACTGAGTATTGTATAAATGCCACAGCCTACCTGAGTATTGTTGCTGATCATCTCCATCCCTGTATGACCACAGTCTGCTGCCATTCTTCATATGTTCGTTATATCATAACTGGATGTCCAATCACATCACTCAATAAAGGATTCAATTAGTTATTTAGGACTACTTCACATGGTCCTCGAGAGAACAGGCAGACGGGGACTTGGTAGTTTAGCTGAGCTCGTGTTTTGAACGGTTTCGAATTTAGTTTGAAAGAAATGAGTGGTCTGTAGCCAAATTAATTTTTAAAGTACTTATTTCACTTCCTGAAGGGAGAAAAAGATAGAAGTCACTTGACATACATTGAGGTCCTGTAGACCTGAACCTGATGTTAGACACACTCCATTAGAAGCTCAGCATCACTTTGTGTAAAAGTCTGGAGTATTTTAACTGCAGAGAGTTTTTGAGTTCTCATTATTGTTAGTAAAAGGGAATAAAATAAATACATGTGCAAACCAACCTGAAGAGAGGCTATTCTCTGTTAAGTGAGTTGTGTTGAAGAATTGTTGCGTCTATTGTAATAAACAAATGGAATTGTTGATTCCTTTATAGCAAACCCAGTCATTGATTAGCATTTTTTGTAGCATTTTCACTTTTGGTTTGCTTTTTTTAAATTTTTTTTTATGTTCCTGGTGAGTAAATGGTGTATTTTATTTTCAAATCCAAGTGTTACGCCCAGAACCTATTATCTATAAAATCATTAACAAAAATGTAACAATGTAGCCTGTCGATTATCTTGTGTATTTGATTTAACTGCTGAATTGCACACGACCTTTACTTGAGATAGTAGGTAATTATAAGTGAGAGCCAACTAAGGGAATTCTCTTGAACGTTGCAAGGTTGCTTAAAAAGTGATTGAATGACAAAGGCTTTGAGTTTATTTCAGTATTTCACTGGTGGATAGTACATGTAAGAGCTTCAATTTAATAAAACAATCTCATATTTTTAAATAGAGGAGGTCTGCTTGGTCTACTTGCTGTACTTGCTTAAATGAATGGCTTTTCCATCACATTTTTCTCCATGCAAAATTCAAAGCAAGATTAAATCAGCAATTCTTCCGTGCACGAGTCCAACTGTCTCAAGAACATTTGCGGTGAGCGAAGCAGCTCGCACGTTCAGCCCAGCGGAATGTGACCTTGCATTGTTGAGCGCATCAGAGATTTATTGGCTCCTGCAGGGGTTTACATGTGGCAAACAGATGGGGGCATCCTGCTCTTCTTCTCCTCTCATTCTCACACAATCTTTCACAGACTGATTGTAGGCCACAGGCTCACCTCCCCCAGCAAAACCTGACACTCAACTACAATATCAACACACTTGATCCAGCAAACTCGTCACTCAAACCTCCTTTTGTCTATGAAACAGCATCTTCCATCAGCACTTGGTTGAGTGAACTTTTTAAACAATCCCCGTCACCTTCTCGCTCTCCTGTGGCTCATCCAAAGCACCACACACTGTGTAACCTTTCAGTCAACCTCTCAGCACCTCCCAGAAAGTCCATTTCTCACTCCAGTCTCCAACACTTTGTACTTCTTTCCCAATTAATGCACCCAATGCAATTTCTGATTTAATTTAATTTAATCTGAACTTGGCCATCTTCCTGTCATCAGCGTTTATGATTAGTTGTAATCAGTTTCAATACAAAAATCGAGTGAAGAGACATTTTTGGTTGAAAAGATCAGGAGGTTCAGGCTTTACTGCTTTTGGTTCCTTCCTTATTTGTTATTTTTACAGTGGGTTTTAGATGAACAGACCCAGTACACACCTCACTCTACTCCTGATTCCAATTTCGCACCGTTCATTTTCCATTTGCCACAGCGGTTGAAAGACTCAAGGGTGTGGCATACGCTCAAACATAAACTTGCTCACTACACACACTATTGTTGTTATTTAATTTCATGAGCTCCACGCTTGAACTTTGATCCCGGTTCTTTGACTTGTGAGGTCCTCAGGAACATTTTACACATAAATTATTTTCCTTAATATAATTAATTTCACAGATATTTTGAAAGTAAGTCAGTGATACACTTTACATTATGGTATTCTACCTATATATAGTCATATAATAAATTATTATCAATACTGTCAACCAGATTTCGGAACTTTTCAGGCCACAGAGAAAAAATTAATTTCAGGGTTTTTTTGTTTTGTTGTCATTACTAGATTCCCTCAATTCTGTAATTTTCATGCTCACACTCTCTCACACAGTCCCTCACGCTCATGCTCAACCACTATCACATACTCACTTACCATCTGCTTGCACACTCATTCGCTCAGTCAGTCACTTTATTTCTCCCTCACTCACAGATCTGCTTGCTCACTCTGTCATCACTTGCTCAACACTCTCGCTCAGTCACTCTCTCCCTCACGCACTCACTCCCCAACTGCTTGCTCTCTCACGCACTCACTCACTCACTCGCTCTTTCGCTCACTCACCTACTCATCCACCTGCTCACTCACCTACTCATCCACCTGCTCACTCACTCACTCACTCACTCACTCATTCGCTCACTCACTCACTCACCTACTCATCCACCTGCTCACTCACCTACTCATCCACCTGCTCACTCACTCACTCACCTACTCATCCACCTGCTCACTCACTCACTCACCTACTCATCCACCTGCTCACTCACTCACTCACCTACTCATCCACCTGCTCACTCACTCACTCACCTACTCATCCACCTGCTCACTCACTCACTCACCTACTCATCCACCTGCTCACTCACTCACCTACTCATCCACCTGCTCACTCACTCACCCACCTACTCACCCACCTGCTCACTCACCTACTCATCCACCTGCTCACTCACTCACTCACCTACTCATCCACCTGCTCACTCACTCACTCACCAACTCATCCACCTGCTCACTCACTCACTCACTCACCTACTCATCCACCTGCTCACTCACTCACTCACCTACTCATCCACCTGCTCACTCACCTACTCATCCACCTGCTCACTCACTCACTCATCTACTCATCCACCTGCTCACTCACTCACTCACCTACTCACCCACCTGCTCACTCACCTACTCATCCACCTGCTCACTCACTCACTCACCTACTCATCCACCTGCTCACTCACTCACTCACCTACTCATCCACCTGCTCACTCACTCACTCACCTACTCATCCACCTGCTCACTCACCTACTCATCCACCTGCTCACTCACTCACTCATCTACTCATCCACCTGCTCACTCACTCACTCACCTACTCATCCACCTGTTCACTCACTCACTCACCTACTCATCCACCTGCTCACTCACTCACTCACCTACTCATCCACCTGCTCACTCACTCACTCACCTACTCATCCACCTGCTCACTCACCTACTCATCCACCTGCTCACTCACTCACTCATCTACTCATCCACCTGCTCACTCACTCACTCACCTACTCATCCACCTGCTCACTCACTCACTCACCTACTCATCCACCTGCTCACTCACTCACTCACCTACTCATCCACCTGCTCACTCACTCACTCACCTACTCATCCACCTGCTCACTCACTCACTCACCTACTCATCCACCTACTCACTCACTCACTCACCTACTCATCCACCTGCTCACTCACTCACTCACCTACTCATCCACCTGCTCACTCACTCACTCACCTACTCATCCACCTGCTCACTCACTCACTCACCTACTCATCCACCTGCTCACTCACTCACTCACCTACTCATCCACCTGCTCACTCACTCACTCACCTACTCATCCACCTGCTCACTCACTCACTCACCTACTCATCCACCTGCTCACTCACTCACTCACCTACTCATCCACCTGCTCACTCACTCACTCACCTACTCATCCACCTGCTCACTCACTCACTCACCTACTCATCCACCTGCTCACTCACTCACTCACCTACTCATCCACCTGCTCACTCACTCACTCACCTACTCATCCACCTGCTCACTCACTCACTCACCTACTCATCCACCTGCTCACTCACTCACTCACCTACTCATCCACCTGCTCACTCACTCACTCACCTGCTCACTCACTCACTCACCTGCTCACTCACTCACTCACTCACCTGCTCACTCACTCACTCGCCTACTCATCCACCTGCTCACTCACTCACTCGCCTACTCATCCACCTGCTCACTCACTCACTCGCCTACTCATCCACCTACTCACTCACTCACTCATCTACTCATCCACCTGCTCACTCACTCACTCACCTACTCATCCACCTGCTCACTCACTCACTCGCCTACTCATCCACCTACTCACTCACTCACCTACTCATCCACCAGGTTTGTATGCATTTATGATTTTTTTGAAAATGCCAGTGTGAATTATAACCAGACCAGAACCCAATGCACTATTCTCTTATCGATCCAGACCATCTGAAACGAGGAACACACAAAAACAAGCATTTGTGCACAAGAGTCATAATAAACTCAATCTTCTCACACAACACAACCAGAAAACCTCAAACACAGAGCCAGAATTGTTGCAAATAATTGTGTTGGATGAAGCAGAAATACAATCCCTCCATCTGTGCACCGAGCTTTGTGGAATCACAGGTCACTAAGGCCAGACTAAAATGGAAACAAGAGCAGGTCAGGCTGGAAAACACCACGTTAGACTTTCTCCATGGCAACCACCCTCAACCAAGTGGAGCTGTCTGTCTGAGGGATCAGTCCTCGATAGGTCGAAATCTGACATGACTTTGATATGTTTAGAAGATTGCAGCTCATGTCTGGATTGAGCTCAGATAAAACTCTAAGCTCTCCTTGAGCGAGCTTGGAAAACACATCCCAGATGGAAGCACCAGGCGTTTCTATTCTCTTCACTAGCTAAATGTGTCAAGAAGGTAAACATCGAAAAAGCTTCAAGGCAAACTAGCTCATCTGCTGGTCATTATGATAGAAACTAACTTAATTGAGGGAAATTAGACACAGTACAACTGTTTGTGGAAAAGAACGTCAAACTCATGCTTGAATGATCACAATAAAATTAATAAACAGTAAAACCCTGTTCGCATTGGATTAGTTTTATCTTAATACACCAGGTGGTTTTCCCAAGGTTTTCTCTGGTTTCAATTCAATGTGAATCAAAAGGTCGATAGTTTGAAAGATAAAGATTTCCCTGTAATCAGTCTTCCACAAAACTCAGTTGTTATTTTCAGGTTGTAGCTTCTGCATGCACACTAATGCAGCTCTGACGTCTCTCCCCCGGAGAGCATCATTATCCTTTCAGTTTACGCTGGAAGGTTCCTTGATGTTCACACGAATTCTTCTGGCTCAAATAAACATTATCGCAGAATAGTACAAGTTTGTGTCATCCAAAAAGAGGGGTTGTTACTCTGGTGTAGTGACAGGCCAGCACTAGCGGCTAACGTTAGCATCTTCTGGCTGTGAGAGAGCGAAACCTCTTCAGCCGAAGTGAAAGTAAAGAAAAAAGCACTACCGATTTTTCTAATTGAAATATATGTCTACCATACGGAAATTCTGGAATATTCATGTTTACAATAAAAACAGATTTCTTGTTGTTAAACATCTTACTTACTTAATCCATGCATTGAAATTCACTTTAAAATAATTTTTTTTAGGATCTAACGACATTTTCACTTAATCTTAATATTTTTATTACTAGACATTAATAAAGGGGATATTAGATCAAGTTAGATCACTTAATTATGAAACATAAACACCTTAACGAAGCCCCCCCCCACCACACACACAAACATACTTTTCTGTACACAGTTACATAAAAGTTAATGCAACTCCAAGAGCTCTAACAAAATACAAGTGGATTGGAACTTATAAACAAATGGCACCTTTACTGTGAATACAGATGGTTACTTCTGTATAAAATCAAGGTATGTCACAAACAATAGATCTCAAGCATGAAATCAGTATTTTTTCCCCCATTAAATGCTACATTGCAGAAATAAATTAGCATAAATGCAACCTTAAGATTCCTGCGTTTGAACCCTCTGCATCTCTTTGGTTCCACTATGCGTTTATTTACAGTAAACATGTCACTCCGATGAGCGTAATCAACAGCGCACTGCAGATGCCGTTCACACACTAGATTGATAAAAACCCTGTGAACAACTTCAGATTCCAAACAACCGTCACCAGATTTTTATTATTTCCGTATGAAGTCTTTGATATCCCAATTTCAACCTTGTTAACAGACAAACAAAATCTTGCAGACAGCTGCTTTTTAACCTAAAGCGTCAATCTATGTGTAGTAACAGAGGCCAAATCTAGCCCCCTCCAACATTCCCTCAACAGCGCCTTATGATCTTGGCAGGAGGGCGTCTAATTTGGGTGAGGATGCAATCTGGAGCCAATCTAGTGGTGCTCTCTCTCTTTCCTCTCGCCCCCTCAGAGCAAGGTGGGACTTGTTCATTTTTACTGCAATCATAACAAACATACACTTGATGCAACGAGGAGTGATGCTGTAAGGAATGGAAGGAACTTACTGTGATAACAGTCACAAAACCTGGAAAGGAGTGTTCAATGTGTCAGTGTTCACTATGTTCTTTAATGAGTATTAAACATTTAACCACTGTAAGAACTTTTGTACAAACATATAGTTAATAATCGCTTCTCTGAACTGCACAGTAGAGCATGCACGAGTCAACTCACCTACACACTTCCTGTTTATGACAGTGCAAAAAAGAGTGCAAGTCAATATTTTGTTTTCTGCGGACAAATTACACAGCTTATATTTGACTACTTTAACCAGGTGTTTACATCAAGAACAGAATTTGCATTGTTAGCAAGTGGTTTATGTGTTAACTCAATGGATAGGCCCGGTGTGGGACCCGTGCAGCAACGTCAGAGGTCTACGATGGGTCCCACACCATGAGAGGTGCGGTGTGGCTTCATGGAAAATGCTGGCAAAAGCAGATGACGTTAGACGTTAGTTTTTTCTAGTGGACCGAAAACATTGATTCAGCAACGATTCGCGTGTTTACCAATCCCCCATGTGATCATGTCATGATCGCAGGTTGGCTGGTGCACATCTCGATATGAATAGCCATCGCGAATGGACATCAAAAGTTTAAAAACCTAAACGTTCTCTACGTTTACGGCAGTGCCACATTTTCCGTGATGCCACACCGCTCCTTTCATGGTGTGTGACCCATCGTAGATGCTCCGCCATTGCCGCCTGGGTCCCATATCATTGCTCGCAATTGATTTAACTCATGAATCATTCGGTAACCACTCACATTGCGTTCACGGTGTGAATACCTGGTCACTAGCTTCACCAAATAAGATCCATTACTTGGTTACATATGTAAAATGTAATCATTATAATTAATCTCAGTAACAAAGTCATTAATGTTTAACATTTGATGATTTTGTGGAATGTACATGGCAGTTTTGTTGTGGGTTCTGCCCACTAAGAATTTGTATAATCCAGGGAAGTGTCTATCTTATCTTATTTTGGATTTTTTTTTTCCTGAAAGGATTTTTTTTTATTTTTAAGCAAGTGAATTTGAAATTGTTGGCTTTGTTCACTTCCACTCTGAACGCTGGGTAAAGGAAGTTCATGTTTGTCAAAAAGAATGTGTTGTACTCATCCCTCCCGTGTTGACTGGTGTTTGTCACAAGTGAGACAAGTTGAATATTCTTGACCATGTGACCTGCTTCTGATGTTTCCAGCTCAATACCTATTTTTTCCAACCCAGGGCTGATTTCATATGTAGTCCAGAATCCGATACACATATTAATATGAATTATCCTCAATTGGATTTGTTAGTGCTTTTCATGTTCTTCAAGGACTATAAATCTACAATACATGTGAGTAGAACATTTGAAACTTAAATTCTCCTCCAAGAAATATCCTCTTTGGTCCTGTTGTTTTCTCCTGATGATTTGCATGCAATCTTAAGGCACAGTATGTCCGCACACTGCGACGATAAGATGCTCATTTTGTTCATGAGATTTCCCTCTGTACAAATTGCGACACTAGTTTGGAGTAAGCTGATTGGTTAGCAAATGCAGAATTCTGAAAAAAAAAATATATATTTATATATCATCTGAATTTTCTACTTTTCCTGCTGCCCCAACAATGCATTATTGGCAGTCTTGCCTAGAAAGCATGCTCCACGTTTCTGCCTCTCCTTAACATGTAAATATCTTCCATTAAAGATTCAATACTGCTTCGGAACATGTATTAGCCCAATTTGTCTTTGGAAATATCCAAACTTTGAAATACTCTTTTTATGCTCTGTGCATTGGGTTCATGGGTCTCCTGCAGGAGTGTAGTCTCTAGTTACCATTAAACCCCTGACAGCAGATGGTGCAGCAGGACATGTTTTCTAAATTTTCTGGGCATCAATCAGATCTAGTTCCTTGGCAGTCTTCAATTGAGCAGTCCCTTGCCTCCAGGTTTCAATTCAAAATATCTAAAATCGTGTTCCGAAGAGGAATGCAGCCTTCAAAGGGTTGGAACGACATCAGTGCAAGTTATTAATGGTTAAATTTGCATTTTTGGGTCAAAAAAGATCTATATTTTTCATTGGATTTAAGGTCAGACTTCTGTTAAGGCGTATGGGCACAGATAATGCTGACTCTTGAATATGCTACAAGTTAAAGACTTCTCTTCTCTGCTGTAACATCACACACAATCACTCAGCTCCTGAAAAAATCTAACATTTTTAAACTAATTCAATGTGACCAATTACCCACTCGTCTCCGGCAAACTTGAACACATACATATGAAATAACCAAAAGAACGTATTAGCGCATTTAATCCAGCCATTGATCACTGACTGGTTTGCAGCTCCATAACTTCACAAACATAGTTCCTGTAATGAAAAGTGAACTAGCTGGGGACTGGTACTTCAATATCTATCCTGTATAAAATCCAACTAGTTAAAGTTTGATGACTAAATGTTTTAAAAGCATAGTTTACTTAATTAATTATTTTTAGTTTAAAATATGGTTAAAAATAGTTTAGTGGATATTTTCTAATTGAATTCACATTCTCAGTGGCTGGATTTAAAAAAAGTGAGTTCCATTAGGGTTGTGTCAAGTTAAAAAAAAAAGTTTGTTGAGTAAATTTTGGAATGGCAACATTGACTTTCTGGCAGAAAATAGGACTTTTTAAGTTTTATCTCTACAAACATTTAGTTTCATTTAATAACAAATACATTTTATTTTACATAACATTTGTTTTATATTAATTTATTTATCATGGCAGTCTGCAGAGACCTGGTGCAGTATGGTAGCACACAAATTTTCATCAAAAACAAAGGTTTGTTTTGTCTCTGGTGACCAACTGTAAGAGAAGATAAGGAGAGCAGGCAGGCGCTTGGGATTGGATAGCACCTGTTCAATTAGCATACTACCTAAAAATGCAAAGTGAGTCTCAAAAAATACAAATAAAACTCAAGCAGCAACCTCCTGCTCTGCCTTCAGATGTGCAATAGGAAGTGACTGAACTGACCTCGACAGACTGTGGGGGGCAGAAGTGAGCAGGTTCTCATTCACTGCAATGTTAAAACTGCCCAACTTTGGAGCTGAAAAAAACACGTTTACACCCCTGATGCTGCAGTGTGTTTTATTCAGATCACTAGTTTTGACCTTCATGAAAACTCTGAGGGAGGTTCATTATTTAAAGTTGATTTAGTTTAAAATGATTTAGTTTGCTTAAGTTGTATTAAAATTTAAACCTTCAGCCAATCAGATGTCTTTTCTATACCTATGTCCTGCCCCGTTCATGGATGTTCTTCTGCGATGGCGATGGCTGGCTACACATTTCCTGAGCGTCCTTTAACCTTCATATGTAACCTGCGGGTGATATTACGCATTGCATGTCCTTGTTATTAAGAGTTAACGATAAAACTCTGTAAATCATGACTATTGTAAATCATTATCAGTATCATTTTTTTAATGTATGTTTTAAATAAAAACACTAGCTTTAGGATTTACAGCCAGAAATGTTTAATGTCTGGAATGTTTACATTCTTTAGAAATTCCACGATTTATGTGATATGGTTTTATGAAACTTTCCTGGACATTAGTTCCGCTCTGTTGCCTCAGATACATGCCAATTCTTATGCTCCTATGAATATTACGAGCACCTACTGTATTGTTAGCTGCTAACGGTTAGCGTTGCTCATTGTAAAAGCCTGACTTAATTATACAGAGCAGCAAGAGTCCACCAGCAGGACAGCTTTGATGTCCTGTTCTCAATATACAATGATTTAAGACACATTTCTTCTAATAAAATGCATACTATTCAGTGGAGACAGTTCATATTCTGTGCAGGTCAACTCCTGTATAAAAAAAATAAAAAACTCAAGAATGCAAGAACCTTCATCAAAATAAAATAAAAAGTGCTGCAGAAAAATGTGCTGTGGAAACAAATACAAACAAAATATCGATAAAACAACAAATCCTGACGTACTGGAGACAAACTCCAACTGTGCTAACTTCTGATCTTCAAAACTAACTGCATCCCAAAAATAAAGTCTGTCCATACAGCTTCTGAAATATGAACCACATAAAAGAGCTCTTACAAACGCTCTTGGACACAGTTTAGGAGAAGCATATAAATGACATATTTTGCTACAATAAACTGTGCGTAAGCCCTGCTGCTGTTGAGCTTTGTCATTTAAAAGGCGTTGTTACTGTAGACCTCAGCTGAACTCTGGCATCGCCTCTGCGCTAATTGCCATGAGAAACTCATCAGTGTACAATTCAAGGGCTTGTGCGACGTTTGAAAGTTAGCGTACAATCCACGGCTTTAAAAACTCTTCCCCTGAAATTACACTGCTATGTTCAGAGCAATCAATTAGCCTAATAGCTGTGCTTGTCACTGATAATAAAGAGTCCCAAGCAATCAGTGAAGCCCATGAATTGTCCCGCTAGCAGCAAGCCAAGAAATCAGCTTTAGAACTCCCAGAATTATTGAAAACATTGACCTCTTTTACTCATTGTAATGCTGGCGTGACAGGGTGCATGAGAGCAGTGAAGCTCTGAAGGCAGAATAGCAGTTACTGGCCAATGCTAATTTAATGGTATAATATATTGTCCTAATTCTCCATAAATAACACTTAATGAAGGGCAGTCTGCAGTTATATAATGTTCATTAAGAAGGGTTCACCCTGAAATGACTTGCTCTGCCTCTACTTGCGTTCCATTAACTACTTCCATTCTGATTTTTTTTTCTATGAAATATATTATCCCTGTATTAAAATGTCTCCAACTCCAGGAAAATATTAGTGGTAACACTTTATAAACAGGTGACAATGATCATTAGTTAATACTTAAATTAACTATTAATTAATGATTAGTTAATATATGTATTAATCATGAAATCATTAAACCTGTACATGAGTAATAAGAATTCATACATCAATCACTGTCATAATTATCATTATTAAGGCAGTAATGGATGTATTAACTCATAACTCGTGTACGATTTCATAATTACTATACATCTTAGCTCATCATTAGTGCAACGTAAATTAATGGTTAGTTAATGTCCCCTTATTAGGTTGACCTGAGAAAGCCAACATAGGGATATAACTTTAAAATGTAGTATTATTATTCTGCTGACCAAAATTTCTGGTGGCTACTTCTCCCAGCTTCTTTAAGCTATTGACTTCACACCTTTGTCCTTATTTTCAAACTGATCTGATTCTGGTTGCTATAACTCCTCATACTGGTACCACTAAAGGCGTCTAGGATATCATCAAGAATGCTGGGAAATGTCTCTATTGAGTTTGCATGGGGTCAAACTTAAACACGCTTTAGCTCAAACTCTGAATTTCGTTGAAACTTCAAACTCACAACACTTAAGTGACTTTAGAGTCTGTTCAAAAAGTCTGAGAAGACAGTAAAAAGCATTATAACCCTACACTCGAGAGGGGGAATTTTAATTATGTCACCAGCCCCTTCATAGCAACCAGATTCTTTACCCTAGCAACCATTTTTCTCAGAGATCTATCTCTCAGTTTAGGAAAATATCGACATACTGACAAGGCGAATCTATATTATGTCACCAGCCTCTCCATAGTAACAGTCTGTTCGCCCTAGCTACAGTCTTCAAAGATCTCAAGCTGATAAGATTAGTTATATCTTCCTGAAGTATCAAACTGTTATGTTAAACCTTTTATGTCATGTTCACATCCCTTTTAAAGTTAAACAGCTTTTAACATTTCCCAAGTGGCAAAAACATTATCTTCATTTTCTAATGTATTGTTGACATTATGAAATGTTAAATTTTTGTGCAAAACTGTTACCCTTATCTCTCAATGACTGACATTAGCATCTTATTTTGTGTGCAGATAATGTCACAGGACATAGTTCAGAGTTTTGGTCAAATTTCAACTATTTACAATGAAAATGCCCATATAAAAGCTGCAAATGTTACTAGATAAAGAACAAAAACATTTGAAGAGCTCTGTCACACACTATCCTTTATCTTAACGATATGTTCTGATGTGGATGGGCGAAAAGCCATGTGGTTGACACAAAAAATTTGGCTTCATTTTGAGTAGCTCTTCAGTCAACATCCGAACATTTTGAGCCTAGTAAAACAGTGATTTATTGCATTTATAGGAATTGGTAAATGAGTTACATTTTTATTTCATTTATATTTATTTTAGAACAAATGCATTCCCTGCAAAAAGTCTTCTCTGCATGTTTCGATTCGGAGGTAACCAATTTAGTTACATTACGTTATACTACCTACAATGACATGTTTACTAGCTTATAGGCTCTTTTTATAGTCATCAAAAGAAAACTCCTGAACAGCTAAATGAAATTAATATATTAATTTTTACATTATATAAAGAATAACACAGGCTGGTTAAAGGGCTCCTGTGAATTTTTGCTTAGGGCCCCAAGAGATTACAGGTTTTATAAATAAATGGGTTTGATATCAGGCTTACATTTTGCATCATAAGAGAACTGTAATAACTGAATGACTAAAAAAATAACTATTTTTTAACATACAAATTGGATTAGGGAACAGACAAGCCAAGCTATGGTCTACCTAGACTGCAGACAAGCATTGCATTTGCCTCCAAATCAAAGCAGAGAACGAAGCTCGTCTTTATATAAACATATGTGAACTTGTTCACTCTTAACAGATTTCTATAAATGCCATCAATCACTATTTTACTAGGCTCAAAATGTCCTGATGAGGCAAGATGACAGAGAAAATTGGCTTCGTTTCGAGTAGTTCTTCAGTCAAGCACATGGCTTTCAACCCATCCACACATAGTTAAGATAATCCAATAAATGAACTGTGTGTCAGTGTTCTTCAAATGTTTTTGTTCTTTATCTGTGTTAGAATTGGGTTATCAGGTCTATCGCACCAACTCAGGGCTGCCAGAAGATGGAGTTGGTTCTTACTGAATCAGTTAAATGGGGTGAAGGGCAACTATCAATAGCCATAAAATGGCATAAGAAAAGCCCGACAGAAGTCAAAAACTCTCCAATATATTAAGATTAAATATTGTGAAAATAATTTAATGTGATATAAGATTTGAGATATTGATGCTGACATTATGATGTTCTAAATTGTGATGAGTTACTTAGGCACAAATATGTGTGACTAATCAGAAACCGCCATAGCTACCCATTCGCTCGCTCTCCCTTTCAGTCATCCTCTCACTCACGCTTACCCAACCCTCCACTCATCCACCAAAGCCCTCTACCCACTCGGTTACTGACCAACTAACCTACTCACACACCAACTCATTCACTCACAAGTCCATCCTGGCACACAATTACCCATTATCAACCTTTTCATTATCCCCAGTAGAGGGGTAGTAGTAGGAGTAGCATCAATAAAAGTAACAAAAGTAGTAGTGTTAGTAGTTATACAAATTGTAATGGCAGCAATAAAAGCAGTAATAGCAGCAGCTGTATCAGTAGAGCCAGTAACAGCAGTGGTAATAGTAGTAGTAGAAGTAGCACTAGTAGTACTAATATTAGTAGTAGTAGCAGCAGTTGAAGCGGTGATTTCAGTAGTTGTAGTAGTAGCACCAGTAATAGCAGACATAGCATTATCAGTGACAGTATTAGTAAATAGTAACAGTAAAAACAGTAGAAGCAGTTCTAGTAGTAGTAGTAGCAATAAAATTAGTTGTAGTAGAAACAGTAGTCGCAGTAGCAGTACTTAGTACTTAGTAGTTGCAGTAGTAGCATCAAGAGTTGTAGTAGTATTAGTGGAAACATTAGTAGTAATAGAGGTAGTAGTAGAAGTATCATCAATAGTAGTATAAGTAGTTGTCACAGTTGTAATGGTAGCGGTATCACAAGTAAGATTAGCAGGAGTTATATATGTTGCAGCAGAAGTAAAAGCAGCATTGTAGTAGCCATAGTATCGGTGTAGTAGTAGTAGTAGTAGTGGTGTTGAAGTAGTAGTAGTCATAGTAGTAATAATAGGGAACATTGTAGTAGTACTCATAGTAGTAATAGTAGTAGTAGTAGTAGCACCAATAGTAATATGGGTAGCTGGCGCAGTGATGGAGTTGCTCGTCCTGTAACCGGTAAGTTGGTGGTTCGATCCCTGCTAGGACCATTCTACCGTTGGGGTTCGAGGCAAGCCACTTCACCCACATTACCTGAATGGATGTGTGTGACTGGTGGAGTATGTTTGGTGGTGGTCAGGAGGCTGTAGGCGCAGAATGGCAGCCACGTTCTGTCAGACTGCCTCAGGGCAGCTGAGGCCTACCAAGGTAGCTTATTACCACAAGAGTGTGAATGTGGAGTGAATGAATAATGCTCTGATAATCGCATGTACTATTAGCTGTTGTTGTAGTAGTAGCAGTATTAGAAGCAGTTGTAACAGTTGTTAAAACTGTAGTAGCAGTGTAGTAGTGTTGTAGTAGCAGTATTTGCAGAGGCTTTAGTAGTATTAGTTGTTATAATATGGGTAGTACCAGTGTATTAGTAGCAATAGTACCAGTAGTTGTAGAAGCAGTGTGGTAGTACTAGTAGCAGCAGCAGCACTAGTAGTATTAAAGGTTGTTAGAGAGGTAGTCATAAATATATTATGTGTAAACAGGAATGTACAGTAAGGTACACTACTGTACAGCATAGCCACAGTTGTGTCTGTTCTACAAAGATTGTGAGTTTCACGGTCTGATTCCAGCATGACATCATGGTGTTTTCATACAGGGGTTTAAAGGGGAAGCTGAGGAAAGCAGCTGAAAAAAAGCATTATTAGAGTAATGAGAACAACAAAAGAAAAAAATACTGGCGCAGTCCCTGACATCTGGCTGAGGAGAGCTTAGATGAGAGGTTGCATAAGGAAACAGGACGGTCTGTACAAAAATTCATTTCATACACTATGAAAAGGGCCATCTGCCGGCCACATTCACAACCTCCTCGTATTATCTGTATTCCCTCTTCTCGGCCCTTCCTCAGTTTTTCCTACTGTATAAAACTAGTAATCCAAATGGCGAATGTTCCAGCCCTTTCTCCTCAGCCACATGCAGTCGATCAGATATGTTGACACTTTTATTCCATCAGATATAAGTGTGTTTTTTTAGGATGTACTCCAAGTCTCCAAGCGCATCTGTTTATTAATAGTGAATATTCACATCTTATTAGGTCACTTTGCTGTTTTCAAAGAAAGAAAATCTGTTTATAACAACTGATGACAAGAGACACATGCTGCCCTACATTCTTCTCTCAAAGGGATTTTCTAAAGCAGGATTGTGTGTGTGCAAATGTAAAAAGCTGATAATAAAAGTATGTCGATACTTTTATTTTTTATATATAACAAGATAGTTCAGCAAATAACTTTTGACATGAAATTATTGATAACATCAAGGTATAAGATCTTTAGAAAAAACTTCTACAACCACTATAAAACATGTCGGGGGGGGATAAAAAAGGGGGAGGGTATACCTCTAGATTAATTAAATGCTAGCATTATGGTTTGAGAAAACACTATAATACCATATAAAATCATAAACACAATAGAACTAGTCACCTTCTCCTCTTACAAATGGCTAATGGCTAAACATTCCATAAAGAAAATTATGCAAGTTTTTTAAACATTACCTCAATAATTCTGATCTGATTCTGATACTAATAATGTTCCATAAAAAAACGAACTCTGAAAATACAAGTAATACATAGCTATAACCACACAGGGGTTATATATACTATTAAATGTACTAACCAACCAGTCAGCTAATAGATTATCTTTTCAACAAACTAACCAGCCAATCAATCAATAGATTAACCTTTCAACAAACTAACCAACCAACGTCTCAATCAATAAACAGATTCCTCAATAAATCAACCAATAAATACACTGAACAGACAATCATACACGTTAATAAACCAACTAACCAGCCTGGCAATCAATCACCAGAAAAATCAACTAAACAGTCAATCAATTGATTGACTACTTGGTTGGCTTGTTAAGGTTAATCACTAGCTTAACTACCCAATATAAAAGCAACTAACCCGTCTATGAGCTGCTCAAACAACTATTAAGATAATCAACCAGTCATACAACTCCACTAACAACCCATCCTCACACACAACAACCTATTGAATAAAACCAAACAGCCAATAATTAGAAGCCCAGACAAACAACTAACTAGCAATAAATATACAACTCAACCAACCACTTTTCAAAATATATAATTGTACAAATTAAGTTGCGCATATGAATACATTTAATCAAATCAATCACTGAAAAAATGTGAAAAAATAAATAACAGTAAGGCTCTGCCAACGGTTCGCTGCCCTAACCCTAACAGTTCACTAATCCACACTGGCGCTCGGTGACAGGACTGAGCATGCACTGATGGAAAGAGCCACAGGGGAGAACAGAGGAGGGAGTGAGGAGATGCTGGTTGCCAGTAATGAATTTCTGAGATTCCGATTCACGTCTTGACCCTTGAGAGTGACCTCACCGCCTGAATCACCTGCGAAGCTTCCGTTATTAGCAAGTAGACGGCAGTAAATCTAGACGCAAAAAGCCTAAATCTGGATCAGCGTCATTGAGGGAAGCCCCAGACAACTGTACAAGTTTATTAACCGCAGAAGTCATGAAAGGTTTAGCATTGCATAGCATTCAGCATTGCAAAACAAACAATTAGATATGTTATATTTAATTGTATTTAGTATATTGATTTGGAAGAGAATATGGGCTTCTTTATTTTTATTTCTAATACATTTTTAAGGCACTAATAACTTACCTGCCATATTGCATCACTCACATGCATAATAATGATAAATTACATAACACATAAATCTGTTGTGCATCTTATATGCATAATTAAAGATACTAGAAATTAAAATGAACAATATGCTTTTTAACACCTTTTTAACAACAATTTAAAAATTATATTAAAATCAGGTTCAGTGTTTAAAAATACTTAAACCAGAAAAGGTTAATTATAAAAAAAGTCTATGCAAAAGACAATTTATAACTTGTATTCAGCCCACTAGAGGATGGTGCAAACTTTATATGTGTTCAAACTTGTACTACAACAGCACAGATGCACTCTCAAGTGCAAAATTAACCGACCTTTAAACATATTAGTTCTCTAAAGAGACTTAAATGATTATAAAATCTGACATTATCTCCATACCAAACTGTCAGTGTCACTATCTGCATTCCATGGTCCGCAATAACAGCAACGCATCAAGTGGCAAGACAGATCACTCACCTTGCAAGCAGCGCAGAAACTTCAGTGTGTGAGTTCCCGTCCTGCTCTTCTCACTCTCACAAACTTACGCCTCTCATCCGCTACTCACCGCATGGCTCTCATTACACAAATGCTAGGAGAGCGAAAGAGAGAAGAGAGCAAGCAAAGAGAGCAGGAGGGAGAGAGAGAGAGAGCTTAGCCCAGCCCAGAAAGATAAGTGAAGCTGGCTAGAGTGTCCCAAACTTTTTTGGGGAGGTTAGTCACTTCTATCCTCATTTCAAACCCTCTACTGAAATTCCCAGAGATTTTTCCCCTCCAAAGTCTCAAAAAACCTCCTCTATCAGCTCTCTGGAGAAAAGACTCACTACTGTACACTTTCTTTCCATATGCGCAGCTGGAAAAGGGAAACACACCTGTCCACCTCTTATTAAATGAGGTGATGACTCTCTAGAAGGAGAACCTGGTGAAACCTCTTTCTTCTTTCCTTCTCTGTTCACGAAAGCTGATGACAGATTCTCATTAGCCTGTTCTGAAGGGAACACAAAGTTTTCTACATATCACTGTTGTTGATCTTTACTTTGCTTCAATGGGTTTTAGTCATTTCATTTGGGATCAGGGCACAAAGCATTCCGCGTACAGATTTTTGTTAGGCTTGAATTACCTTTCCTAATATAGGACCCCACATATTTTACAATTTTAAGTTACTCATCTGGACCTTTTCAACTTTAAAACATATTGTATTGGCTTACTTTATGTACTAAAATGTGCCCTGTAAAATAAAGACAAACCTATGAAAATATGTAAGGTATAAGTTGACAGAAAGGGACTTTGGGCTAAACATTGAGGTACACCTTCAGTTGGAGGGCAGTTATTATTTAGTCTCTAAGCACAAAAAGGAGTTTTTTTTACAGCGATGGTCAGTCACTATTCAAACAAACAGCACTTTTTACAGTACATGGTGTGAATTTAATTTTATAGCTCTCCTGAACAAAGTTTAAGCTCTAAAACATTTACTTTCCTCTGTAATTATCAGTTAAAAACTTCACTACTTTATGTTTTTTTTACTTATGCTAAACCATACCATATTCATCTACAGATGGGGCTGGAGCCAAAACACACAAAGATGCAAGAAGTGAAAAACATGGACAGTCCCCACCAGGTCCATTCTGCCGTTGTGACCCTGGGCAAGATACTTCAACCACATTGCCTTGTATGGATGTATGTGACTGGTGGGAGGTGTTTGGTGGATGTATGTGACTGTTGGGGGTGTTTGGTGGATGTATGTGACTGGTGGGGGTGTTTGGTGGATGTATGTGACTGGTGGGGGGTGTTTGGTGGATGTATGTGACTGGTGGGGGTGTTTGGTGATGTATGTGACTGGTGGGGGGTGTTTGTGGATGTTGTGACTGGGGGGGGGTTGTTTTTGGTGGATGTTTGTGACTGGTGGGGGGTTTTGGTGGATGTGTGTGACTGTTGGTGGGTGTTTGGGTGGATGATGAGTGACTGGTGGGGGTGTTTGGTGGATGTATGTGACTGGTGGGGGTGTTTGGTGGATGTATGTGACTGGTGGGGGGTGTTGGGGGATGTATGTGACTGGTTGGGGGTGTTTGGTGGATGTTATGTGACTGGTGGGGGGTGTTTGGGTGGATGTATGTGACTGGTGGGGGGTTTTGGGGGATGTATGTGACTGGTGGGGGGTGATTGGTGGATGTTGGACTGGTGGTGGGTGTTTGGTGGATGTTGTGTGACTGGTGGGGGTGTTTGGTTTGGATTGTATGTGACTGGTGGGGGGTGTTTGGTGGATGTGATGTGACTGGTGGGGGTGTTTGGGGTGGATGTGAAAGTGACTGGTGGGGGGTGTTTGGTGGATTGTGAGTGACCTGGTGGGGGGTTTGTTTGGTG
Source organism: Danionella dracula (assembly GCA_900490495.1). NCBI lineage: Eukaryota > Metazoa > Chordata > Actinopteri > Cypriniformes > Danionidae > Danionella > Danionella dracula. Next base: position 1,388,125 of record UELW01000051.1, read on the forward strand.
GATGTGAGTGACTGGTGGGGGGTTGTTGGTGGATGTGAGTGACTGGTGGGGGTGTTTGGTGGATGTGAGTGACTGGTGGGGGGTGTTTGGTGGATGTGAGTGATTGGTGAGGGGTGTTTGGTGGATGTGAGTGACTGGTGGGGGGTGTTTTGGGGGATGTGAGTGACTGGTGGGGGGTGTTTGGTGGATGTGAGTGACTGGTGGGGGGTGTTTGGTGGATGTGAGTGACTGGTGGGGGGTGTTTGGTGGATGTGAGTGACTGGTGGGGGGGTGTTTGGTGGATGTATGTGACTGGTGGGGGGTGTATTGGTGGATGTGAGTGACTGGTGGGGGGTGTTTGGTGGATGTGAGTGACTGATGGGGCGTGTTTGGTGGATGTATGTGATTGGTGGGGGGTGTTAGGGGTGGTCAGGAGGCCGTAGGTGCTAATGGCAGACACGTTCTGTCAGACTGCACCAGGGCAGTTGAGGTAATAATGCTCTGAAAAATGGAACAAATTATTATTATCTTTATTATTACAAAGAGCATCACTATATAAAAAGAAGTGTGAAGCTTATAATAAAGCACCATGCAGGTGTGAATAAGACTGCTTTCTACTTTCAAATATTGCTCGTCTCCATTAATTTCTCAGCACCCCTAATGCAGAAACCCTGATCCATACTTTCAGCTTTCAGTAGTTTCCTTGACTTCTGCTCTCTTCTATTGTCTTCCAAACTCTACCTTAAATCAACTCTAGTAGATCCTAAAGTCTGCAGCGAGAATTCTGACATTTACCAAAAAAGTTCTCTAAAAATATTTTTCAACAACTTCACTGGCTACCTGTACTATACCGAATCATGTATAAAATTCTCTGTCTCACCTTCAAAGGACTCCATGGTCATCATCTAGAGCTCATTCACCTCTACACTACTGGTCGCACTCTTAAGGGCAATCTATAATCGTGCTCCGCGCGCACCCATTTGTCAACAAAGGCATCTATAGTTCTGCGCTTAGCTATTTTATCTCTGCACTTCCCTATCTTAATCTATGTCTTAATTTTCAGTTTCTAATCTCTATGGTTTTATATGATGTTTTATGCTTGATTGTAATAAATGTATTTTTTTTATTATTTGTTTCCAATGTAAAGCACTTTGAATTACCCTGTGTACGAAATGTGCTACACAAATAAACTTGCCTTGCTCAGTCAAGCGCTTTCTATGCACAGATTAATATTGACGTGATGACATTTCTAACTTCTAGGTAACCAAAGAACAGTACAGATGTTATTAAAGGGCAGTTTTTTTTACCTATATAACTGCATACACACATCTGCTGCTGCTGTAGAAGCAAGATGTAAGATTTATCTAGCCAAAACAACACAGATAACAAAAGGTTATTTGCTTAAATCAAGTTTAACATGTTTAACATGGAGTGCAAGTCAAGAAAGAGAAAGGAAGCGCTTGCTTTGCTCCACCTTGACAAATCAGAGCTCGCGCTCTGAGAAGCCTGGACGCAAAGTTTCAGAAGCACACGACAGGCTTCGCAAAAGACGATTTGTAGGCTTGTCGTGCGTGTATAGATTGGCCTTTAGGTCAACAGAATCTTGTCTTCTCTACAGACCCCACTACAAATTTGTCTTGCATCAGCATCTGTGAACCCACATTCTGGAACTCTCTCCACCTTCAACTCCATGAATTCAAATCCATTCAGCTGTTTAAAGCCCAGTTGAAAAGACACCTCAAGACCTGTTTTTTCCAATATATGAATCTCTCTTTCTCCTCATGTTTCTGTGTCCTCTCGTGACCCATGAATTGTTAGTTTATTTCCTATTCCTATTACCATATGTTGTTCTAATGTTTTTTGTAATTTTGTAGCCATTCAAAGCTGCCTTTGAACTGTATAAAATAAATTATTATTATTATTCTACATTTTGTGGGGTGAATAGCACAGACGAAGTGTCTCAACCAATCAGGAGCTTTCTAGAGTAGACCCATTAGGGAAACCCAGAATTTTCAAGATGCCGTAAACTTTAGACCTCAGTTAAAAACTCAAAAGCTTTAGTGGTGCTTTGCAGAACCCCATCAAGTGGTTAACTCTATAATCCACCTAAACAGACTGTTGTCTATAGGGAAAAGCTATAGTTCAAAGCAAAAAAATGTGAATTTAACACGATTACAATGGTTTTTTTTAACAATACCTATATGTAAATCGGACATAACCATCCAAGTGCAGTACATTGAAAAAATATACCACCCTTTTCGATAAGTGTTGCAAGAATACACATTGCACATGTCATTTGTATTTACACATTGCATTATGCAAGAACACCATTTCTCAGAAAGCGAGAGTTGACTCAATCTTGCAAAAAAGTAGTGCCTATGGGAATAAACAAGGATATATGAGGCAACTGTTCTTTCGCCATCAGCAGGTGAGAAAGATTGGTCCAAAATTACTCTTGTTGGTTTCTTGAGAAATCTTCATATTTTATCTGCTAAAATCTTGACACAACTTATCCCGAGTTTTTGGGAAGGAAAGTAGTGTGAAGGATAGAACCTATTTGTCTTCATTATAACATGCTAAGGAGTGTTCAAACTTTCCAAAGTCAGACAACTTAAACAGGGATAGCTCTCCTGACAACGAGTATGTTTTAAAGCAGATGATCAATGAGCAAAGGGCTTGATGACTCAGAGCTAAGAAAGAATGATGGATGGTCAGAGGGAGGGTGAGAACGATAAAGTGAGGAGGCTGTCCATGGAGAGTATAGGATAGTCGAGCAACTGACAAAGGGAGACTGTTGTAAAAGAAAATTACAGGATGGAGTTTGGAGATGGAAATGATATAAAGATAGGAAGATATTTTGGTTCAGAAGATGTCTGGCAACAGATTATTTAGACAAAATGTTTAGTTTTTTTTTTATTATTATTCTTTTGCTCCAGTCATCGAAGTAGCGTGTACACAGATTATTATCAAAACAAATATCAGCAGCAAATCTTAGACACAATTTCACATTCCTATCCTTTATATTTAGTTTGTTTTCACTTGTTGATGTTGTAATATGGAAAAAAACAGGTAAATCAAAGTTACTTTAAGAAAGAAAAATAAGATATTCAGCCTGTGTTCCATTTCTCTCCATTGGCCTTAACTTTTAGCAATTAGCTCTATCCCTTTCCTTGGAAAAGAGTGCTAAAGAGAAAAGAAAAAAAAACAATTCTTAAAAAAAACTCTTCAAGTCAATGCTTATAAATGAAAATATATTATTGTATCTCTTTTTCATCAGACTGGTAGCATCTTTGTTAAAAAAACAGAGTTCCTGCATTGCATGGAGAAATCGTTTGACCACACTTCGGCTGAAGTGGTATTTATTCCTCCACTGTAGCCCTTACCTTTTGTTTAACAAAATTGGAACACCACTTACCCTTCAGTGTAGAGACTGAAGAACTGGAGAAATGTGTTCTGACTTTCTAGTTTTGGTTAGAATCGGAGCACTGCGTTCTGAGCGAGCTGGAGCTGTTTAATGGTGTTTTTGGGAAGACCGGTGAGAAGAGCGTTACAGGAGTCCAGCTGCTGGAGATGAAAGCATGAATCAGTTTCTCTAAATCTTGTCGGTAAACAAAGCATCTGATTCTTGCAATGTTTCTAAGATTGTAATAAGCTAATTTGGTCATTGCTTTGACACGGCTATTGAAAGTAAGATCAGAGTCCAGAATCACTCCAAGATTCCTGACCTGATTTGTAGTTGTTAGGCCCTTTGCATTGAGATACGTGTTAACCTTAGCAACCTCACGTTTGCTTCCGAATGCTATGACTTCAGTTTAATTGAAGAAAGTTGTTTTCCATCCAGTTTTTAATCTCATCAAGTCATTGGCAGAGAGAGTTTATGGGGTTGTAGTCATTTGGGGAGATAGCTAGATAAATTTGTGTATCATCAGCATAACTATGGTATGATATCTGGTTCCTTCTCATAATTTGGCCCAGTGGAAGCATGTACAGGTTAAATAGTAAAGAAGCAATGATTGAGCCTTGAGGGACTCCACACGACACTGCAGTCCACTTCGACATGTAATCACCTATGTTTACATAGAAGCCTCTTCCTTCTAAGTATGATCTGAACCATTTTATCACAGTTTCTGAAAGACCAACATAGTTTTATAGTCTATCGAGAAGGATTTTGTGATCAACTGTGTCGAAGGCAGCGCTCAGATTGAGTAGAACCAGGGCAGTCCCTTTTCCTGAATCGGTGTTTAACCGGATGTCATTGAGTATCTTCAGTAGAGCTGTCTCTGTGCTGTGATGAGCTCTGAAACCCGACCGGAAACAGGCAGTCCAGAAACAAGTCATTTTGTTGCATCCCTCGGTGCACCAATTGAAAACAAAACAACTACCTTATTTGTCAAATGAGGAACAATTAAATAAATGGGTATGTGTGAGTAGAAGAGCAGAAGTTTTCGATTAGCAGAAGCAGTATGTTAGTGTGTAGTCAGTATTTAAACGTTAAAGGGGTAGCTTACTCAAATATGGTTCTGTCAATATTATAAACACAATTTATTCAGTTGTATTGTGGGTTTTAAATAACACAGAGGACAATGTTTCACTTTTACTGCACTTTTAATGCAAAATAATTTATATCTCTTCTTTAGTCTCAAGTCCACTGTTGAAGTGTGTTCTGCTACAGTCTGAATAACATCCTAAAACTGCAATTGTGGTGGAGTGAAAAGAGATGATTAAAAAAAATATTTCTGTGAAGGATTGAATCTTGTCAATGATAAGCAGTAACTTTAAGAGGTGACTGTGGTGGGCGAGGTGGTCACTGGAAAAAGACTTGCTTTCCGAGTTGCTGTCATGTTGGCCCAGTGCGATCTTTCAATCTTTCTTTTTCATGTAGAAATTGGATTTTATTTTGTCCCAAACTGAGATCCAACAGCATCCTCCAGTGAGATTTTGAGTTCTTGCAAACTCTAGGGATGATCATCCAAGGACAGCCATCTTGGATTCCCTCTTAAGGACTGCATTTTCCATCACCCACCTTCCACCAACTGTTATGATTTTCCCTCGATACTCTGTTGGACTCTGCCATCAACTTGCTGATTAATACCTACCTACTACATTCATCTCACATCCCTTCATATAACCTTTATTTTCCAGTTCACAAGTTCACATCACATAAAATAGCCTCAGTATCACAATGCAAGGTACGGCAGTTCAATTGTGCAAACGAGGCGAGTTCTCCCGAGAAGCACCCTGAGCCTTGATGCTGAGAACCCTGAGAAGATGCTGTTTTGTCACGGTTTTGTTTAACATCAGTTTATATAGATTAGATTGACAGATTACTGATTAGATTGAATATGCTCTGGATGTAGATGGTTAATCATATTGCTTGTTGGCATAACAGCTGATCAACCAAAGAAAGAACATATAGGAGGAAAGAACAATCTGGGTAGGAAATAAATGAATTTTTGTGCACAAAAGACAAGTTTTAGATGTTTTTTTTTTAAATCTGTTAGTGTACTGCTCTTCTGATTGAGTCGGGAGTATGTTCCTTGAGCCAGACACAGTGTTTTGACAGTTTTTACATGGAATTTGTTTCACGTTAATATTATGTAGCTTAACCACAATTTCATAAACATCCTAAATAATAATCTGGTGTAAAATTGGGATCTGTTTTCCTCTTCAAGGAAATGTTTCTAATTGACCCTATTTAAAAATCATTTTAAAAATCCAGCTGTTGTCTCTAGGTTCCACTACTGTGTGCTCACAACTACCTTCATGTAATAATTCCAGGTTCTTGACAGGAACTAAAGGTGTTGTAAGTTGATTTAGATTAAAGTGTCAGCTGAACTAAATCTGGCCAGCAGCCTACGATGTGGAGCTGGTCCAGGCAGTCATCACCCAGAAGTCCACTCATGTTCCTGGAACATGCATGTGTGATCCAGCTTTAGCAAGTGGGAGATGAGATGGTGGGCTCATGGTAGCAGTGACTCAGAGCAATAAACTACATATGCGTCGGTGCACTCTCTGCCAGAAGAGCTTGGTTACATGCTCCCATAGGATGATCAGTGATGGGAAGCATGGACGTGCATTCCCTAAGGTCTAAACAAGCATTTGTGAAGAACAGCATTCTTAATAGGGTTATCCGGACACTTGGGTTTTCTGGGAGCTGTGAGATGAGATGTACATATTTAGACAATTGGATCTGTTTTCAATATCAAATAAATTGTTAGTTTTCTTCCTCCATTCTTTCCAAACTTTTGAACTTTGTAGGATGCCAAGCATAAATGGATACTGTCAAATGGCAAGCACATGGTGTAATTCTGAGAACCAAGAACTCAGTTGTTTTCAAAATCTGAAGCTAAGTTGGTAAAGCTCAATCATATACAATTCTGCCAGGCAGCCAATGAGAGTTCATCTTTAAACCTAATTAACCTCTGTTGGATCCTCCATGGGAAAAAAAAGTTATTGGTTGGATCGTTTCCTTGTATCTCATTTAATCTTCCTATCTATTTTTGCTGGAATCAATAAGCAGAGCCTGCTTGAAAAACAAAAGGATGATATTAAGGAAAACTTGCAATGTTTCTGGCTGGGAGACAGACTTCATGATTACAAAGCCAATGTTAATAGTAGGAATCGAAGACATCAGGCAATAAAAAGCCAAGAGCCCTTCAATCAAAATTACACTTTCTCCTTCACAAGGGAGTATGAGACATGTTTGTATACCATTTTCTAGATCTGCTTATGAATCCTAATTTTGGTTAAAGTGTCTGGTGGTACCTTTCACACTTTGCATGTAGTTGAAACCAAGGGTGCCACTCTCTCACTTTCTCCCTCTCTCCCTCTCTTTCTATCTTAAGTTGTGTTTCCATTGACCATGAAATTGTGAAGTGAAATAATAATACTTAAATGTCTTTTTTATTCTGTTGCAATAATAGGCTTCAATGGACCATGCATGTCCTGGCCACCAGGGGATGCAGTACATCTTATGTATATTGTCCCCATTGAGTGCATATAACATGGCGGTAGCATGCGTGACGTTTCGTATGCATGGTTAAACAGGCTAAAATTTAGCATAGCTAGCCATCACCACCAAGGAAGTGCATCAACCCCTGAGAACCAAATATAGGTTCAGAGAGCCGGGGCACGGGTGTTGCGAAGACATCTGATTGGCTGAAGGTTTAAATGTAATATATCTTAGACAAACTCATTTTAAAATAATTTGACCTCATCAGAGTGGTCATGACCGTCAAAAATAGTAATCCGAATTTAAAAAATATTGCATTACCAGGGATGTTTTTCTTTTTATCTCCAAAGTTGGGCAGTTTTAACATTGGAGAGAATGAAAACCGGTTCCCTTCTGACCCTACCTCCTTGTGGCTGGTCTAGGTACTACAGTTCAGTCACTTTCTATTGTGCATCCATTTCTCTGGACCTATTTTTGGTTACAGGGAAATGATGGCAATCCTTACTTGATGGCAATGGCTGTCTACACCCATTGTTTTGCAATTCTTAGGTAACGTCACGCATGTCGCTCCCATGTTATATACAATCAATGGCTTTAACGTGGAAGTGAATGAGAAGCTGCTCATGTCTGGAGTCAGCCTCAAGTCGACTAAAGAACTGTAGTTCAGTTACTTGCTATTGGTCATCCAGAAGAAAGCAAGAGGTTACCATCGCATCATACTAAAGAATAAAATATTGGTGAATTAATATTTTTTTTTACATGGACTTAAAGCAAGCTATTTAGTATTTAGTTTTTTTGGCAAATAGAGATGGTTAACTGCATGTATTTGACAGGTATGAATGGTAACAGTCTGTAGTCTTGTGTGTCACATCATATTTCTAATGAAAATTCATTTTATCTTCTTAGTTTTACATTGCTTTGATGTGTGTACAGAAGGTGATTTGATTTGTAGCGACTGATCTACATTCGAAGACAATAAATTAAAGGTAGCACCAGTCCAAGAACTCTATTGTAATTTTGGAATTTAAATGCATCATCTTTGATAGTATCTCATTGTAGTGCCTCATGTAAACAGCTCAGGTCTGTAAACATCTAAGGGTTCTTCTGACTCACCTTACAGGTTGAATAAGCTGCAACTTGCTTCAATAACAGAGTTATGACATTCAACTGATCCACGATACAACTGCTGTGGTTCATAATCAAAGTAGAGAAGATAGTTATTGTGTATTAAAGCCTTTGACTTTTGGCTTTGGCTTGTAAGGTGGGTTCCTGCACAGTTCAGATTGGACAGCCAGTCTAGTGTCCCCAAGTCCTGGATTTCAGCACGACTTCCAATTAAAGACAGACCGAGAGCTGCCTTGTCTGGTGCAGAAACAGTGAGTCGACTCAAGATGTGAAGAGCGCGATGGGACCTTTATATTGTTTATTGCTAAATATCCAAAGGTAAACTCTCTCACACACCTGAATTTCCCTCTCCGTCCTGAAGAAACATATGGTAGCCATGTGCAAGGACACACACATCAACGCACAACCTGAGAATACAGTCTGCACTGCATTAGACAGGCAGATGGGAGGCTTCTTCAGCCAGGTGGGTGCTAAAGGTGTTTGTCGGGCTGTCAGAGTTCATCAAAGCCGGTACATTCCACCAGTGCATGTTAAACCTTGACTGGGTTTATCGTCGGAGAGATAGAAAAAAAAGACTTGAGAGTTCATCCACACTGCACAGAAAACAGCACATTTTTAAATAGATGTTCATAAAAAATATATATTTACATGAAATACATGTGTTTTGTTACAAAATGCTCAATGGTGAAATCTCGAAAGTACACATTTATTTTACACGCAAAGCGTTCAATGACAACTGTTGCTTTTTTGATACCATTTCCGTTAAAAAAGTTATAACTTTGTCTTAAGACCTTTAACTCAGTTTATGGTTGAATGTCAAGGCTGCGCATTCCCTGCAGTGACGGCTGTGTGTTGCCAGAAGTCATTGTGTTTGGTAGTAAATACCAGAGTAAATTATAGAAGATTACTCCCACACCCCCACCAGTGACCTGCCTCCATCTATACACTAAATTCTAAAACTCATTACCATAAGGGGCAGCCTTCTGAACCTGGAACAATTCTATGGGCAGTCCAGTAATTATAAATGGGAACTACCATTTCCCTAAAACGTACACAGAGACTGAATTATTAATCATAGCAGAACTTAATTGATGAAAACTTTAATTTTCCTTCAGAGTCTCACCAGTCATCTACAGTGCCAACTCACTCACTTCCTCCAGAGCCTTGTCCAAAGCCACCTGCAGAGCTTTCTCTATAGCCTCTTCCAGAAACTTCTCCAGACCCTCCTCGTGAGGAGCCTCCTTCAGAGCCATCTTTAGAGCTTCCTCCAGAATACCTCAAGATCCTCCTCCAGAAATTCTTCCAGAACCTCGTCCAGAACGTCCTTAAAAGTTTTCTTTTAGTGTTTTACTGTTGAATTTAACAAATGTTTCTAAAGTTTCCCAAGCTCAAGCAAACACAGACATATTTTTTTTGTAAACAAAACAAAAATCCAATAGTATTTTTTTGCCATTTTACCTAGTCTTACTTTAAGCTATTTATGTTATTTAATGAAAAAATAACTTATTTGATTGTTACTTTTACTCTTGACTAAAACTAATACATGTCTAACAAAGCAGTTTACTGTAACATATTTACTTTGGACTTATAATTCCAAAGTGAGAATTATATTTATGAACTATAATTCTTACTGAGCGCTCACACCAAGACCTTAAGTTGTGTTGTGTCTAATGGTGCATGGAATAATTTGGCCGTGGGGAAAGTGAGAGAGTTCATATTTTCTTGTGTCTATTAAGGGATATTCCTTGCATTTTTCTATTCTTGGTGTAAATACAGAATTAAATCCCTCCTCACGTCCTTCCTGACCCAGAACATCACATGACATATGCAACCCATCACCATGATTCATCCATCTCGCTCTGTACAGATAAAGCGCAGGTAAAGTCAATGTTTTTCTCATGTTGAGAGGATTACACACAAATGTAAAAAGACTTATTTTGGGGGTATTATTTTGTTTATTCAATGTTTTAACAAAGTCCCAATCTTTGACGTCTCTTTGTTTTTGTTGACAAAATGGAATATTCCTTTCATGCCCAAGCAAAGAAGCATAGAAGACATGATTGTATTTAGCTATTTCATGTGTTTGTTTTTGTGTGTGTGTGTGTTTGTGCTTGCGTGCGTGTGGGTGTGTGTGTGTGTGGGGGTGTGTGTGCGTGTGCGTGCGTGTGTGTAACAACTGTCTAAAACAACGCTTTTAAGTGCGCAAGAACTAATATCTAATGAAGACTAATTAAACAAAATGTAATGAAAATGTATTACATTATTTTTATGCGTTAGTATCAGACAAACAGTCCCGTTCTTATAGGTGGAAGTGCATCTTCTTAAAGTACAACAAGCTTCAAAATATAGTTGTTTAAATTTTTTATACCTACTGACATTTTAAGGTTCACGGAGGACCAATTAAAAAATAATAAACGTCACAGAGGAAACCTTTTTTTTTTACATTTTGCATGGATATTCGTTCTTGGCACACCCAATTTAACAAGACTAATGTACAAAAAACACTTATAAACCAGAGAAAAATGCTAATTCTATCCCAAATATGCAAGAAAACATCCTTGGGACACTACTAGGAAGATGAGGTCTAAAATTCCAAAAATCTCCACACTGTAATATTTTATGTTCCTCTTCATAGCATGCAAATTCTCTGAAAGGTGTCTGTACTGTAAGTTTAAATGACAGGCTGGATATTAGATCACTGATTGGTTGAGATGGTTCAACAGAAGGTTCTCCGGGGGTCAAAGCTTTAAATCACACCTGCTCCACATATATTGCAGCTTTCGGCTAAAGCAAGCCAGTCCAGACAAGTCATAAATGAAGATGGATGATTATTTACAACACTCTTTATCTAACAAGAAGACATTTAGGGGGATAAAATCACATCGTTTATTTTACATTAACTACAGATATGGCTGTTTAAAATGAATTTTTTTTTTTAGATCTCTCAGACTTCCTTGTGAAGGTAAAAAAAACTTTGTTGCACAAAATGGAACTTTAAAAATGCAAACTTTACAAAGAGCATGATAAATTTTTACTTTGTATAGCATATACATTTTGTGAGACAGATTACTTTTATTTTGTTTTTACATTAATTTGTATGCTTTTTACAAACTAAATCTTAAAATAAACAAAAAAAAATTCATTTTATTTTATTTTATTTCATAAATCGTATTTCAAACTACGCTTAGCAAAGCGCAGAATATAGAAGAACATAGGCCAAAAATACATGGAAATATGGAGTTATAATGAATAAAACAAAGAAACAAGGCACAAGGAAATTTCGAGACTAGGAAATACAAATCAAGTTCTTAAGTTAAAAGCAATAAAATGCCGTCAGTCAGAAGCTAGGTTTAAAACAAAAAATCTCTGAGTTCACACTGGAGAGAGCTCCACACAGAAAAATGTTAGTTTTAGTATGAGTGCATAATATAGACAGAAGCTTAGACCTTAGGGAAGCTTAAGGAACCAGAGCATTCAATTAAGAACAGGTGTGATGTGCTCACATGCTCTGGTGCCAGTCAATAACATAGCGCATTTTAGCTGGCATTAGGTCTGACAGAAACAAATACTTTCAGAAAAGCTGGAGTTTGATGAGCCCAATTAAGTGTTGACTAAAAAGATTCAATGCTTCTGCTGAGCACCAAGTCTCTGTAATGTATGTCAATTTTTTTTTTGACTGTGTGTAAATCAAAATCGAATAAAAATTTATTTGTACAACACTTTACGCACAACCACGTGGTTAGTCCAGAGTGCTTTTTACAGATAACTTCATGGGACGGTCAGACTATGAAAAAAAACTCCGCTGACGTGAATGGAACGCATACGATATGTCTTTTGTGTGTTCAGACTGAATGCGAGAGGTGGCAGTTCTGCTCGCTCGCTCGCTCACTGACTCTCTCACACGCACACACTCTCACTCACACTCAGTCACACACTCACTCTCTCACACGCACACGCACACACACTCACTCTCACTCACTCACACGCACACACACTCACTCTCACTCACTCACACGCACACACACTCACTCTCACTCACTCACTCACTCTCTCACACGCACACGCACACACACTCACTCACTCACTGACTCTCTCACACGCACACGCACACACACTCTCACTCACACTCAGTCACACACTCACTCTCACTCACACTCAGTCACACACTCACTCTCACACGCACACACACCCACTCACACACTCACTCACTCTCTCTCTCTCTCTCTCTCTCTCTCACACGAACGTACACACTCTCACACGAACGTACACACTCTCACACGAACGTACACACTCTCTCACACACACACGCACACACTCACTCACTCTCTCACACGCACACTCACTCACTCACTCTCTCACACGCACACGCACACACACTCACTCTCACTCACTCACACGCACACACACTCACTCTCACTCACTCACACGCACACACACTCACTCTCACTCACTCACTCACTCTCTCACACGCACACGCACACACACTCACTCACTCACTCACTCACTGACTCTCTCACACGCACACGCACACACACTCTCACTCACACTCAGTCACACACTCACTCTCACTCACACTCAGTCACACACTCACTCTCACACGCACACACACCCACTCACACACTCACTCACTCTCTCTCTCTCTCTCTCTCTCTCACACGAACGTACACACTCTCACACGAACGTACACACTCTCACACGAACGTACACACTCTCTCACACACACACGCACGCACACACTCACTCACTCTCTCACACGCACACTCACTCACTCACTCTCTCACACGCACACGCACACACACTCACTCTCTCACACGCACACGCACACACACTCACTCTCACTCACTCACTGACTCTCTCACACGCACACGCACACACACTCTCACTCACACTCAGTCACACACACACTCTCACTCACACTCAGTCACACACTCACTCTCACTCACACTCAGTCACACACTCACTCTCACACGCACACTCACTCACTCTCTCTCTCTCACACGAACGTACACACTCTCACACACACGCACTCACTCACGCACTCACTCACTCACTCACTCACTCACTCACTCACTCACTCACTCACTCACTCACTCACTCACTCACTCACTCACTCACTCACTCACTCACTCACTCAATAAAATGGATCATTAACCAAACAATAATGACAACCATGGACAGTTACAGCAAAAACAATAAAGATGTTGTGCAACAACTCCATGTTCCGTGATGAAAACGGAATAAGGCACATCCCTTACATATAATATACTTGATCTGTACTTTCACTCACCTTTCAGCAGTCAAATTCTGATGCGTGCTAGAATCATTACTTCAATCTTTCTTCTAAATTTAAACAGTCTTAAAAATTTTTTTTTATCAAAATCCGGTTTAGTTTCAGATAATAAATGTTTATGATTACATTTTCCAATTATATGTAAAGTGAAATTACTGTGAAACTGAACAAAAGCTTCTTTTTTTATATACGAAAATATTATGGGGATTTTGCAAGTTTGAAGCATGGATTCCTTTCTTCCCCAAAAAACACTTTGAGCTATATGCTTTTAAAACTAAAGACATAAAAAAGAGGCCTCGTTTGAAAGCAGAGAGCTAGCACCCCAGGGCTAACCTAAAAATGACACAATAAAAGTTATTTAGGTGCTGAGACTCAACTGTGAGTTATCTACTAGTAGTGAACATAACAACTTAGTGTTTCTTTACTTATGAGGATCGTTAAATACTGTGTTGAATGTTGAACCACATGAGCTTTTTCTTTCCATTTTGAAAACTATATCTGCATCGCCATCAAGTGTGAGTGAGTGACTGTTATGATTGATTGTTATGTTTCTACTCACTTGTACCGGTATCTGAGGCATTGAAAGTCAAAAACGCAAGCATAAACATTGTTCATGGACTCAAGTTGGAACTGTGTGGAAATGAGAGATAAAACAGTCTCCCTCATGCACTTCACAATGTGAAAGAATTTAAAGATGGCGTTCCAGGTGGAGTTGAGGAATGCGTCAATGAATCTTCATACTGTTCGAATGTCATTCACAGCAAGCATCAGCTTCACGCAGGTGCTGTTATGAGACGCAAACAGGCTTAGGAAACAGACTAATATCACTTAAAAACCAACTCTTTATAAGCCCTGACCTTTAAATATTACAACAGTATTGGTGTTTTTTTTAAGCAAAACAATCAGAACTAATGAAAACGTGTTTTCGCAGCTGTAAAGAAGTTGTTTCAGGGACAGTGTTTTATCTGTTCTGACCTCCTGGTGAGACTGCTGCATATTAACTTTGTTGTAGCGATTAACTTCTAATTTCTGGTGTGTGTAGCAAAAGTCATCATGTGTATATTTGTTGAGGAGAGAAGATAATGATACCTCAAGATACAAGATTAATCTGTTCCGAGGTGGCCTTCGTATGCTGGATTTCTCATATGTCGAAGCAAGTTTTACATGTATAATGGAAATATTTAATACTCATGAGATATGATTTATGAACACAATCGCAAACAGCAATTTATTACTTATTCCAAACATGAATTAAGCTCATACCTTGATATCAATGAAGAATGTGAACACATTGCAAGCACCATGGAGGGAGAAAGAAGAGGAGAGAGAGGAAAGAAGAGAAAAAGGAAAGAGACGAGCAGCGCGCGCACACACGTCCACTCGCTAGGGTAGAGAGAGAGAGAAAGAGAGAGAGAGAGAGAGAGAGAGAGAGAGAGAGAGAGAGAGAGAGAGAGCGGAAAGCCCCTATCCCCTTCTGGTTCCCTTCAGTATAAACCCCGCCTCTCTACATCACTTCCTGTTCCATCCCAAGTAAACATACAAATTCAATTACTTACAATGATTAAATATTCTATTACACACGTAAAACGCCTAATCCGTTTAAAGTCACACAGAAACAACACTAAAAATAGAAAATAACATGGAAAACCAGAGAAAAATAAACTAGAATTCGTCAGTCCTTAAAAGTACACATTATAAATCTAGTAAATAATAATACAACAATGAAAACAGAATAAAATAAATGATAAAGAATTACCCTTACCTTTCGAGCGAGGCGATGTGGCAAAGTTTCAGAGGAGGTGGTAGCGGAGGAGAGCCAGGGCCATAAAATACGTTTTCCCAAAAATGCAACATGAAAAAATTCATGATTTTTGGACACCATCACAAAAACAAACTACAAAGGTATGAAGTGAAATCTCAAATGTCAAACACGTACGTAATGAGCATTTTTCATATCTTGGATTTTTTCGTTACATGAAACATTCATATCTCAAGGTACCATTGTACTATCGATTGAGAAAGCCTAATTGCATGCTACTATGCATTAAATATGTGTAGGTATACTAGTTTATATGATGTGCTGAGAACTATTTTTCGTTATTACACGACTTTCCAGCACCTACTGCCGTTGTGGTACAGCAGCAATTCATTCATTCATCTTCATGTCGGCTTTCTTCCCTTTCGGGGTCGCCACAGCGGAATGAACCGCCAACTCTCTGGCATATGTTTTACGCAGCGGATGCCCTTCCAGCCGCAACCCATCGCTGGGAAAACAGCTGCAATTGTCCCTGATAATTACACTTTAATGAGGGATTCATCTTAAGCTCATTTCATCTAAATGTACCGGTCATATAATTACAATATCCCTTTATTAGACAACTAATCAAAATCCTAAATTCATTACCTCAGAAGAATATAACATTGTGGAAAAAGTTGATTATTTATTCAAAACGCCTACAAAAGCCTTTATCTGGTCTCTACTGTAGTTCTGTTGGCCATGCAAACATTGGCAAGACTGCTGACTTGATAGTTGCCCAAGACACCCATTGACATCTTGCAAAAAGAAGAGGCTGGCTGTTTACAGAGCTCTGTGTTCAAGCACACTAGAAAGGCAAAGCGAAAAAAAAGTAAGAAATTTTCGCACAGAAAGGACTACAGCTGGAGTCAGTGATTCAAGAAGCATCACGCACAGACTATCACATTCCTCGAATGAGTCAAAGTGTGCCTTGTATGGATCAAAAAGACTGGACTGATGCGAAGTTGTTCAAAGATGTGTTTGCTGATTAAATATAACATTTTCTATGGAAATTAAGGTCCCAGAGTCTTGAAGAAGAGAGGAGAGAGACAGAATCCTCATTGCTTGAGGTCTAAGGAAAGTTTACACGGTGAGTGATGGTTTGGGGTGTTTGTCCACGGTTTTCTGAGGTCCAAGTTAATCACAGCAAACTACCAGGAGGTTTTGAAGCACTTAATGACTCCTGCTGCTGACCAACTTTATGGAGTTGCAGATTTTATTTTTCAACAGCACCTGGCAACTGCACAAAGTACCAAAGCTACCAGTACCTGGTTTAAGGAGCATGGTATCCATGTTCTAAGTTACCCAAACTTGTCTGACTTTGACCTTAACCCAAGAGAAAATCTCTTAGGTATTGTAAAGTGGAAGATGTGATATACCAAAACAAAAAAAAACTAAAGAACTGAAGGCCACTATCAGAGTATTTTGGCCCTCAGAACACCTTCCTTGTGCCATGAACTGATAAACTCCATGCCACATCGCTGCAGTAATTCACCCAAAAGGAGCACCAACTAGTATTGAGGGTTGCACATGCTCATACTTTTCATGTTCCTGCTTTTCAATTTGTTAACCTTTAAAATAATAACATTTTTATCAGGCTGAATAAATATTCATTTTCTGAGATACTGATTTGGTGGTTTTCATTAGTAGTCAGTTATATTCATCAAAATCATATAAATGTTGTTTGGAATATATCAGTCTGTGTATAATACATTTTTAAAAAGTGTATCTTATCAATTATATTCAGAATTACTGAAAATAATAATTTGACTTGTGATATTCTAATTATATGACCAGCACCTGTATAGTGTTAAAGCTCTTCAATGCATCCTAACTTGAAATTGATATTATAGGGAAAAAAAACACTGATCTTTTAAATTTACCTGATTTGGGTCTGTTTGTCAGAAATGAACACAGGGGGAACACCAAGAGGCTCTTAACATTGTAATATAACAAGAAATTCGTTAATATACCAGCAACAAATAGAGCACAAAGCGAATAGGAAAACTCACTGCGGGGAGCTACGTACTGGTCTGCAGCTCAGACTCCCTGTGTGCATCGTCGACTCGTGACAGCTTCTTTTTTGAGAACCCAAACCTATTAAGAGTTTTGGTTTGTGCTGTGATATTGAGGAATGTCTCCCGTTGTACTGCTTTAACTAAAGTGATTTTGTGTACGTACTAGATTTTTTCCCTTTGTCTCTTTCGTGAGTTTTATCTTGGTTTTTGGATAGTTAAGGAATCAGGTTAAGGAGTGCTATGAACATACAAATTGTTGAAAAAACAATGTGGTTCATTGCACCTATTTAACCTATCCACATCAATTCAGGTGCATTTCAACCGTTCGTCGATGGATCTTAAGTTTGTACAATCTTTATGCTGGGGAGGTGATTAGCACCTGCCTCAGTCAACGAGGCTCCCAGGGGCCTCACAGAGGAACTCCTATTTACTCTACCTGATCCTCACGAAGACTTTGTGAAACTGCTTTGAAAGCAACTGCTAAAGAAGCGCTATGTAAAAACTTGATTGATTGAGGTAAGACTATGGTATTTTATTGATAACATTTTATTTGGTTGGAAAGTTAGAAGGTTAAAACAAGTTAGATTGTTTTGATTCAGTTTCTTCTGTTTTAAACTAAGTAATAAAGTCTTATGCATATTAAGCCAAAGAGTGGATTGTTTTTCAGTTGGACAGAAGAAGGATGGCATTGGCATATGTGTTTTCAGAATTAGTTTTTAACTTGTTTTACATCCATACTGTCTAGGGGGACTATAGACAGACAGACAGAGAGAGACAGTCACAAGTAATAAAAAATGAAGATGTCATTTTTTTTAAATACACTTGTAGAACATGTTTTTGTGGAGACACATCCGCAACCTTAATGAATCAATTTCATGACTGTCTAAAGCATCAGAGTATGAAGCAAGTTATTAGATGTTGTTTCTTAAGCATCTCATCAAAATGTTCTAACTGTTGTGAACCAAGTACAAACCGTGTTCCTCTTCTCTAGAATATTGGCACAGCTTCTGTGAATAATATTAAATGCACAGCTAGTAGTTGGATGACCATTTAGGTGCCTCATAATGTTGCAAGTTTTGTTTGTGGTAATTCTATTTGGAAAGCTTGAAACCTCTTAAAAATAATTTGGTATCAAAATGTTCCAAATGAGATATTGTTTATGGTTACAAACAACCACTAAGCAGCTCAATAAGAAAGATTTTTCTTTGTAAGTTGCTATAAACAACCTTTTATCAGTTCGTTCACAGCCTGGGAACCTAACCTACAAATGTAGTTGGCACCATGCTCTAGAAAAAAGAAGCAGTAAAGCAACCTATACAGTTTCAATAATGATTTTTCTTACATACAACGGTTTAATTAACTGATTTGAAGACTGGAGGAAGATGAAACGTGGAGCACTTCTCTGGCATGTTGATCGTGTATTGTGTTGGTAGGCTCTAGAGGAAGGGACAGATTGGAGACAGTGATCCTAAAAGTGGATCCTGCCACAAAGATACCCAGGCCACATAGAGACAGAGAGAGGACCACAGACCACAGGGACATGCAATTATCCCAAACACAGAGGAACGACTGGGCTCTTCCCACTGCCATTGACAGCAGCTCTCATGCACTCACTGAACGTACTGTGCAGTACCTCCAAATCATCACCTCTAGAACTGTTTTTCACTGTTAGAACTAAGTGAACAAATAAAAACGTGGTAAAGCAATACTTACAATTTTTTTGGAGGCCAAAATGTAAAATTAAAAAGTGTGTGTGAATCTCTTACTTTTTTGGTGAGGAGATCCATAAACTATATATAAAAAAATGCTGTACTTAATTAAATTCAGTCTTTCATGCCTCTTTTGGAGTAAATCAGTCAGAAAATGTCAATGTGTAGTCGCTCATGTTCAAATGTCATGTTTCTCTTAGGTGCATGCTGCACAGTAAAATTTAAAGAGTTAAAATTACACAGTCTATTTGGTACTTCCCTCCATAGATTTAAATTAAAAGTATCTCAACATGAAAAATTAAAATCTATCAACATGTTATTTACATTTTGTTATTGAGTAGACAACTAAAAGAGTTGTGAGAAATTTGACTGCTTAGATGATGACACAGGCCCTAACAGTTATTCAACTCAGTAACATTTTGAGAGTAGTTACGTATATCTAGTAGTATCAAATAGACTCTGAATAGCACTCAAACAATGTGCTTTGGTGAAATACAACATCAAGTAAAGAAAATAACTACCCGAAGAAAGACTACATTGAATTTGGAAAGTGGATATTGCAGGTGGTAGCCCACTTAAGGTTCCAGAAACCTTCATCGTGTGTGTGGTATATGAATGAAGTCTCAACATGAAGTACCATAAATGATTTGTGACTTCCATGTTCATCGTCAGATCCATTTCTGCCTCCATACCTCAATTCTTAAATTCCACGGCAAAGCCAGGTTCCATGCAAGAGCAAAGTTCCCATTAAAATCACACAACAGGTAAAGTTATGCTTCAAAAAATAACTATAATATAATTAATAAATAAAATGGTGGTGCTAATAACCAAAATTTACCTGTGGAGATATTGGAGCCTCTTAAAGAAGGCACAGGTATGTGAGAGCCAGAAATCTTGGTTGTTTGTAAGTAAAAGTGAGCAGTTGGCTAGATATGGATTGACCCATACCTGGAATGTGTGCTCTGCATGTAACCCATCCCAGTGTACACACACGAATAGCAGTGAACAAACACACTGTGAACACTCACCCGGAGCAGTGGGAGCAACGGCTGCAGGGCCCGGGGAGCAGTCGGGGAACTGGTGCTTGCTCAAGGGCTCCACAGTTGCGGTTGTTGAAGATGGAGAGCACACCACCTTCAACTTGGTGGATCTGGGGAGCGAACCGGCAACCTTCCAATCACAAGTTGGTCTCCTTATCCACCAGACCACAACTGAACACTGTAGGTGACTGAATACGTATTTAACAGACAAATTTATCAATTCATTAATTAAAAATTCTACTTCATTATTCTACATTAATTTTTTAAGTGGGTGAGTTTGCACAATTGGTGGGTAAAAATAAATGTTTTACCTACTATAAATCAAAAGACTAACACATTACTTGCCTTCAAATCAAATCAGAAAGACGGAGAAGCTCAGAACATGGTACCTCTCCCTCTCTCTTTCAGCACCTGCATCAAACACTCTTGTCTCTGACTCACAGACAGTGTCCAGTATTCAACCAGTGAACGAGCACTCTCATTCCTGTCATACCTGCAGCGGGAACACACAAAGAGACTCATAACAGTGCATGTGTGTGCGTGCGTGTGGGTGTGCGTGTGTGTTGTGCTCAGATGCTGAGGATTACCCAGGTATGTTTCAGCAGCTCTGGAGGAGGTCCAGCAGTATCTGCTGAAACTACTCTTTTAAAGTGTTTCAGAGTAAAGAGATCAAAGACCATAGAGTCTCTCTCTCCAGCTTCAAATGTTCTAAAGAATAGCTGCAGCTCAATATGTGTAGAATGTGTAACTTTCACTACAGAGGTGGAAAAAACTGTGGCTCTTGCAGCATTACTAAGCATACAGGTCTCCAAAATACTAGATTAAATCCTAAATTTGCTCTATTTTGTCATTATACATTTCTTGCTCAGCTCATCTCTTGCGAACACTGTGTACTGGGCTCCCTACAAGAAAGCCAGTTCCTCCCAAAAGAAGACCACTTCTCACCTATTCCATGACTTTGAAAAGATATCACTTTCCAGTGTCTTCAATCACTTGGCTTCTCTTTGTCGTCATGTCTGAGGCTGAGCTTCACTTGGTGAGTGGAAGCAGAAATGTTCTACTGTTATGCTATAAAACCATGAGGACTGAGCACACTTTCCTGGCACCGCTCTATAAAGTGTGATCTCAAAGTTGAACCACAGATCAAAGTCTTGGCCATCTTTGATTTGAAAGCAAAGCAATCATCATCCGATTGTAGGAGCCAAAAGACTGACCTTAAATCTGCTCTAACGAAAAATAATCTTAAGGGAAGGAAATAAAAGATATGTAACCATTCAGCATTTTCTGTCACTCTCTGTTAGAAAATGCTCAAGTGAAGTAAAGAAAAAAAACATAGTGTAAATGTTATGGTCAAAGCTCTAACTGGTGTGCCACTGTCGAGTTAATACGTTTAATTTGAAAGTTTATTTTATGATACAGGCAATCAAAGATTGAACACTGTGACTAATCTATATTGATGTTGGTCATCATCCAGCCAAGACAATCTCACAGGAAGTTAATTTAGAACATTATGTTATCTGCCACAGCGCTACATTAGTAATCTACTTATTAATAACCCACTTCATTGTCGTTCACCATTTAAAATCATTAGTTGTTGTTTTTTAAGTCTGCTATTTTGGAACATGTGGCTGTATCTTTTTCCAAGGCTTTCCTCTTTTTCACTCTCGCTTTCTCCATGCCATCCTACTATTTTTCATCTTTCAAACACTTACCGACCACAACAACGTGTAATGGTCTGCATGCTTCTGCAAAAAAAGGCTGTCAAGGGCAGGCAGGTGGTCTCTAGAGGAAAGGGTTAATGACCTATTGGCAAGAGACCACTCTGTGAAACCATACCCCCGAAAAGCATATTCATAAAAATATCACGGTCCTCCCCATCAGCTGGTCCTGGTCCTCCCCATCAGCTGGTCCTGGTCCTCCCCATCAGCTGGTCCTGGTCCTCCCCATTAGCTGGTCCTCCCCATCAGCTGGTCCTGGTCCTCCCCATTAGCTGGTCCTCCCCATTAGGCTGGTCCTCCCCATAGCTGGTCCTCCCCATCAGCTGGTCCTGGTCCTCCCCATTAGCTGGTCCTCCCCCATCAGCTGGTCCTGGTCCTCCCCATTAGCTGGTCCTCCCCATCAGCTGGTCCTGGTACTCCCCATTAGCTGGTACTCCCCATCAGCTGGTCCTGGTCCTCCCCATTAGCTGGTCCTGGTCCTCCCCATCAGCTGGTCCTGGTCCTCCCCATTAGCTGGTCCTCCCCATCAGCTGGTCCTGGTACTCCCCATTAGCTGGTCCTCCCCATCAGCTGGTCCTGGTCCTCCCCATTAGCTGGTCCTGGTCCTCCCCATTAGCTGGTCCTGGTCCTCTCCATTAGCCACCCCGTATTCATCTGCGCTTTCATTCAACTCTTAGTGCTAACTACTTTTTGACCAGATATTGTAACAATCCAAAGCAGGATTTTCTAACAAAATATTGTCGGAGGATGGATCTTATACAACAATCCTTACTTCAAGTAGTAGGTTTTACACTCTCTGTCCTTATAACTACATTTTGAATAATATTACTGGCAGTATGGCGAGCCATTTATATTCTTTCAGTAAATATATCAATCATATTTTTAGATTTCCTATTCACTTTCTTACCAGTTTAACTGAGAAATGCAAAAAATAGTTGTCACTTGAGAATTGCTATATTTAGTTATTTTTATGGATAGGTTTTTAGATTACTTGTTTAAAGGTAAAAATGGCCTGTCATACTGGCATTGCGTATTTATCTTGTCTTGGCTCCATCCCTGTCTTTAACTGGACACGTAGTAGCATAAAAGCATGCCATTCCTTAACGCCACCTAAAGGTAAATATTTAAAACATTTTCTTTAACTGAATGTCGCAATGGGTGAGGATGCGGAATAACAGGACCCAGCTGTAAGAATGGATGAACAGTTGAGTGTGTTTTTTTCTCTCAAAAAGCTAACAAAGGTGTTCTGTTCTAACTGAAAGCTGGGCATGAAGGCATCTAAACGAATGAAACAAACAAACAAACAAAAAACATGGTTTGGTGTGTTAGCAAAAGGCAGCTTGTGGTACTCATGGGAACAGGTCTCCCTAGGCAGACTGTGGGGAAACAGAGGTAGTTGTGATGAGCCTAGTCTCAGCCTCAGACAGCCTCAATCATCAGATTTTGGTTTGGTTGAATGTATCCGGATTTCTGGTCTGCATACATTCTCCATCCTTACAGATTCGATCTGTGTTTAATAGGGGTGTGGACTCAGTCACCATTGTGGTTTTAGTCTAGTATCTCTCATCTTCTGTGACTTTTTTATATGACTAACTCAGTCAATTATTGTAGTAACATTTCCATGCCCCGAAACAGCTATGCGAAATGGCGTGGGATTGGTTGTCATGTCAGTCAAACAGCCCTTTTTCAAAGACAGGGTCTTGACCAAAAAAAGCTGTCAAATTTCCCTGAAGGCGAGATTATGATGAGCCAATTGCAAATCTATACATAACACAGAACTGACATGGCAGTGGACAGCTTACACACAATAACCCTACACTGAGAATGGAGCTGGGTCTCTTCTAAACAGCAGAACAATTAGGAAGCAGGACAAGGAGGAATGAACAAAGACCATGTAAAAAGACCAATGATACTAAAACTTCACTTTCCATGTTCAGGAGAGCGATAGGTGACTTTCAAGGTACATTTTTTCAAAGTGTGGAATAGAGGAAAACTGCCTGAGAAGAGGCAGTTTCAAATGCAACACCGTGCCTAAAACCATCATTTTAATCCGACCTAATAGCAAGTAATCCACTCTTAAATCTAAATAAGGGTTCATTGAAAGACGTCTGATAAGTCACTCGCTGGCAGATGCCATCAAACTAAGTAACATAGACATGCTGATAACATATAGACATAATTAGGTCACGGGAAGGCATCCATTAGGTCAATGGAAGGCATCCATAAAGCACGCCTGTATTTCATGAGTTCTCCATATAAACCACCATCTTCCTTTGGAGTCACTTTTCAGTGCCCAGATAGCTTAATAGAAACCTCCACCTCCATGGAGCTCTATTGACCCAATCCTTCTGTCAGTAGATGCAATAACAGTGTGCTGTCACTCAATCCCGGCGCCACGCCCTCTTCATGCCCCTCCACTCACCCTGGAGCCTCTAGCACTGTCAATCACACTCGAGAAGGGGTGGAGGTGAGGTAAAAGACAAACATCTCACTCAGCAGGGCCCTGAGAGTAGGCTTTTCCTGATGTACTGTATGACAAGATTAAACATGGAGACAGCGTGTACAATAGAGGAGTCAAGAACTACAGCAGCTCAGAATACAGGCCTCCAGGCTTTCAGAAACGCAACTCTTCGAGGGTTGTTTATACAGGACTGGAATGGTAAAGGTCAAAGTTCTGTAACTTGAACATGTTCGGTTGTCTATCCGCCACTTAGGCTTAAATCATTCAAAATCCGTTTAAAAACTCTGGAGGTTGTGGTAAAGGTGTATAGGCTAATTTTACGAGAGCAACAGCAGACTTTTTCAAGCTGAATGAATGTATTAGATATGTTTTCATTTAAAAATCATACAATTGTACATACAATCCTGCTCAAGAGCTGCCAATATCCCAGTCTCTCTTTGGTACTTTGGTAACTTCAGCTTCCTGCAAACGTTTGTATGGTCTGTACAGTAGCTACAACCAAGAGACAATCTCTGGCTTTCCCTCTTGATGTGTAATCAAAAATTGCTGATAATTTGGTTTATCATCTAACCACTTGAGGCAATTCCCATTGACAGCAATGTTAAAAATGCTTAACGTTATAGCTAAACAACATATTTTCACCCCTGGCTCTGTTAGATTTTTCATTTCGTATTGCTTGAATTAACTAAGGGTTAATTTTGTATTTCTCACTTATTTAAGGTATACTAGGAGTTAGAGTTTAGCAAATTTAATGGTGGCGCTACGCTAGTGAGAGTTGTTTAATAGTGAGGTCATATTATAGTCATATTGACTACACTCGATGCAAAATCTAGTGATGTTAGCGTTATCTTTCCTCGAAAGTAACTTTGGCCTAAAGACCTCACAGAACCCGACATTAAAAAAATCTAACCCAGATTCTCTTTCAATTAACTCTTTTTCTTTATCCGTTCAAACCCTGTAACTGATGTTAGCTGTTTAACATCGTTGTTATATAAATTCTATATTTTTTGTATATATGGAGCTTATTCATTCATTCATTCATCTTCATGTCGGCTTTATTCCCTTTCGGGGTCGCCACAGCGGAATGAACCGCCAACTCTCTGGCATATGTTTTACACGGCGGATGCCCTTCCAGCCGCAACCCATCGCTGGGAAACATTCACACACACATTCACACTTTAACACTATGGGCAATCGTTCTTATTCAATTGACTTATACCACATGTCTTTGGACTTGTGGGGAAACCGGAGCACCCGGAGAAAACCCACGCGATCACGAGGAGAACATGCAAACTCCACACAGAAAGGGCACCTTCCCCAGTCGAGCCTAGAACCAGCGACCTTCTTGCTGTGAGACGACCGTGCTACCCACTGCGCCACCGTGACGCTGGAGCTTATTCATTCACATCTAACAGAGCATACTGTTTGTAAACAATGATGACATTTAATGAATTCGCAAGAATTCTAGGCTGAAGACGCATGAAGCTCTTGCTGAAACAAAATTGGCTGTTGGGACACCGTACATACGCGAGAACTTTGAGCGCACACGTAAATAACTTCAATGAGTTTGCATTGAATAAGAGAAACGGGACAGGCGAACAGAACACCCTTTTACAAAACATTTACATTATACAGCTTAGAAACATCAATCAACTAAATAAATATGCTTTTAAATATACAAAGATGTTTCAAAAGAGAAAAAAAAAACTCAGCACATTTGTATCAAAACCTCCTTTTTTCTTTCGTTTTTACAGTTTAGATTCTCACACAAACTAGCTTTTAATGAAAAGTTGGCTGATTTACATGAACTTACATTTTTTTTATAATTGAGAGTCATTTTTGAGAGTAATCTGTTTACAGTTTGCATGTAAACACACCGATTATCAGCAATTGTTTGCGCTTGTGAGGCTGCTTTGATATTATTGCCTTGTTAAAAGTGACAGACGAATCGATCGGTTACAGCGAAACGACTCCAGAAGTAATCGGAGAGACCCTGTGTCTCTCACGTCAGTCTAAGCACATCACATGACCAGCCGCTCTTTTAACACACAAAGACCTTCAGCTTTAATGTAAACCCAATATTTCACTGCCCTAACCTGTAATTAACTGGTTTTGCTTATAGAGAAGTCAAAAGCATTCAAAAGCCTAATATTCAAATGTGCAAAGATCAACTTTCCCTGAAAAGCAACACAAGATAGTTTGATAGCTGTGAGGGTAAACCTCTGATCGGAGAGATTTAGGCAGGTTTTTACAAGCTCTCCATCTCACTAGCAACATGTTGAAGGATGAAATGATAAAGGATGCTTTCATCATAAAAAATACAAAAGACTCTACAGGGTGTGCTGACACGTTGATGTTAGAGTACAGAGGAGCTCTTTCATTTAAAGCTTTAACAGTGTTTGTTAAAGAAAGTTCCCAATGTGTAAAAGAACTAGAGCTACAGCTACCTATTATTATTATTATTATTATTACAGCTATCTATTATCTATCTTTTTGCTATCTATCTTTCTAACCTAGCACTTTAATTGATCAATTAATCGGCTAATATATATATATATATATATATATATATATATATATATATATATACTTTTTTCTTTTTTGATCATCTGACCTTAATTCAAGAAAATATTTAAAAGAGGCATATTTTAAGAACACATACACTTGTTCAGTGCAAAACATTTAGTTCTGTTATTATTTTTTATCAGATCAATTTGCATCTGCTACACTTTATTCTTACTTTAAAGAATGGCAACGAAATCCCTGAGCTCACAGAAATTACATCGCTTAATGATATAAAAAGCTCTGTTATACTAACAGCACATATTTAAAATAGAGACAGTTTTCTGGAGAACTTTAACGTATTTGTTATGACATAAATAAAGCAATCAACATGTGAAGGTTGGGAAATAGAGGGGTATTTGAATAAAGTTTGTAAATAACATAAGTTCTGTTTTGTACACAATAAATTTATATACTTTAGGTTCTATACTAGACAACACTACATTGCGTTAATGATTTAAAAAGGCACAAGTGTACATGACTGCAGAAAGTTGTTTGAACGTTTTTACACTAGTTTTACTGAACAAGAGGATTGTTTTATTGTGCTTCAGGCATCTTCACAATGACACCAGAGTTTTTATTTTGGACACCATAGGTAAAACTTTCCATGTTTCCATGTTCTATTCTATATGCTTGAATTATTTCACACTTAAAGTAACTGCTTCCATTGTCTCTCAATCTTGCCTTTACCCCTCGCTCTGAAGCTTTTGTGAGCGATCAAACTATTGTGCGTCTCTTTAAATGCGTGACATGTGATATCAGGTAGATTCTCCAAACCGGTAGTTGTGCAAATTGACACTTCTTTTAGAATTATTTTAATTGGTCATTTTTTTTATTGACTAATTCGATTAACTGTTGTGGCCCTAAAAACAACCATGCATTTCCTAGAATTTTAATGACTTTGCAAGAACAAACCCATTCCCCCTAAAACACCAGCTCTACAGTGATGCTAATTTCTGCTAGTCTTAAAAAAATAAAAAGACCCTGATGCATACTGCGAAACTAGTACAGAACATATTTCTCTGCTGGGACAGCATGTTTTTCTCAAGCTCTTGATCTGGCCCGGACGGTGTCTACAGATTCTACACACATCTTTAAAATAAGTTTTGAATCAAAAACGCACCACAAACCCCTCAAAGCGGCCGTAGCACCCCCATTTGGAACGGGACCCACCAGCGGAGGGACACTGGGCCGCAGCGTATGGCACATAATTATTTTGAAGAAAAGCTTTGCTGTGATTCACACCAAAAAGAATTTTCATCAACTCTTGTTTTTTATTGTGTATTCCTGGCCAGCAGACCACTTTCTGCAGGTTTTCTTGATAAGTGCATTCGTGTTTAAATTCCATGTTTATTTTACCAGATCAATAATTAAATATCATTACAGATCCCACACACCCTGGACTCATGGAAAAGGACTGCCTTCATTGTTTAAATTGATATACTTGTGTTTCAGTTACCGAAGACATTAGGCTTTTCCTAAAAATTTGACCATTCTCCAATATTAGGAGGCATTCTGTCTACTTAAACATATATATATTAAAACATGTCAAAATATTAAACCTGTTTTTTTTTTGTTATGTGGCATATAAAGTTGAAAAAACACTGTAGTAGGAAATTTCATCTTGCATAAATAGTGTTTTCTATTATTCTAATCGACACAAACAACTATAATCTATCAATAATGTACAGACTTAATCATCACAGGATAAAATCTCCTAAATTGGTTGATTTGCAAACCAAAATCTGGTTCTATGAGAATATATCATGTTTTATTTGTGTTTTTTGAAAAAGAAAAAAAGAAACTTGAATAATTTGCAATTGAAAAAGGTACTGTTGATAAAGTAGTTGTGTAAAGGAATAGTTTGGTGTGCAGCTTTTTATTGTATTTCATCATTAAGATCAATCTTAAGTGTTCTATGTAAAAGTCCAGGAAAAACGGGAGGTTTGTGTCGTTCAGGTTTCATCTGGGAACCATTGCTGATAAAAACAACAACAAATGTTTTTCTAACTTTATTAAATACCCTACGAATCTATTAATTTAAGACACAGTATGTGTCAGTGCGGTTTGGGGAATCATGGGGTCCAAAACTATTTTCTTCCAAGGTTCCAAATTACTATAAATGTTAATCTCTCAAAAAAACTCGATGGTTTTTGTGGCGCTTTAATGAATCCATGTGAAAACTTCTCTCAAGTCTCACATGAGCATAAATCTCTAGCCTTGATCATTTACCCTCTGACCCTCACTTCAAGTCTTCTTCTAGACTTTCAGCATGAACACACACGCTCACCATCCGCAGAGCCGTACCAAAGCAGCGCACATTTGATTTTCTTCCCAAGCCACGAGCATGAGTGAATGATGCACCCAGCAGAAAGCCTGTTTTCTTAGGTTTGATGCTGATGTGCCGCTTTGAAGAAGTCTTTCTCACAGACTAGTCAGCGACACACTAAGTCGAAATGACATATTCTGTGTTCAAATAGGGCTCCCAACAGGGCACTGCTTATTATTAGACATTTTTCACTTCAGACGAAGCATTCCTTCAACATGAAGTCCAACTTTAAAGAGTTGACGGATCTGAGAGAATCAATATTTTACCCGAAATGACTTTTCTGTCACTCCTTCTAGAACTATCCCTCGACTAATGAAGAATGACGAGTTGAAATTAAACAGCAGAATAACTTACTTAAAGGGGTTTAATTTTGTCATTAATTGGCGTTCTAAACTCGTTATTGATTCGTTCCTTATCTGAACACATTTTGAAATATACACAATTTAAAAAACCTGTAAATGTCATCAGAAGAAATAATCTGTTGTTGATGTGAAAACAATGCACGAAAATCTTTAGGTAGTTCTTATTTTCATACACTCTGTTTCCTTTCATACACTTAAAACATTAAAAAATATGTAATAGTATTATTACAGGATGGTCTTTCTAGTCAAATACAAAGTTAATTAATGAAACGATGAACATTCAAAAATTAAAAGGACATCCAAATCCAATCATCCATAGCATGTACTAAAAACACACATAACTAAATAAATAAATGAACAAAACAACAGTCAATCAATACCAACATACAAACTATTTAATAAATACATTGACAAGTACATATAAGTTAAGCAAAAAATAATATCAAAACAATTGGAGCAATCCAAACACAAAACAAAATAACAAATATACTGTGCATGGAATAAAATAGCAATATTTTTAATGTAATGTCTAAAATACAACAAATAATACTTTTCATGGAATCTGTAAACAAGCTAACACAAATAAATAAATAAACAATAATTGTCATGTATTTGATAAATACTTACTTGATTATAGTGACAAATAAATAAACAATAGTTTTCATGAAAAAAGATCGATAAATAAATGGGCAATCAAAACACAATATATGAAATTAAATACTTTGAATATGATACATACATGCATACGAAATTTAAAAACACATAAATTAACTGATCATTTTCATGTAAACAAAAAATATATTAATCAATACAATTTAATTCTCAGAAATTTCAAAAGAAGAAATACTGCTGGTTTTATCATTACTTAAAGATCAAAGAAATAACTACGTTTTCTTTGTGATTAAATGACCTTAATGCTCAAAACTAAGATATCTTTCATGCTTGATCGCTGATAGTCCTGCATGTAATGAGCTAGGCTTTGGGTCAGTCAGATTTCAGCTTGACCTCTGACCTTTCTTTTGGATGACCTCACGAGGGCATTTTCCCATATTCATAATCCCCAAAACTCTTTCGGAATAAATATAAAGCTGTTAAACTCTCACAAAGTACCTAAAATTTCAAAGACTAAATGAATTAATCTACAGTTAATCTCTATACCAGACATTCCTGCCGCTGCAGTAGTGAAGTTAACTTCTACAGGAGTTTCAGCCATAAATACAATCCTTTGAACTTGCCAAGGCCGGAACCAAATATGTAAATAAATGTAGAACACATCATCTTTATTTATCAGAGGCACGACAGATGTATGGGCCCACCTGGGAATCCAGCCGGCTCTCCAGATGTCCGGGACAGTGTGATCTAGAAGCCAGATCCCAACGAGAAGCAGGATGGGTTTCTAGGAAAACAAAATCAAAATGTACCTCCATCAATTTTACTCCAACTTTCATATTTTAATGCATGTTTGAAGTCGTAATCTTTCATGTTCTGTGAGAACTTTTTATTTTTAAGTCCTGAAGAGCTCAAAAAGAAGAATGGGGGGAAAAAGGCAAAATGATTAAGGCTCAGAGGAAATCACAGGTGCAACATTATAGAACCCTTAAACGTAATCTTAGCATCCGTGAAACTAAACTATCTCACTATACATTTTGTCTTGAGAGACACTTTGAAGAGGAACTGAAACAGTTAAGGTCATTCTGTCAGATGCAGCTTTATGAGGCTGCTCGTGACTGGCAGCTGAGTCGCCCAATAAAAGAGCCGAACACAGAGCCCATCCCCGCATCTCCAAACATTATTTGCTTAAGTAAGTAAAGGTCTCGAAACACCTAGACAAATTGAAACTCAGAAAGCTTCTCTCTAGAGAGCTTTTTATACACCGGTTAAAGATCTGTCATTCAAGAATGATTCGTTCTAAAGTTACAAACCAAAATGACTCATGAGTAACAACTATTTTTAGAGAGTGAATTGTTTTTTTAGTTTTTTACGCATATTGATTATACTATCAAGAGTCCCTTATTGTGTTGTTTTGAACATAGTCCTTCTCTTTTCTTTTCTCCACGTGTGTTTGTTTTGTCTGCTGCGACTTAGTGTTTCAATTAGGTCAGAATTAGGACAATTTCAAAATTAAAGTTTGTCTAGACGTGGGGTGGCCTTAACAAACTACATTTTATCAATATCTGCTTGTTTTTGATCAACCAGAAGCATTATTTTGACATTTAAACTAGCATAGAAACCATATAATTCTTCATTTCAATATAAAACATGTAAAAAGTTACTAAATCATTAATAAAGCCAAAGCACTTTAAGCATTACATGATCAGAAATTAAAGCGTGTATATCAATCTTTTTTAAGATGATGATAATTATTCTGAATCTTACACGATATTTTATATCTATATATTTTATATAGAATCTTACAGATTATTTGTTTTTCTGTAGACTACTTACAGAGAAGTTGACTTCACAATCACTAGATTATAACTTTGTCTACTCAACATTATAGTTTAGTTTTTACTAGGGATTCACCGATACCGGTATCGGTACTCGTTAAAAAGACCCCGATACCAGGGACCGATACCACGCTCTGAGAAATGTCTATGTTTGAGCGGCGTGTAAGGGGTTAATCACAGGCGCTGAGGGCCCCCCCACATACACACTCCAGCTGCAGCTCCGAGCGGGGAGAAGACGAGGAGAGACATGTCAGTGTGTGGAACTATTTCAAATGAATGAAAAAACAATTTTGTTAAAGTGAATTGACAAAACAAAGGCGGACAGCTCAGAGAAATTGAACAGAGGAGGCTCAAAAGGTAGCGCATTTAACACGAGTCATTTAATCAAGAACCTAAAATGCTCTGGAGCCCAGATATGATGCTCCGCCGCTACATGACTGACACGGAGCTGCCTAAAGTACACGACTTCGTGAAAACGAAAAAACATAATTACCCACAACTTGCTGCAAACTTCTTTGGGTTTAGTTTCATCACGAATATTTAGACAAGCAGTGTTAGCCCCGTGTCGCTAATTAATTTACGCCACAATGAGCCGTAATACACCAGCCAGGCTTCATTTATAAGAATTAAGAACTTTTTTTAATAATGATTCATTCTGTAATATGTTCCATACAACATGCTTTTCATTGTAAATAAATTCCAAACTAGTCCCTTGTTTCTTAGTTTTTTAATTATATGACTAAAGCGGTTACCTGTAAATTTAAATCATGTTTTTATTAAGTATCGGCGAGTACTGAAATACAAGTACTCGTACTCGTTTGCCAAAAAAGTGGGATCGGTGCATGCCTAGTTTTTATATTTCATGTATTCCTATTATTTAAAACTAAATAAATACATAATGATGTAGATGTGTAATGTATTAATACATTAATAAGTTAAATGCATACCTTGTTGTCAACTATGTTTCTTAAATTCAGCTATATATTAAAAAATGCTAAATTCTATAAATATATTAATTTAACCTAAATGAACCAAAAATTAACATTTATTGTGAAAACTCTGAAATTTCTCTCAAGAAGCTTCATGCCCCTGAACATGATTATATTTCATGAGTCTGCTTACATAAAATGGCCCAATCTCAAGCGCTTTATGTGAGCTATGAGAAGGGTACTGAGCGAGGTGCATGAGGAAGGGCCCCGGAGCCTAGGAGTGACCCAGGCCGGAGAACCCCGACCCAAGAGAAAGGAGAGGTGAAAGGGTTTTAGCTTTAATCATCAAATGGGAAAAAGCTTAAATAATTTACCAATTATAAGAACGCCAGTTTAACGACATTCATACAGAAACAATTGTTATGAAATTGCATTCAACCAAAATTCCAATTAAATTAAACAAACTCTCACTCTGTGTGTGTATGTATGTATATATATATATATATATATATATATATATATATATATATATATATATATATATATATATATATATATAATACTTTATTAACTGAACTCCCAAAAGTTGTTAAAAACAGTTTGATCCGGTTTCTTTCTGAGCACAATTCTTGAGTAAATAAAAAATTTTTTATATAATTTTTGGTCCAATTGATAACAAACTTGAGCACTTAGACACTTAGACTTTTGTTAGGATCAGCGTTCTCTCTAACAAAGATATTAGTGTCTGCACTAATCAAATGCTGTTTTAACCTCCATGTTATGCGTTACAAAGCCAATGTTTTCCCTTGCTCCGACATGTTTTGGAACAGGAGAAGTCTGAATGTCCACTTGGCTCTGACGTTTTTCAAAGTCCTTCTGTGGCTTCCAAACCCTCGTGTCTCTGGACTGTACTCACACATTCTGTTTATGCTAGGAAGAATGAAGTCAAACACTTGGCCCCTCCTAAATCTGTAAACTACAATTAAGCTAAATTCCAAGTTTATTTCCAAACAGCGTCCTTGTTCCAGACCATGTGAGAGGCTCAAGTCTAAAATTATAACACTTTGGGTCGGACAGCCTTTGGGTCAGCCAATTCCTCTGTCATCCGTCTGTCTCCGAGAACAAGAAGTGCTGTTTTAAACAAACCTGGGACATCCTTCAAGAACTTGATTGAAAACGTGTATTTAGAAATGGTTAGAGCGTCTAACTGAGCTCTAAATGAGTCATCTATAGATGTGAAAGTTTTAGCTGATAGAGAGTAGAGGGTGTGTGATTTACTACAGATTTTTTAAATTCATTTAAAAGAAATGCAGATACATTTTATGTCTGCAAATTGATTTAAAAGAAAAGTTTGACCATCAATGTGTGCATGAACAATGTGAACACAATTCATGGAGTCATGAGTGAAAATAAAAGGCCGACTAAAGATTGACAGGTGCATTAGTCGGTCGAACAATGGGCAAGCTTGTGAATAACAAAATAACAACTGCTTTAGCATAATCAGAAAACCACTTTCTCATAAAATTCATAGTTATACAAACATTTTTAATTCAGAGATTTAAATCAGGCAGAGAGCGGTCAGCTCAGGCCCTTAGGAAGTCAGGGAAATCAATTATTATTTCTTGGACTTAAAATGTTATATATCTTTACAGTATGTGCAAGTGAAGAGGCTTTTTTATTATATATCAAAAAACTGCTTGAAACAACACAGTTTTGATAGTTTTTAAGACAAGAACAGATCATGAAGGCCTTACCAGCATATATATATATATATATAGTATATATAGATATAGTATATAGATATATATATATATATATATATATATATATATATATATATATATATATATATACTATATATATACATATTAGTAGTAAATTATATTTAAAAAGTATAAAATAAAATACAAAAAGAAAAGTTATACACAAATACATAGATATAGATAAAAAATGTACACTGAATTTTAAAGGTGTTTAACAAATTACTTATAGTTACCATATCATGCCCCTTTTAAGTCATTGATAATACTTTTTTGACCCCTGTAAATCATCTCTGCACCCTAACCAACCAACCAATCAAAGGCCAGTATTTATTGTACACTCTTTTGATGTCTTTGAATCACCTAAAGTGTTTTTACTCCGGAAAACAATCTGCTAACTTCCTGTTCCTCCCACTGATTCCACCATGCCCCCTGCTCTATTTTTATGTTGACGCACAGAACTCCAGTCTTTTCTAAGTGTTACGGCCCCTGCCGTTTTGAAGCGTTTCATTTTATTTTCTGTCACCTGCTTGTGGGCGCACCCGTGCGCACTTCTGATTTTTTCCGCAGGTGACTCCAGCTGTCCCCTGATTCGCCAGTTGGGACGCCGATCACCAGCGAGGAGGCGGACCACTTCGGCTCGTTTGCGAATCAGCGGCGGCAGCTGGAGTTGAAAAGGAACGCGCCGACACCTGTTCAGGAGCGAGGGCTCTGCGGAGTCCTTAGCTCACGCGGCGTGGAGAGAGTGGCTCCACTCGGTTGCCGCCCTTTTTGTTTCCTTCCATTGATGGGAGAGCGAGGGCTCTACGGAGTCCTTGACTCATGCGGCGTGGAGAGAGTGGCTCCACTCGGTTGCCGCCCGTTTTGTTCGTTTGTGCTCCTTTTTTGTTTCCTTCCATTGATGGGAGAGCGAGGGCTCTGCGGAGTCCTTAGCTCACGCGGCGTGGAGAGAGTTGTTCCACTCGGTTGCCGCCCGTTTTGTTTGTCCTTGCTCCCTGTGTTTGCTTTCGTTTATGTTGTCATTTGAGTTCACTTCTGTTACCTACCCGGTGTGTCACGTTCGTTGTCTTCTGACTTCCAGGGTCTCAGAGACAGCTTAGAATGTCACGTGACATACATTCTGCACGTAGGATTATTTCTGTTATACACACTAGTTTAGCGGTGTGCGCCAGGTTTGTTTATTGTATAACTTCCTAGTTAGGGTAGATTAGTTCTAGCTTTGTGTATGTTATATAGTTAGCTTAGAATTGTCTGCACTTTCTAGTTAGTTTGTTTTGTTTTACCTGGCATCCCTTAGTCTTTGCCCCTGGAGTGTATGTATTTGTATTTGATTTATTTTACCTTTGGTAACACCAGTTCTGTCCATTAAAGCACATTTGATTTGTCAAGTTATTGTTTGTGTCCTGTTGTTCCTGTTTTCATTTCCGTTCCTCCACCTTTTTGTTACACCCCGACCCTAGACACCACCACCATTTTGGGGTCGTAACACTAAGGAATAAATGAATCCTTTGGTAAGCCAAAAATACTAATGGCTGGGACATCTGTTTTTCAGAAGTTACTGGTTCTTCATTGAGATGAGCTGCAATAACAATTCATCTGATTGGTTAATGTGCGGTGCTTTGCTTTTGGATTCTTGGATTAGGGAACAAATACAAAAAACAGCTGAAAAAGTAAGATTACATGATAAGGCAATTTTAAGCATAGCTGCACATCTATATCTGAATCTCTGAGAATGTTCCACTGATCTCTGATTTGAGGCTGGAGGAAAATAATGATGCCATCTGTCAACTTAATAACTTATATAATCTCCAAAAAAATGTATTAGCATTAAATTTGGCTGTAGATAAGATATGTACCTTTTCAGTACATTACATCAAATGTTGATACTACTTCTAAAAATGTGTGTATAAAAAAGTACAATGTTTTTTTTCTAACCTTTGATTTCTAGCAATTGAAGATAACAGATGGACATAATAAGAAAACAGGTAGCGTTTATACCCTCCTCCCTGTTATAGGTATTTCACTCTGAGCTGTCACCAAAACCTGAGAACCCTGTAAAAGCTCTGATGTGTATTTTAACCTGAAATGCTTCTCGACAGTCAGGAAAATCACAAGATTGATTTGATATCATGTTAAATGCCATAAAAGGAGCCCTTCACTTTTCAGGCAACCAGTTAAACATGATCTATAAATTTACAAACCATGACTAAACCTACATTCATAACTACTAAACTACTAAAATATTAATCACAACCAAATAATAAAACATTTCACTCTTGAACGAATCTTAGCATCCATAATATGTCGATTTACAAGTCGCTTCAATCCCTGAACTCTTTTTATTGACAGTAATTCTTCTAAGCTAACAATTCCCCCACAAAACCCCCGCCTGGCTGGTTCCTCCCCCATCTTGCTGCATCTTCAGGATGACATTCTGCAGGTCATAAGCAGTGCCTAGTTTCCTCCAGAAATGATGCCTG
This sequence comes from Danionella dracula, assembly GCA_900490495.1. NCBI lineage: Eukaryota > Metazoa > Chordata > Actinopteri > Cypriniformes > Danionidae > Danionella > Danionella dracula. Next base: position 1,425,081 of record UELW01000051.1, read on the forward strand.
TAACGGAGGTTAATCTCTAGGGTCACAGGATCTTGTTTCTCTCAGTCAGAGATCTTTAGGAGCTTTTAGGCAAATTCCAGCAGGTTTCCGTGTGAAAACAGGCTCAACTACAAACCCTAGAGGAGTCTTGAGTGGCTGATTTCTTCCATAAAAGCCCTATTTGGATGGGGCTAGTTTTCCAAACGTTCGCGTTACAGTTCTTCTCAGACGATGTCGGTCGTGTCATGTGCTGATTTGGACAGAGTGGTCAGTGTTTTTTACAGGGATACAAGTGCCTGAGTTTGATTTGTGGCCAATGGCGTTCGGTTACATAACTTATCAATGGATTAAATTATTCAGTGAAAATGTTACCGTTTTGTGAATATTTGCCTCACTTACCTCATGTTTTTGGATAGTTGATGAATAACAACAATAACAAAAAAAAAACGTGTCAGCTGTTGTTAAGTGACATTACCATTATCAAAAGGGCATTTGTGGTTTGGTGGATAAGGAGATGGACTTGTGATCTGAAGATCGCCGGTTCGATCCCCAGATCCACAGAGTTGAAGGTGGAGTGAGTGATGAAACACTCGCTCTCCATCTTCGCTCGAGCGAGCACCAGTTTCTCGACTGCTCCCCGGGCCCGCAGCCATGGCTCCCACTGCTCCGGGTGTGTGTTCGCAGTGTGTTTGTTCACTGCTGTGTGTGTGTGTGTACACTGGGATGGGTTACATGCAGAGCACACATTCCAGGTATGGGTCACTCCATATCTAGCCAACTGCTCTCTTTCACATTTTCAATCACTAATAAGCAATATAGGAGGTTAATGTGAATCACAAACAGTTAAGCATCATCCCAAACAGAATTAAATAGATAGCCAGATCTTGAGTGAAGGTCTGGTGTTTCTGGCAGCATTCTTTGGCTACGACCCACCCAGGAAGTCCTTTGTTCGTCATGAAAAGCAACCAATCACCTTTACCTTCGTGTCATGTATATTCAGGCGTGAAATGATGCTATGAAATTGGCCTGAAATGCAACAAGTTATCCAATGTTTAGCTGTTCTTTATAACTACTCATTCTCAGCACACACTGCAGCTCTTTGTCTCAATGATATGGTTGAACTTACTTTCCAAGAGAAAATTAAAATAAATGAGACACTCGCTTCTCGCCGAAATATGGATAAATCCAACCAATAAGTTCGCAATTTCAGGAAGTGCTGCCATTTTATCAAACCAATCAGACGTATAGACAATGCTGCGTGAGCGTGACATCTGAGACTTAGACAAGAGGTAACTTTATAGAAATCTGTACACTGATAAGAAATTGCATTTTGAAAATATATTTTTAATACATTTTGTAAGCCATTTTCATATTCAAATGCAACCCATAAGAGAGCACATTTCACGAGATTAAAATTTAATTTTAGGACTTTAGTCTTCTGTTAATGTTAACCTTTTGTTTTGTGTTTGCATCAAGACTCCCAAAAGTTCCCTAAAGGTTCTCTTACATCGTCAGGAAGGAATTAACGAGACCAAAAGTTCATGTGCATCACGGTCATTCCTGGAGACCTGAGAGCAGGCCGACGGTTGCCCTAGAGATTCATTTACCTTGACCTGGCAACCCACGAGGGCAAAACTAAATTGTGAACGTCTGTTCCACGAGTCCTTTAATCCACTTTAAATCAAAGAGTTTGGCAATCAAAAATGAAATGCAATACTTGTGCTGTAATGCATCTAGGACGCAGCAAGACATGCTTAATCCCATGCAGGTTCATGACGCAATACACATGTGGTACAAACATAAAAAGCTCTGAAGTTTGCACGATGAGGAGACAAACAGAGAGATGTGTAGAATGAATGTAAAGGCGTAGAACACAAAACAACAGAAACAGACGAATAGATTCAAACACTGAAAGAAAGAGAGATAACTGTATAGGCAGAGCGAAAGAAAAGCGAGACATGAAGATAAACTTACTCTTTGAAAGACAGAAACATCCATCAGTGGAACTGACAGCTGTTTCTAAAGAGAAAAAAGCTGACCAGAAGCAGATGGCAGAGACGGTTTAATTATGTATACACACAACATAAATATGTTAATGCCGAAGAGATGTAAAGATTGATTAACATGTAGATAGACAAAAAGATAAATAGAGAACAAATAGATGAACACAGAGAGAAAACAAACAGTAGGTTTTGATTTTATATGAAATACTTATGTACCACATGTTTGAGAGGGGCTTTAAAGGGAGAGATCTGAATCAAATTAACATCTTATGATGACCAGACAATTATTTGGCCTAAAAGAACCACTTCAAACACAAACGTCCAAACAGCTACAGGTTTCCAGACATGAATGGTTTGAATCATTCATTCAGCGCTTTCCTGCCAAACATGAACGCTTCACATCTTTCAGTACTTTCTTCAGGCATTGCGAGACACACTGATGAAATTAGATGAACTCTGAGTTAAAGAAAACAGCTGAACTGAATTGGCCCTGGTATACAAGCAGGTGGCACCCCAAATGACGAAGAGAGCATGTGTGTCATGTTGTCCCCCCCCCCCCCCCCCACCCCGCTGCCTTGCCTCACTGATGAGTCAATTCCAAAGTAATTCCCACGAATGGAGATGCACGTTGCTGTGTGTGGAAGCAATTCCCATGATTGTTTCGTAATCCAAATGTTTAGGTTTGCTTTTTGGGGCCTTGGCCACATTTGAAGTAGACCAAGTAGCCAAACGGTTCAGACCTGAACTGTTTTCTTGGCACCAGTACAAGAACTTCTGAAAGACTCATTTGTTGGTCCTGTTTTTCTTTTGTTCATTACTGTGAATACCTGAGTATACATTTTTAAAAAGTTTTCCTGTCAGTGCACAGCAAAAGACACAATAAAGAGAAATGTTTAATTGTGTTGAAAAAAAAAAAAACTGAAATATTCTCTCATCATGAGATTTTCTATGCATGTCAGGATTCTGCTAAGGACTCATAAGGTAAATTGTTAGAAGCCAAAATATTTCTAATGTGTTAAAGGAGGCATGGCCTGAAAGGGTTAAACTGCAGCAGCTCAATTGCTCTTTACAGAGATGTTTGTGGAATCCCTTGAACGAGAGGGGTCTGATTGATGACGGATCGGATGCAGTAATAGGGGCAGCAATCCATGCCTGCCCAAGCCGTGCACACCCCTAACCTGTTCGTCATTACTATTGGTCAGCTTGAATACTACGTCAACCAACTACTGCGTTCCACAATCAGAAACACTTTACTTGACCTGAAGAGTTATCTATGTTTTTACCATGATTTATGATGTAGATTATGATTTAATCTACATTTTAACTCCCTTGGAGGTAAAGCAGAGCAGTGGTGGATTGATTCCCTCCAGGGTAATTTTGCCGCTGTGGCCCTGCAAGCCACTTCACCCACTTTGCTCTGTATGGATGTGTGTTTGGTGGTGGGGAGGAGGTCGTAGGTGTGAAATGGCAGCCATGTTCTGTCAGACTGCCCCGGACAGCAGAGGGCTACCAAGACAGCTTATCACCACCAGAGTGTGAATGTGGATCTCTGGAAAAGCATTATATACATGGAAGGCATTATTATTATTTTTCATTTATGTAAAATACATGTTTGTCTTTGTCATTTCATGGTTTGTAGTAAATTTATCTGTACCCAAAAAAAATTAAGAGATTGAATTCTCTCACAGGCACAAAAGTAAGTGAACTGGTAAAGTCGAGTTTATGTGGATCAAGGCTATTTGTTTGTTTGATTTTGTGGGTAGCTTAAATGTAGCGGGAAAATATAGAATTACTTAATATGCAAAACAGCACTGATGCAAAAGTAAGTGAGCCCTATTTTGAACTGGTAAATTATATTTTAATCATTCCTATTTGTTTGAAAGTAATTTGTTGGTTGCCAAATCACAGTGAAAAGATTAAATTACTAAAGGCACAAAAGGAAGTGATCCTCAGCCAAGCTGGTAAAATCAAAGATATGTTGATCAAGTTTACTTGTTTGTTTTAAGATAACTGTGTGTGTGTAACTAAAACGTTACACCAAAAAAAAAATACTGTACACGCAAAAGTAAGTAAAAAAAAATCAAAACTGCTTAAGTTAAAGATATGTTCATCTGATTTGTTTTGGAAGTCATTTTATTGGTAGCAGGGGCGATTCTATAATTGAAACAAAAAAAAATTATACTTTGTTAAACATGTGATTGATTAAACTTGCTATTATATTTGCTCATTCAAGAATACTCACCAAAAACAAACGTAATTCCAGGTACACTGCATGAGCCACGACACAAGATTCAGCAGAAACTATGCTCCGAAAAAGGTTGCATGACTGAAAAACTGTTGCATAAAGGACTAAAATAATCGCAGCGTCTGCCCGGCCTTAGTGTACCTGTGCTCTCTGAGCTTCTGTTCAAAGATTTCTCCTGATCCAGTATGCTGATCAGTCCTGTTTGCTGATTTGTAAGTAAACAACACCAAAGGTTGAAGGGCAAATGAGCAACATTAAATCAAAAATAAAAGGTAACATCTCAAGGTAAAACTACTACCCAAGTAGCAAAAACATCTAATTAGATCTCTTTATGAATGTTTTTAGGGACTACTGTGGAGTGGAAATCATCCAAGTCACAGCAGAGCCAATGAATGAAAAAATGTCAAGCAATAAAGGAAATCAGCAAGCTGTGTAGAGGTTTTAAGTTACCAACTAAAGAATGGCTACAACTCAACCGAAAAATGGACAAACATCAAACAGTTCACCAAGAAGCACCAAAAGAATGCTAAAAGATCTAAAGATCAAGCCAAGCATCATCTCTGGAGTCCGCTCTGGGCGCATCTGTGGTAGCTTTACACGCGTCTACAGTCAGACAAAACTGAACGGACATGACATTTATGGGATGGCGTCTAGAAAAAAATTCTGCCAACAAAAAGAACAAAGCTGCTGGTTTAAAATTTAACAGAAGAGTCTGGAGATTTTTGGAGGTTTTCTCTGAAATAAAACTAAATGTCACCTTTGAGATATATTGAGATATATATATTCAAAACAAGGATCTGTCAGGGGTCAACGTGAACCATCAGAAGAAATCTTTCCAGCATCTTTTGAATCAAGGTCAGGAGAATTTAAACCAGTCTAGAAACATACGGATTAACCTTTTACTAGGAAAGTGTTTTAAATAAAGGGAATTTATTGGTTGTTTTGACGAAAAACATACTAGACTTCAAATCTGGTCATCTGTTAACCAGTACTTTAAAACAAACCTTCATCTATGAGATTACATAAAAGGAAAGTTAGGCTCACCCCATTTGATAAGGTACATTTACACACATTGTGACTCTGCATCAAACAACCATCCTTCCGTGTGCACATGTTATATGGCAAGGTCCAACAAAGGTGGACTTAATCAAAATATTTACAAATATATATATATATTTTTAATATTTGGCCAGTGATCCCCAGAAGCAAAAACATCAACATATTCTACTAAAGTCAAGAAAATAGTGAACACCGAGCTCTTCAACTCTTCAACCGAACTGGTTCTCCAGCATATTTAATCCATTTATCCGCTACAGGTACAAAAATAAATGCAATATACGCAGCAAATGACAGACTAAAAGAAAATGGTCCCAAAGACCAAGCCATGACAGTACAGTTCTCAAAATGCAGTTTTAGGAAAAGCAAGTGTCACATAATAATTTTTAGGACATTTTTGAGTGTCACATCATATTGGCCATCTGGCCCCAACTGTTTCTGATTAATTTGCCCCCTCCCTGAGATATAAGCAACCAAAGATCTTCTGCCCATTTGACGATTGAAAGCAAAACCCACTTCCACCACTTAATTTCTGACCTTCCTGGACCAAGGGGCTCCTCCACGAACAGCTCACCAATAATTCTTGCGATACTGGACTAATTCTATAAAAGCGAACTTGTGAAAGTCAAGTTGTTGGAAGTATAATGAATCTTAGCTGTGAACATTTTAACTTAAAGGGCAACGTGCCACACCCGTAATTTTGACATGCAGCATATGAATGCAACAGAACGGCCACAACAGAATGCAAACTAACTTCAGGCTAAGAAAACAAGAAAATTCAGTTCTGAATACAAACGTCAGACACAAATATATGCATAACTAAAAAAAAATATCTAAAGATTGAGGACGATTACATTTGAGAGGCCACATATTACAAAACACAGAATAGCGTATTGTGTAAGGATTATTAGCATTTTGCTTGTAAAATGCAAATTTTATTTGCATTTAAGTAATATTACAATAGTTAATAGCAGATAAAACACATACCTGCAATGCATTGGGATAGAAGTCCTCTCGTATTGGAACCACATTGCCTGAGAAATGCAACTGTATTAATTCTCTGAACTCTCCAGAAAAATATTGCCGCAAATCCAGTTTTGATGTGTCAGTTGTTGATGGCAGAAACATACAGCTGCGACCCATACTGACCTCCAAACTACTGCGCAGACAGGACTATATTAATGTGCCAATTCTCCCCATACGTTACAACCACAAGGGGTCACCCTAGATTTTACAGCTGTTGTTTCAGGAAAAGCAGATCACTTCCTGTTTCCTGTGACTCTGGCTTCCTCCTTTCTGTCACATCATCACTTCCTGTTCCCAAGACCTGGCAACTCTTGATTGGTTGCCTCTGGCTCGTTGGATGTCCCACCCACCTCAGAAACAATTATCACCACTAAAACAACCCTGCCATTCAATAATCCTGCCACTCTAGAGCAGGTTAGCCATGTGGCATGTGTAGTCAGGGTGACAAAGATTGATTAAATCCTAGATACTTTCATATTACACAAAACCCATGATTGGTGCAACCTAATTCTAAAGTCCTAAGTTACTTGTACGCTATGTTGTCACTTCTTTGTAAATAAATTCAAATTCTTTATAGTTTCCTTCACACTTTCTCCTTCACTGTTAGTTCTTGTTATGCTCGGCCCTAGACTAGGCTAGCCTGTACCATGAAGACTTTCTGGGTTGATTTATTTTCATTTTTTGCTCACATGTGTCAAAAAATAAACCCTTTAAATTGAGGGTCTGGATTTCAGACCAAAATATTACAGAAACTACAAAAAGATGAGATTATTCATACGCAATTGAACAGAGTTTAAAATAATGCCCTATGATCTGTTTTTCCAAACCTATTAGAGTTAAACAAACTTGAGTGAACCTAGACAGCCCTTTTCACCCAATTCCAACTCAATGGAGTCCATCCTAATCTGCAGCTAGACATTACTCACTGTGCATTTAATGCTCTGATCAAATCAAATGAGGCAACGGCACAAATGAGACACGTTCCAAACATTTCCAGGTCTGAGTGAGGCTTCGTTCACTTCTGCTGACTCACTGTCTGAGAACACTCAGTTATCCCGGTGACTTCCACCACCACTGAGTCGTTTTTCCACTCTTTTGGTACTTTGCGTGTCAGTATGTCAGGGGTGAATGGATAAAGTCTGAAGGATAAAACAACCAGAACATCCAGTAAGACATGACTGGAACAAAAACTGAAGTTAGCCAGCTTTCAAAATGGATATACTTGATGAGTTGTTCTCATAAATATCTGTCTGGAAATGCAAATGTCAATAGAACAACTTGGTATTGCTGAACTTGGACCTTGTCTTTAATATTTGCATACGGAAAGTGACAGATGAGCTGATAAACTACGCTAAGTTTCATATATAGGTTTTGGTTCATAAAGGAGCATTAGAAGACAAATAAGGTCAAGATGTGTTTGTGTGCACTGAATCTTTGAGTGAATCTATAGTTTAATATTGTTTTCGTAAGAGAGGGATCCCAGTGAAAACATTAGGAATATTTTGAACATGTTTCCTTTTGAAACAATGGCAAGAGAGTTTTAAATCAAATGCTAAATCTAAAACATCACACACTCCTCTTTTTCCAGATCACAGCTTTGCTCCATTTATCTTAGCAGCTTGAAGATGTGCCAAGCTGCAGGCTAAGAAATGTCTCGTACAAACTCTTTCCACTTATTTTATAAAGAGAGAACTCCACAGCGTCCAAATACCTTCTGAGGTGTGTTGCCATCTTCTTTGTTAGCTTAGTTAACTGATTACAGGTCAGTTACCCAGAAAGCCTGCATGATAAAACTATAAAATGTCTTTCACAGGTTTTCTCCCAAGTACTAAATATTTATTTAATTCAATGCCCAATATTTGTAGATGAACAAGTTTGGAGGATATTCTGAAGTCATAGCATGCACAATAAAAGCAGTATACAAAAGTCAGTTAATAAATAAGCACAGCAAAACACTCCAGTCACAACTGAATAAATAATAAATACACATTAAATGCAGTAATAAAATAATGAATAAATACATTCTGGAAGAGTACTGGAAGTATAATTCTGTTCTGGAACAAGAAAAAGTACTGATTTTGTTGTACAAATATTTGGTTTATTGGACACATCTGTGAGTAAGTAACTGACTAAATAAAATTAAATACAAACAAAATTGGAAAGCCAGTACAACAACTTTTAAAAGTATGGAGTTGGGCCGAGAATTTTTCTTTTGCAAAACTAATTAAGACCTTAGTATTTTTGGACATATGAAATAAATGACCAGAACAAAAAAGGATTTACATCATTCTGCAAGTTTTATTAAGAACAAAAAATCGGATTTAACCTGACCAACACAAATGTTTGAACACAGTTTTAAAGCACTGAATGGCTTAAGTGCAGGAATCCATTTGCAAATTATATCACAAAATAAAAGACTTTCCTTTCACAAATGGTGTTAAATACTCATCAAAGTATTCTAGTGACATGGAGTGAATGACAATCAACCTGGCAGTGAATCCAAAGAGAGGAGTGGAGGAGACGATGAAATGAGAAGGATAAATAAGAGTGAATTGATTTATTAAAATCTTTAGTAATTCTGCTGGTGTGGACCATGGCAGTGATTTCGCCTCTGGAGTGAATTTGGGAGCAACTCGGACTCTTTGGTAGACCTAGAAGGCAAATCTGACTGTGATATAGAACCAGAGATGTGTTTTGCCCAAAAATGGCAGATTTGGCACCAGCCTACGCCTGAGAGCCGGCTCTGGCTCTGGGTAGAGTAGCGAGGTGGTTCTGCCCCCAGTGTAGATCAGAGAGGCGGCTCTGCCCCCTAGTGTAAACCTAAGAGGCAGTGTCTCTGAGGTACACCAGGGGTGTGTCTCTGGTCCTGCTGTAGTTCAGAGAAGCCGCTCTGCCACCAGCGTAGATCGAAAAGGTGACGTTGCCCCAGAGTAGACCTGAGAGGCAGCTTTGACCTTGGTGTAGAACCAAAAACAACCATACCAAAAGGAAAAGACAGGTTTAATTTGTATGAGGTTTGATCAAATAATCTATATGAGGAAGAAATGAAAGCTTCAACCAATAGTGTTTGCCAACCCCTTTTGTTCAGTTCTCTTTATCTTTTTTCTTTATCTTTTTTCTACTCAAGGACTTTTAAGGTTGTCTTTTTTTTGCAATATTAAATGTTTCTTGTTCCAGTACAATTTATGTTTCAAATAATTGAAAAAGTAGAATTGTATCAAGCAGCTTTAATTTATTGGAAGTATGTCGAACAAACTAAAGGTTCAATGCCTCGAGTCTGTCTCGGTTTTCTTGTTTTTGTCAAAATACTAGTTTCTCATGTAAAGACTGTGAGAAAGTGAGTTGCAGTGGCGACAGCTCAGATCCGGAGTCTCTCACAAACTCTGTTTCTTAATCTTGAGCCAAGCAGACAGTCAGTCCAAAAATGTGCACAAGGGCAAAATGAACAACCATTGCCAGGAACTTGGTCAGACGAGGAGCATCTTTTGTTGAATGAAGCAACTCCACTGGGTGAAGACAGTCACCAAACAGACTGGACCTCCACTGTGCTGGCTGACTCTCCCCATTCATGATAAAAACACGTTATCATGACATAATGCAAGACATACAGCAGCCTAATCGATGGCTTTCATACCCCTATAATAATCTGAGGCTGTATAAAACATTTTCCAGTTTTAAAACGTATAATCAATTTAAGGATGAAAAGATTGTCCACACAAAGCGCAGCTCTCCTGTTCCATTTGAGTTTATCAGTAAATTCTCCGGAGGCTTGCTCATCATGGATCCCTGACATGTGCTTTTCCTGGCGTGAACCTACTTGCTCTTCTCACAAAGACTGATTATTATTTATGCTTTAATATATTGAGCGTTTTTGGCAGATAAACTGGAAACAGTTATGTTTGGTTGAAAGAATGAAGCCTTGGTTGAGATGAGGCTGTTTCTGTTCTCAGGATACATAACTGACCTCAAGCTTGAGGAAAAGACAAATCAATCCATCCTATTAAATGAGATGTTTTAGCGATTAGAATTTATTTATAGAATTATATTTATAGTTATAATATAGATCTGATAATGCTTATAGATTTTTTGGGGAGGCACTAAAATAGATCTTTAAGATTGTAGCAAACTCACAATTGAAGACCAAGAGATTTTGGGGGTATCACAATCTAACTAAGCAATGTGTTACATTGTGTTTTGGAGATACCTTTTGTCTTTTCCAGGCCAGAGCTGCCACTCATTGGGTCTAAGCTGGTGCCAGAGCTGCCTCTGGGGTCTACGATGGTGCCAGAACTGGGTCAATGCCAGGCTTTACGAGGCAGTTTTCTGGGTGGAGTCAATATCTCAGAATTGCATTGCAAAATATGCAAATTGAGTTAGTCTTTGCAGGGGGTCACTCATATCCGAAGGTTCAGAAAAAAATCACTTTGGCTTTCAAATTAACTGTACAGTAAAAACGCTGCTCTTGTTACGTGTGGACGCATCCTGTAACCGCGTTAAAAAAGCGTGGTTACAAAACAACCGCGTAAGTGTGGACAGGGCCTATCTCTCTTAGCATATCTATTTACAACGTTTGGAGCTTGAGCTGAGCCTGCACAACTAACCAGGGTGCTGGGAGTGGCAAAACAATAGTCACTTTCACAAAATCAAATGGTTCTAGATCAAATTAACAATACACTTTGTTTCATTCGATCATTAAAGTGAAGTGTATAACATGCAGAATACACCATAAACACGGTAATTTTCAATTTTGTTCAAATAGTGAAGGAAAGGCATAGTTGCATGAAAATAATGCAACCAATAGGGTCTCATAAACTAAGACTTGTGTAGATTTCTTATTTAAAGATGCCATATTATCCCTTTAAAATTATTTATAACAAATATTTGACCCCTCTAAAGTATTACTGCACCCTTAATAATCTTCAAAAGCAGTTATTGTAAAAAAAAAACAGATTCACCTCAAATTATTGTGCTCTGCAAAACGATCTGCGTACCTCCTGTTCCTCCCATTGCCACGCTTCCACCACGCCCCCCTGCGAGAAACTTAGGCCCTGTGCACACCCGGCTCTTTAAAATATTTTTTTTTACAAAATAACCGTGTACGTGTGGACAGGGCCTGAGTCACAGTGTATGACCACCTGCTGTTTTCTCTCAGCAAACGAGCCTTTTACAAACATAACAATGAAATAGACCATGAGTCAGTGAAGAGAGTCTGCTGAGTTTTCTGCACACATTGGGAATTGAATGACACTTCGTTAGCTTTAGCCATTAAACTAGCGTTGTACTGTTGAAGAACTACTATATATGTAGCTGAAGTGTGCTGAAAGAAGAGGAAGATATGGAGAGAGACTTGTTTGAAGGAGAGGAGAAAGAAGATTGATGCCGCTCCTCCATTCTCCAGCTGCTGGTGCGCGATCTGAGAACATTTTTAGTAGTAGAGAAAAACTTGAGGTTTTTGCGGTCATCTTAGAGCAGGATGCGCGGATGCTCTGCTTTTCAGTTGGAACAAAGCATAACTCATAAAGCATAAATTTTGCTTTATTTAATAATCCTCTCATTTTGGTCTCTAAAATTTTCAGTGCCGTTTAATTATTCCTTCATCAAAATATCAGGTACTTTATGTTCCTTATATCACCCCTTCTTTTATTCACTATGGTTTACTTCAGAACTACTTCTCTTTAAAAAATGTGGAGTACCATTTACTCCAAAAAAGTGTGAGAAATTTAAAAAAAATTCCCAAGTAAAAACTAACCACGACAACCTGTCGTTTTAATCACACAATCTCAAGTAAAGTTTACTTGGATTCTTCCAATAAATTGTATTGACTCTTTGTATAAATATTTCACCTAAGTAATCTTAAATTAACATTTTATTTAAATTCCTTTACAATTACAATTTTTCATGCTGTATACAGCTCATGGCATACCTTGGAGCTGAAGGTAATTGAGCAGTTGCTTTTCTTACAAGAACTGTCTTGTGGAACAATGTTCCAAGCCAGGAATTGTTAAATTTTTTCTATGAACTTGTGACCCAGCTCGAATATATACATGTTTAAGTGATGCCCCACCCACACCAAACACAACATAACTCTAATAAAGGGTGTCCCAAAAAGTGTCCCCCCAAATTACCCCAGCTTCTTTCCCCACAGAGGTCATGCACAAAACAATTTAACAACAGAGTTATTTTGCTTTAAAGGTGCTCAAATCATTCTTCTATGACGTCACTCTTTGTGCGCTGCTGTCTCGGAGCCAAAGATGATTGCGCATAAATTATATCACTGAACTGAGTAAATTTTACTTGAATTGTTAATTTTTCGCTGTGATTTGAATAGATGGTGAACACTGAGTAAATATTATTTAGGACAGTGTATCTATTTCCCAGCGATGGGTTGTGTCTGGAAGGGCATCCGCCGCGTAAAACATATGCCGAAATAGTTGGTGGTTCATTCCGGAAAAAAGCCGACAAAATAATGGATGGATGAACATTGTATCTAAATTTAGAAATATGTTTTAATAACAATAAATGACAAAGAAACTGTCAGAAATGTACTCAATTAAACATGGCATTTTTAAGTAAAAACACAAAATAGTATTTATTTGTACGTGTACGTATTTATGTATAAATACAGAATATAAGTGTATATTCTCAGGTCATGTGACATAAATGTTTTCTTTAAAGGATTTTGCAATTCTCAATAATGCGAACTTGTATACTATGTGCAATATTTTTCAAAATGTGCAATATTACGGTTTTGGTTTTTTTAACCCACTAAATTTCTATGTTTATTATTATTTATTTTTTTTACCTTAAAACAATACTTACATAAATGTCTTATATGTTTCACTTATCGATCCCTTGGATCCTGCTGGTGTTGTCCTTATCTTATCTCATCTTATCTTATAACACTACTTCTATTTTAAGATTCCCATCTTTTAGACTCCACTGCTGTGCGCACAAGGAAAACAGGCCTCAGAGTGTGAGGTGCCCTCTTTATGACCTCCTGCTCATCCAGCTCAGTTCAGCAACACTCCTGTCTCTTCTAAAAACTCTCTGCTGCTATTTTATTTGCCTATCAACACCTCTGAAGCTCTCACCTCATCAGAGTCTCGGCTTACATCTCAACCTCAAACACCACCAGGCTCCCAAGACGCTGCAGAACGTCTTCCCAGTTTTCTATCGTCTGATAGTAGCAGATAGCAACGACCTTAAACGAGTGTTAACACTCACTGTTCAAGCACCTTCCCTGCGGACCTGTTTCAAGACCTTTAAGAGAAAGCGAGAGTGTTCAGAGAGGTTTTATTCCTGCAGGGGATCGCGCTTGTTGGGATGGAAAGAAAGCACATGTGTTTGTGACAGATTGATAAGGCGAGTGAAAGAGGGCAGATGGAGGAACTAAGTTGATTTGAGCATGTTTACGTTCAAGTTCTGGAGGTTATTGAGTTATTGTGATGGCGCCCTTAAAGAGCGATTGTGTATCAGTGCTCAGGAATCTACTTGAAAACTTTTACGCTGCTCATAATTTAAAGCAGTTAAAGCCATTCAAGCTCCACTAAAACAGTTTGCTACTTTAAACACAGAGCTGTGTTTGTTTTCAGTGTATTTTCTACAACCACAGCCATATTTACCAGTTACAAAACTATAAAAGGGAGCATTAAACAGGCGAGAATAGGGTGATATAGAGAAACGGTAATGTAGAGTGACAAGAAACAACCTTTTTACACAATATTCATAAAAAATAGAGGATATTTTAAGAAGAATTTAGCTTGAAAACAGCACAACTTCCAAGAAACAAACATAAACATTAAAAAATAGGTCTAGAGTTATTTCTTGTCAATGTTGAGTGTTACTTTCATTAGCTGGAGATGAAGAAAAACCAATACATGGATTGGAAGATATTTGGATTTGGTTAAAACAACTATAGTAATTTCTAAACGCTTCAGTCGCTGTCCAGTTAGAGACAGTCCGTGTAATTAAGAATACAATCTCAAAGCAAAATTTAATTAATTAAAAAAATTAACAATCCTCTTCTAAACAAGTGATTATTTGTGAATAACTAGAATATAAACCCATCCATCTTCATGTCGGCTTTCTTCCCTTTCGGGGTCGCCACAGCGGAATGAACCGCCAACTCCTCTGGCATATGTTTTACGCAGCGGATGCCCTTCCAGCAACAACCCTTCGCTGGGAAACATTCACACACACTCATACTCTATGGACAATTGTTTTTTCTCAATTCACTTATACCGCATGTCTTTGGACTTGTGGGGAAACCGGAGCAAACCCACGCGATCACAGGGAGAACATGAGAACTCCACACAGAAATGCCAACCGACCCAGCCGAGGCTCGAACCAGCAACCTTCTTGCTGTGAGACGACCGTGCTACCCACTGCGCCACCGCGCCAAGTTTATATATTACAGTAGACAAAAATAACTAAAAGCATAATGAAGCATAGTTAACTTCATAACTTGGAATAACACAGATACATTTAAGTAAAGTTTTAACATAAACCTACATACCAATAATATTCCAGAGAAACAATAACTTTAACACATGGCAATCAGTCACATTAACTAACTGCTTTATAGCGTTGTTTTCCAGCACACATAGTGCGCATGCGCTGCAGCAGTGGGTCCCAGATGCATTGCATCTCTGTGAGTGCGTTGATTGTTTAGGCACCAGATCTATTTTTTGATGCACTGCACGCACTGCAAAAATGCACATACATTGTCAAAGTCAGATTTTTGCTTAATTTGGGCAAATAAAAAAAGTTGCTATTTTAAACGAATGAATACACAATTTTTAAGTTTTAGGTGTATCTAAAGTGTCCTCACAATGAAAACAAGTGCTTTTAGTTAAAAGACAGAAATGTGAATTATATATATATATATATGGTGTTGGTTCAGGAAGTGACTTCACACACAGGACCCCAAACAGATGTTGCTAACAGCTGCGATGGACGAGACTCGCCTCATCCTCAAAATTCAGAAACAAAAAGTAATTCTGATTCCCAAAACGCTTTTTATAAAGACTTCAAGTTAATTTACATAAAGTTAGAACATATGTTGCTCTTGTAACATTTGGGTATTGATTAATTTACCATTTATTTAACCCTTGTGTGGCATTCGGGTCAAATAGAAATTTACAAGAATAAAAATGTTACAAGTGTATATTCTTTTCTAGTAGGGACTGGTTGCAATAATTCAAGATATATTGTTTGAATTTGAGATAAGTGATATATGTTGATGTGTTATGGAGTAAAATTTTGTTTTTAAATTGGCAATACCCCACAAAGGTTAAGTGTTTTAATTATATCTATACTCTATTGGTTATTACTCTATTAAGTTTTTATGTGCTGATTTTGTTTTACAACGTAACGTGAGCAATTGTATTTTCATTTTTTATGGGCAAACATATTTTATTTTATGTGTCCCATCAGGCTTTTACATCAGCAATGCTCATGATAGGCTAAAATAAGTAATGAATGGAAAATAAGAGTTTAAATTAATCATAAAAACCATTAAGTATGTTCAACAAAGACATACACGTGTTTAATCAAGAAAGCATTAAGAATCTGTCAACGCACTGGCTGAAAACGTGTTCTGTGTGAAAGCAGAAGAGCTGCGTGCTCCGTAGATGTGCTACTCGTGATGCAGATGCTGATGTCACGATCACCGAGGCAGTATAAATCCGACATTAGACTGAAGCTGGTCCTGCACTTATGACGTCAGCATCTCCCTCTTTCTCTTTTTTGTTGTTTTACAGTATGTATTTGTTGGTATTCAGCTTGTTGGTGTATTACTGCCTCCTTATGCTCTGGAGTGTGCATCAGAGTTGACTTTACCTTGCTCTAACTGTTAAATAATTCTAAAATAAATTCCTGCTTCTTTAAGAAACATCTTCATTATTCTTAAGATTTGTGTTTTCTTTCCCTAATGTCTCTGACAACATACATTTTTCCACAGTTTATTTTTCATGACTCTTTGTACAATAAACCTTGCAAGTTTCTATTATGTGCTCTATCGTTTCCTCCATCCGAGTTTTTCTAGTATCTTTAGATACGTGTTTAGCGAACTATGTTTATGTACAGCCTCATCTTTTATGGCTCCCACACTCATTCTGTTGTTCTATAATTACTTTTGGTTTAAAAAAAAGAAAATTGTGCCATTTTTTTGCAAGTATTGTTTTACTTTTTCCCAAACTACATTTTCTTTGGTTTTACTTTATTTATTTTGAATGTATGTTTTTCTTTGATGATGTCATCAATCAATGAAAGTTCTCTTAAAGGAGCAAGTGCTTATGAATTTTACTCATAACAACACAGAGTTTGCATGTTTCTTTCTCTAATTCCTCTTTTCAAAATTATGAATATAACAAATTTTGTCCATAGGATTGAATAAGAGAGTCATTTATGAATGCAGACCTGCAACTGACTAGAGAGCTGCCTAGGGCATACCCTTGTCAAGTATTAACTTTTTATGCACTTTTGAATGAATATAGAATATCAAAATTGATTTAGATTTAGTTTTAGGACCATAAAGACAGTGGCAATGCAAGAAGGCTGGTTCTTTAGTTTTTTCCTTAAAGGTGACATTTTGTGTAAATTCAACTTTTCTGAAAATTATCTCATGTTTTATTGTTGTTCCATCATCAAAAACATTGGCTTAAGTCATATTCAGATTGTTTCCTTCGTGTTTGTTTAACCCTATTTTCTTTTTCTGGGAGCTCCAAATGGCTTGACGGCCGTAACAATCATCACAGCACCTCACCACTGACCAATCAGATGCAGCTCATTTTTATTTATGTATTTATTTAATTTTTTTCATTTTTTCTCATTAAAAGCAGAGCAGAGTGCCGTCTGACCCGGACGTGTTACAAAAACAAACCAAAAAATACACAAGTTTTCCAAAAAATGATAGATTTTGTGTGTTCCAAAAAGCACACCTGAGCAGCCCTTCTCTTCGGCCTATTTTTTTAAACAAAGCATAATTCGATAGAGGACTTCTAAAAAGGCTGGCTCTGAAAAGACATTTTTCCGACTTTCTGATGATCAATGTGGCAGTGGGAGGTGTGCAGGGGTAAATGTAGCACTTTGTGGAGCCCAACAACAATCTGAAGGGATGCAAAGACTTTGTTTAAGATAAATACTGCACAATATAACACCTTTAACGAAAAAGCACAGCGAGTTGGAGCATGCCATTCCTAGCTATTAAAGGCCACCGAGATAAAGCAAAGTTTAGGCTAAATCTGCTCATTTATAAAGGACATTTAAGGTAAAAGAAATGTTTTTCGTGGAAGTCTACAGTCTAAACTTTCACGACAACAGGAGGGCTTTAAAAGAAAGAACATTTGAGTTTGAACTGATGAAATTAATCAGTTGTTTTTAGATTGATATCTCAGTGACTTCTGATTGCCCTGAAATCAACGAGCTGACAGGGAAATTCACACCTCTCAAACTAAACAGAGCGCGGCTGAAGCTCAGTCTCATCGTTTTATCTATGAACAGACACTCTGATTATATTACAAACAGTTAAGGTCACACAGCATTTACAGAAAGATATCTATATTTATTTAATTGCTTTTAATGAATAGCTGGACATGATAACTGTTAAAACGAACTAAAGGATATCGATGGGTTGTGCGGTTATGGTTTGACTCTGTGCGTTCTTTACGCTATTATTGAGGCTCAAGCCAGGTGCAGTCTTTTAATAAAGGAACCTTTTGTTTCCGTTAGGATTATTACTATATATTTCGTCTCTCATGACTAAATTGGCTGTTTTGGTGGCCTTAACAGTCTCAAATCTCTGAAACTTGACATGCAGGTAGGAATCGATGGTGTTCAGAAATGGGGCAGAAGATGAAGTCAGATGATAATAGTTACATGCCAAGCTCTATTAAAGCATCAACCACTCTTCAAAGTGTCAAAAGCTCCCCGCAGCTCCCTGTTATATATATATATATATATATATATATATATATATATATATATATATATATATATTAGATACACGTTTTCACACATTTGATCTATAAGAGAGCAGGACAGCCCGAGAAATTTTAAGTTTACTTCTTTAGTTTGGTGCAAATTGAGATATGAAAAAATATTTATATGAAAAACCAAGCTCTTTAAAGTTATTCTTAATTTTGGAGCATTTAAAGGTAAAAAGTCTGGGTCTTAAACATTACTGACATTGACACTTATTTCACTGAGAGTTTTATGTTTAAAATGTAAACAGGTAAAACAAGTTGTGAATTTTCAGGTTAAATGCTTAAAAATGTTCAAGTAAACAGTGTTCAGGAGCAGGATATAAACATTAAAATTGATTTAGCTGAATTTAATTTTTAAAAATGTAAGTATGAATATAATGGTTTATTTTCATCCATCTTCATGTCGGCTTTCTTCCCTTTCGGGGTCTCCACAGCAGAATGAACCGCCAACTCCTCTGGCACATGTTTTATGTGGCGGATGCCCTTCCAGCCACAACCCATCGCTGGGAAACATTCACACACTCATTCACTCTTTAACACTATGGACAATTGTTCTTACTCAATTCACTTATTCCGCATGTCTTTGGACTTGTGGGGAAACCGGAGCACCCGGAGAAAACCCACGCGATCACGAGGAGAACATGCAAACTCCACACAGAAATGCCAACCGACCCAGCCGAGGCTCGAATCAGCGACCTTTTTGCTGTGAGACAACCGTGCTACCCACTGTGCCACCGTGACGCTATGGTTTATTTTATTAATTGCAAATCTATTTTATTATTTATTTGTTTTTACTTTTGTAGAACAAGAAAACACATTTTTTTATTATTCTGAAAATCTTTTATAAACAATAACCCTTTTTGTATTTTTAATCCAAAAAAAAAATTCGGATTAAGTGAAGAAATAAAACATTGAATATCTCACCTTTTGAGTTTATAATTACGATGGTTTGGATCTGTTAAGAATTGATGATGAATATTCTATGGTTTCTAAACTGACTTAAATGTCAAAATGCTGCTGAATAACGCCTCTGCTTCATCTGCCCGGCCCCAAAGTGCTGCTTGCACCTATATTACACACAACAAATAGAAATTTACCATCTGACGTGAAATTGTGTAAAAAAATTTAAGTCAACAGCGGTTGTTTGAGGTTTCTATGAAGGTGTAAACATTTGTGCTGGGAACAAAAAAAGAAATGGTTGAAAACATTTTTTTTTTCTAAACACACAACTGATGTTCTAGACGCAATATGAGCTTTGGATAAAATGCTGAAACATGTGCAAACAACAAAGTTATAAGAGGCCGGGGGTTAACAAAGCTGTCTAAACACTTATTTGATCAAAGTTTTATCTGGAACCTAGTCACAAAATCCTAACTCATCTGAAAGTTTGAGATTCAAAATTGGATGTTGTGTTGTCCGTTTAGTTCCATCTCTGAAAATAACATTTTGGAGATCAACAAGGAAACCTATGTCATTTTTAGCACACTGTTTTCATATAAACAGGCTGGACGTCTTGCAAAGAGATCCTGAAAGCTAAGCAGACGGCACAGGTTTCTTGTTTTTACTTTCAATATTTTCCTTCCACATACCCAGAGCTAACTCAAACAAAAGGCTTCAAATTAGATTAAATCAGGATAATGACATCGATAGCGCCGACTCGATCCAACTTGAAGAGGTCAAAGATTTTATAACTGAACTGAGTCTCAGCAATGAATGCAAAAAGACTGAAACTCATGGTGCCATGCCAGAACGGGCTCAACTTGAACTCTGTCCTCCGTCAGAGGACCTGATGTGCCAAATAAGGTCCATCTGGATTATTTGTTGGCTATATTAATTATTAAGCAGCTGTTCTACGTGGGCAGTGTGTTCTATGGGAAATTTACAGAGGAAAGATTGGTGCAATAGTGTGGACAGTGCAGGTGCAGGGCCTCTCAGGAGCCATTACAACAGTGTTTTCGGTTTCTGCTCAAGACTACTGTAGATTTGCACCGATTCTCCATCGCTACGGGACGTCAGAAAAGAATGCTAAGGATAGCAACATGCTAAGGGACTGGAGGCAGCAGAGGAGCTATTAATGCTAGCCATTATCAGTAGTTTATCTTCATTGCTTTTGGCTGCGGTCAGACAACTGGAGACTAGTCCGAAGTTGCTTTTTAGATTCAGAGAAGATCTTGTTACACTGTTGGCAGAAGAAAATGTGGTTTAGTGAACGCCAACAGTTAAGTTGGCAAATATCTCTATGATATGGTCACTGAAAACTCAATTATTCAATTGTTGAACTCATGCGCTGTGAACTGTTTAGAGTTATGTTTAAGAGGGACTAAACCTCAAAGCCTCATCATGACTAGAACATTGAGAAACAAAATAAGAATTTGCAAACGAAATGCTTTTGAATAATAAAGACATCTGAAAGCGGAGATCTTCACAGGCCTTTAAATCTTCATGCATTAACGATTAATAAATGTTAAAATCTCTGCATTAAAGGCAACTTTTCAAAAACCATGGTCAATTAACTGGAGATAAAACAACTTTTTTTCAAGCTGTTTGCCAGCTATGGTGTCCGACTGTGTAGAATATGGACGTAGTGTGCTGTAATGTAGAATTCTGATATAGCTAAAAAGAGGCATAGCCAGCCGTGAAAGTGTGTCATCAGATTCATTCAGATATTTTTTTTTACAGAAACAGTGTGGACCAGTTTAGTTTAGTGGTCCTTCCTCACAAGAATCATTTGATGATTACAAACCAATATATTTTTAAGTGATCTTCTATACGCTGTAAAAAAAATAAATGAAATGAATGTGTAAAACTGAGAAAGTACTAGCAAAAAATCATCTATAGAATTTTTTTTTTTATTCGCTTGGTTAAAAGAAGCAATTCCATAACTTAACATTTGTATAGTTCGTTGATCCTACACAGCATCTATTAGTTAGTGGAGATTTTTGTATTTTATAACATTAGGAATACAATTTTGAATGAGTGCTTGTACATTTCACCATGAGTGGGGTTACAATCCACGTCAGATGAGCACCTGAGCCCGGAGACCAGTGCACTACATGGGAAATATTGAAAACACATGGTTTGACATTCCTGTAACACATAAATACATAGTATACAACTCATCAGAATCACTTGAGTAAGTTTACTAACTTAACACAGAGATTATTTAGACAGAAATATGTAATTGAACCATGTTTTATAAGTAAACAAGAACACGCTTTACCTTCTCCACTGATCAACTGAAAGAAGGAAAAAAACCAAACAGTATGAGTATGGCAAATAATAATATTGTTTATAATAATAATGCGCTTTTTCAGAGCTCAAAGATGCTTTACAATGTTTAGAGCATTATTCATCCACTCCACATTCACTCTCTGGTGGTGATAAGCTACCTTGGTAGCCCTCAGCTGCCCTGGGGTAGTCTGACAGGACGTGGCTGCCATTCCGAGCCTACAGCCTCCAGCCCACCACCAAACACCCCCCACCAGTCACTCACATCCACCAAACACACTCCACCAAACACCCCCCACCAGTCACTCACATCCATCAAACACCCCCCACCAGTCACTCACATCCACCAAACACCCCCCACCAGTCACTCACATCCACCAAACACCCCCCACCAGTCACTAACATCCACCAAACACACTCCATCAGTCACACTCATCCATACAGGGCAATGTGGGTGAAGTAGCTTTCCCAGGATCACAACGGCAGAATGGACCTAGCGGAGATCGAACCTCCAGGTTACAGGACAACCAACTCCACCACTGCGCCATCCATCCACCCCACAACACATCAGAGTCACACCTGTTCAGATTCACACCTGGCATCTTTTCAATCAGCAGATCTTGGAATGCAAAGTGAGTTTAGAAACTCATTTAAAACCCTATCAATCTAAAAACAAAGTTATAGAATAAATTTTTTATCTGGGGTTTTTCAGTATAGAACTGGTCTGCTGATTAACAATTGCATGTCAGTTAACAATGAATAATGCAATTACATTAACATTTGACAGTTGGGGACCTTTAGCTTTAAAATTGAGATTCCATATGAAGTCAAATTGAAAAGTTCAGCTTAAATCCTCACTTTACTTCATGGCCTTTTTTCTGTGCATCCACGTCATTCAATTTCTATGCAAATATGCCGTGCACACAGAGTGGGTGAAAGACTCGACAGGCATGACCTTCTCTATATGTCAGTGTGGGGCCCAGCTTCATCCATTAGTGTGGCCAAGACTAACCTTTACACCATTATCGAAAACACCGCATCCTTCTCAACTGATCAAAATCAGGGATCACTTCAACAGCAGCAATGACACGTGGAGTGGTATCGCTTGCTGTAAATCCCTCCAAGCACTCTGGTCCAGATATCAACCCCCGCCGAGAGCTTTTGAAATATTCTTACCATCTCCCACATGTTTTCACAGAAAACTCCAACATTTTCCCAATTCATGCTATTGTCTCAACATGCTTTCAATGTACCCTTAATGTTAAAAACGAATCCCACACATATTCACTTTACCGATTTAATAGTTCTTTCCGAGGTCGGATGGGGTTCATGTTTCTGGGCTTCTGTTCCAGTGACTATCTCTGTAAACTGTACATAAAAATCACATTCTGTACAGAACTGTACATTAAAGTTTGTGCTCTGATATTATCAGGGACAAAAGCCGAATGGGAAAGTATCCAAATATTTATGGAAGAAGACAAGCAAACTTTCCCTATGATTACTGTAAAGAAGAGGTTATTGAACTGGTAGACCAGACAACATCGAGAAACATCCTTCCATCCATCTTCTTGTTGGTTTTGTCCCTTTCGGGGTCGCCACAGCGGAATGAACCGCCAACTCCTCTGGCATATGTTTTATGCAGCAGATGCCCTTCCAGCCGCAACCCATTGCTGGGAAACATCCACACACACTCAAACATAGACAATTGTGTTTACCCAATTCCCTTGCACCGCATGTCTTTGGACTTGTTGGGGGAAACCGGGGCACCCGGAGTAAACTCACAAAATCACAAGGAGAACAGAAACGCCAACTGACCCAGCTGAGGCTTGAACCAGGGACCTTCTTGCTGTGAGACGACGTGTTATCCACTGCACCAGTATAAACAAACAGATATAATTACATATAAAAGAGTCTAAACTTCAAGAGCGATTTTAGAGAAAATATTTCCAGGGAAACAACTATCGGTGGAAGGTGAGTGCTTTGAAGTGAGGTATTTATAAAGCAATCCAAGATGGCCACTATTGAATAATCAACACTAAGAAAGCTATAAATCAAGTGATGCGGGTCTTTGATAATTCATCTTAGTCGAGTGCGCATTAGCAATCTTGTTAGATGATGCTTGCGGATCTCAAAGATACCATCAAAATGTACAAGACATCATTCAAGAAATCATGCCTTATATGTAGTTTGCACCCTGATCCATTTTTGGCAGTTTATGAAAAGAAATGTACAACTCCTCAAAAGAAAACATGAAAAAAAAAGTTTATTTAATTCTGTAAAAATTTAATTCAGGTTTCATCAACCACAACAGTATTCAAGTGGTAAACTGAACCAAAATTGATTCTCTTGAAGAAAAACTGCTGCGCTGTTATAAACTGTGTTTATAGAAAAGACTGCATGTGGTTTCAGAGCTGGTTACCGATCTACTACATGAAAGCTAATATCTTTTAAACTTAATTTTCAACCAGTCTTGTTAATTTTATCATGAGGTTAATACCATCGGACATGCACAGTAGCATATGTGAAGAGTTCAACTTTCAAATTGAATCTCTGCCACAGAATCATATGAGATCCCTGCGGAGAGCGAGGGGAACTTAAGAACCTCACATTTTGACTTGTGTCATGTGACCTTAAAGCAACCATGCTGTAAAGTTTATAATTCCTACTAATAAAATACAGTTCGAGATTTTCCTGTTTTGTCTACTTTCTCGGCGCGGTGCCTCCCTGTGTTTTCATCACCAGGTAATAATTTGAAGCGTTCCCTCTTCTCCCCTCAGTAACGTTTTCACTATGGCTTGGAAACATTCTGCGTAAATGAAAGATGATTATGAAAGGAAAGCAATTTCCACTATTTTGTGTAGAACTTTTAACCCATGCAAAACTAAAAACAGAGTTATTAAACCTAATGATTTGTTTGTGTCTAAGCGTGTGGCGCTGTCAGGACAAGTCCTCATGACACGGGTGACTTGGAAAGAAAAGAAACACATGTAGACGCCACATAGACAGCTACAAAGCAGCTAAGTTACAGTAAATCTGTAACCACGTATGACTGCATTCGCATCAAGGTATTGCAGCACTCTTGTCACCTATTTCAATGTTTTTTCTGGTTTTGAGGATTTTAACTCCACTGGGAACATGTTACATTCAGGGTTTCCAGCTTTTGTGTTGATAAATAAGCCAGGCCTTACATGTGCCAGGATCTTTGTTTATAAGCGGCTGCAGAAGAACATCTGATGCATTTTCAGTTAAGGCCGAAGTAGAGGTTTGTATCCAAAATATCTACTCAAGTAAAAATAAAAGTACTTGTACAAATATTTACTCAAGTAAGAGTAAAAGTAACTCCCAAAGGATTTACGTGAGTAGGAGTAAAACAAGGTATAGAAGCAACATTTACTCAAGTACTTAGTTACTAGTTACTTCTGATCTGAACGTTACGAAGCAAAAACACAGCTATTACATAGTATTTCCTAGAGATTACTTTTGTGTTGTCCTAAGTGGAAAATAATGTTTAGTCGATTACAAACTATAATCAAACCTTCATTACAAAGGTGATACGCGCAATAAAAAGATGTTTTGCATCTCTACTGTCACATTTTACAGAGTATGTGTGCTGTGAAATCCACATTTATCCGCACAGCGCCCTCTGTCTGCAGCATGATGTGTGTGCGTGTATGACATCAGCGCGCTACAGTCTGCAGCGAGGACACTCTCCATCTGCCATTGTCGACTCGAGGAGCTGCAAACTCTTGTCGTCAGCCTCTTCAACATCTCACGATGCTTGACGTCAAAAATAGCTTATGTCCCTAATATTTGTAACAGTAGAATGCAGCTGAAATGTAACTAAGATGTAAGGAAGTAAAAGGACACATTTTTCCCCAAATATTTACCTGAGTGAATGGTTATAAAGTTGCGATTACCAAACATGTGTGTACTGCATAGAAAGACTTAATAATTCCTTCAATTTAAATAGCACTTTTTCAGATGCTCTACAAATTTCAGAGCATTATTCACTCACTCCATATTCACACGCTTATGAGTAATTATGGATGGATTTGTTTATCAAAGATCTGTATACAGACTGAGACTTCGATAACGCGAGGAGCGTCACTGATTAAATGCAAGAAATTATTCACTCGTTTGCTTTTCCTGGCACTCCACCCAGAACTCCACCCGGTACTATTGCTGGTTTCTGGGTTTCCCTCTCAAGGCTACTCTAGGAAGGCCCTGATTGGTTGGTGCAGCCAACCAATGGGTGGGTGATGAAGTAAAAAAATTTGGGCTTCCTCTATGTATGTATATGATAACGACCACACATTTCGTCAGCTTCCGTGCACTACTTGGTGCACTAGTAGTCGTCCAACACACTCCACCTTCTACACACAGATTCCTAGCCATTGACTTACTTTACCCCAGTAGTGTAAAGTAACAAACTATAAATTATCTGTAATTGAGTAGGTTTTTTTCAGAAATTATACTTTAGTACATACTTTTACTTTTAATTGAGTACTGCTTTTTTGAGCACTGTTTTTACTGCTTCATCTGTAATTTTGCTGCTCTATTTTCTTCACACTGAAGTCACTACTTTTATTTATGATCTGTAGAACTGTAGTAGGCGGATTAAAATAAGCTTACTGGGTGAGCTGTCCAAGGAAGGCCCCTGGAGCCAGGAGAGTGGCTTGGGAACGCCCCCACCCTGCTGGATGGAATGAAGATCACATTGGTGAAGGAGGTTTTTTTATAGTCAACGAGAAAAGTTAGTCTAGATGCTTTTATCCTTAGCGAATGCGCTTAACAAGAGATGTTGATTAGTTATAAGATATTTAAATTTACTTATATAGCACTTGCAAAACTCCATTATCTCCATGCACACTCTCATGTCTTAATCCCAACAGGAAATAGAGCAGAATAAGAAGTTTATGAAGAAAACAGACATTGAAAAGCTCATCATGCTGGTGTCGACCATCAGAAGATGTTTGATAAAGTGCACAAGGATTATAAAAACACAAACAAAAGGGAAGAAGTATGGCGTGACGTTGCCGTGGAATTAGGGGTCGATACTAATTATTACTTCTTGTACTTTTGTTAATCCTGGAGAGTCAATTTCTTACAAGAAAAGAGGAACCAAGGTATTCACCCTCACATCACACTCATTGGTGATATGATTGGCGCTGCTGCTAATGTTTTTTTTTTTGGTTTGTTTGTTTTGGTGGTGAGGCTTGGATGCGTTAGTGGTAGCATTTCATACTGGGGTTGTTTGGAAACAGTTTGAGCAGTCTGGTTTGAGGGGATGCATCCTCAAATCTCCATGAAGTGTGTGTAGCTGTTCTATGACCACACAGCCAATAGGGGAGGGCTATACTGTTACACCACACCAGCAGAGGAAACCCTCACCTGAATATTGACTGGCTTCACTTCCTCTGCTATAACTTCCTGTTTGACGGCCATTAAAGCATGGCCAGGGCCAAACATTCTTTGCGAAGTATCGCCAGTTCTGCTGCCTTACCGAGCGTTCCATGTTGACTCGTTTGGATTACCACGTGTATAACTTTTTTGCATTACCCCTGTGTGTTATTGCTGGTTGGATTGTTTGTTAAGTTTACTGATCTGTTTTCTCATTAAACTTCTGCAAATGGATTTCAACACAGCTTCAGCCTCCACATCCTTACATATACAAATAAAACAGTCTTGCCATCTGTTGGGGCTAGGGTATTCGCTATTCACTGTCTTAATTCATGTTGCCGGCATGCATTGAGTAAATCAAACATAAAAACATTTCTAACTTTAATGTAACTTTCACGAAAATGTATTCAGCTACAAGGTGCTTAAAACTCAAAATCACTACAAAAAAGTGTCTTTCTATCTGGCTGTCTCAAAATTTTATTATTTATTAAGTTTCTTAACATATTGTCTATTGTATTGAGCTCTACTTCCAGAAGACAAAACTGAAAGTTCACAATAAGAATCACTTAAATTAACAACAAAATATTGTCTGTGTAACACCTGCAGAAGTTTGGTTTGTGTTAACAGAAAAACTAGAAATCTTCTGATTTGAGAATGACAAAAAGCTGTGCTGGCGTCACGGTGGCGCAGTGGGTAGCACGGTCGTCTCACAGCAAGAAGGTCGCTGGTTCTAGGCTCGGCTGGGGCAGGTGGCATTTCTGTGTGGAGTTTGCATGTTCTCCTCGTGATCGCGTGGGTTTTCTCCGGGTGCTCCGGTTTCCCCACAAGTCCAAAGACATGTGGAATAAGTGAATTGAATAAGAACGATTGCCCATAGTGTTAAAGTGTGAATGTGTGTGTGAATGTTTCCCAGCGATGGGTTGCGGCAGGGAAGGGCATCCGCTGCGTAAAACATATGCCAGAGAGTTGGCGGTTCATTCCGCTGTGGCGACCCCGAAAGGGAATAAAGCCGACATGAAGATGAATGAATGAATGAAAAAGCTGTGCTAGTGGTGGCAGGTTGAAATAACAAAACAAACTGAAAAGACAACTCAAGCAACCAGAATTCGATTTGCTTGGAAAAGGGGAAAAAGTTATCCATTTATAAATTAAAACAAACATACCAATTAATTGTGAAAAGTCAAAATCCAACATATTGAATGATAATAGTGAAGGGTTGAAAAAGCAAAACTGAAACTGTGAAAATATAAAAGGGCCGCACGCGTACAGCCACATGAAAAAGCAGCCGAGGGCTGGGACCTCTTCTGGAAGATTAAAAGGGCTTTTTCACATTCTGCAGCGGAGCGCAGGGTAGAAGGGCCACAGAGACGATCTCATTACAGACTAACACAGAGCAGCTGCCCTCCTCGCACCAGTTTCTTTTTATTATTTTCCAGACGTTCGCAATGCGCGGTTTAAGTGTTTTAAATCAGACACTTCTCTGGAGGCAATCTGATTTATTTTATTGTCCCTCAAGTGTTCCACTCACTGTCTGACCTCTGATGACCTTTCAGCTCCCCTGTTGCTAAGGCAACACTCTTAGTTCCCGACCATTACCCTAGGTCTGTTTTCCCATGACGTATGGAGGACTTTTAATGTAAAAACTCTGAAACATATGAGAACGAAACTGCTTTTCCAATTGCTCAACTCTTTTATATGATCTTGGAGATTCTTTCTAGTATAAACAATCAAAGAGATGTGGATGAAGTATTTTCAGCACGTGTTTTGAGAACATATATATTTTTAGGGGATCAGTAAGGGGTGTACATGAGATACGAGGCGTCAAAAGCTGCAGATACGTTGACTGGATCGGGTATTTGTGTATGGGAAACGGCAGCAGTTGTAACTCAGAGATCCGGAGAGGGAATCTCCAATGAAGGTGATGTCCAAGCCAAATACACCTCATGACATCCAAAAATGAGTCAACATTGAATCCAAATGGATCCTTTGTACTCCCCCAACAAATAAAACCGGTGTTAAAGTGGACAATTTGTCAGTTGTGTGAATTTTTCAGTTTGTTTTCATTATAAACAACATAACTTCCTCTGCCTTTGGAACAACTTTAATCATTTAACAAAGCATCCGTGTTTCCAATGTTCAGTTGATACAATTTCTATTATGAAAAGCTGAGATAGACTTTGACGGTGTAACAGATTGCATATTGTCTCTCCCCTAATGTAAGTCGCTGTGGACAAAAGCGTCTGCCAAATGCATACATGTAAATGTTAATTTGACATGATTTCCTTCCTGCAAGATAACTCACTCCAAAGTCAAAATGTATCATAACAATTTAGGGATACGAACAATTTTATTTAGTAAAAATACATAACATAAACAATGCAGTGTTACATTATGAGAACAGTGTTGTCCTGTTTAAAACAACCATGTGGAATTTTGATGAAAATAAGTTTAGGGAAGAGCAAAATATGCTTTGAGGGAAACGTACATGTAATGTTAATGAGCACAGAAAGCGATCAGATTTCATTTCAAGAAATCAGAATTGAGCATTAGGAAGCCTTACAAAAAGTCTCTCAATGCTTACTAGCAACTTAACAAGTTTAATCTGGATAAGAAACTATACATCAGAGCACAAAGAAAACCATGGAACTTGTAAAGGCAAAACAATCAAATTAAATAAAGCAAAAACACAGGTGCAGAGGATACCTTATCTAAGCAGGTAAAACTTAAGAGAAGCTGGATAACAAACAAAAAGAAGCCATGTGCTTCCATCAATAACGTGCCTGGGGAATGTTATTGTTATGTTAATGTTATCCACAAACAGAAACACACACCAGCCATGTGAGCAAAAAATTGTACATGACTGGTGAAAGAATAAAGCATGTCAACTCAACTGAAACAACATCAAGAGGCTCACACAAAGACATTGCCAAGGTAAAAGAAAATAGGAAAGATGGAATACGCTTGTAGATATTCGAATAACACATTTGTTTACTGGTGAGGATATAAAAGGGCTCTGCCACCAATTTCAAGAAAGAAAAAAAATTACCCAGAGATGACAGAGAAGAATTTTGGCAGATCTTTAAGTTTGTTTTTGTTTTTCAGTGTAGATGGGGCACTTTTGGAAATTTAGGATGCTAGAGGCTTTTTTAGAAAGGTTTGCCTTGTTAAGGGTTGACATTCAGCTGTCTCCCTTTGTAATCGCCTCAAGTCACCACAGGACAAGTCAAAATTTAGGAAGAAAAATAAGTATCCAGCAGTCATTCTAGATCCTTTGCCTTAACGTTGGTGTCAGCATGGGATGGGATGGGCCCCATCCGGATAACCCTCTAGTGATTGGTTTGTAAGAAGAGAGCCATGGCTGCATCCGATGCCAGTCATGGATACCTTTTATAAAAAGACTAGGAGAGCTAAATAGACTGAGCAACCCTTTAACAACAGCCCATGCACCCGCTGAGGATAACAAGACTTGGAGCCTATTTCAAAATAGGTAACACTTCTTACTTGTAATCAGAAAATCCATCCTTTTGCAGTTTTGGTTGGTTTCAACATTCTTCTTCGACTGTTTCTCATGTAACATTTTCCTCTGTTTCTTTTTGCATGCAGTCTTTGGCTTCTTCAGTTTGAGATTGTGTAAATACTCTGAAGCATGTGTAGCCACTTTGTGTCCTGAAAAATTACTCCACAAATTAAGTTTTTTCTAAATCTCATAAAATGTTAAATAAGAATATATTTCATGTTTAGCCGCTTATCCAAAATTGCCAGTTTAAAAGTGATAAAGGTGACTTGACTACAAATAACATACCGTACCAAATACCAAGTAAAAAACTTTTGTTTTAAATGTAAAAATAAATCACATAATAATTCATTCAGTTTATTATAGGAGTAAACTAAAGACTAAAATATAAAATGAATAGCTTCCCCGGATCAATAATGTGTTACAATGTTCTTATTTAAATAAAGAACAAATTTTGCCTTTGTTCTCAAAACTCCAAATCAAGACTTTATAGCTTCTGCATATAATGTGGGGAAAAACTTACAAGAAACTTCACTAATGATAGACATGTTGATTACATTAAGTGCAGCTCTTTCACTATACCTAAGAAAAGAGTGTGCTTTGTGCAAACGACATAAGGCTTAGTCACTGGTCAAGATTTTCCTAAATTATCCACACAATGGTGCATACAGTGAAATCACAGATCTAGGGTGCATTCCAAATAATTTTATAAATAACCTCATAAAATGTAAAGTGTTTCTGAGAGGTAAATTGAAGGTGTTGGTCTTTCTCTTTACAGTGCTCTCTTGTTTTGACTAGTCAGACGTACTTTGCTTTTTCTGTGTTTCTGTGAAACAGTGACCATGGAGACTGTTTCAGTTAATAAAACCACCATCAAGCCTTTTCGGTTAATCGGAAGGTCTCTGATTTAAACACCATTTAGATAAAAAAAAATGTAAACAAGTATTTAAAGCAACAGCAGATTTGCTTTGTTTTTGGTGGTGCTTACCAAAGGAGGACTTCTGGTCAACAACACAAAGCACACTTTAGAACCTGGAAATTAGAAAACAGGCAGTAGACCTATGACCTAACACATGAAAGCATTCAAAGGAGCCAATGACGTACTGTTCTATATTACAGGTCTCAACACCTACTTAATAGAGCTATTAATAACATTGAAAATTGGCTGTCTGTCTTTTGGGATTTCTTTTTTTTTTGTTCACTTGGTTTAAACATTTAGAGCACACTCCTAATTGGATTTGTATTATCAGCAATCATTTTGACATTTAAAAAACAAACATTGAGATACAAGCCCAGATTAATAACCACTTTGCCAACTCCCCTTTACCCCTGACCTGCTCATGGCAAGGACGTTACACCGCCTCTCTGACAAGTCTCATTGAAGCTTCCTGATGCAACACATTTAGTTCAAATTAGCAGAGTGAAGCAACTTTTTCCATCCTTAACGTTGTTGGAAAAATACGAATAGTTAAAACTGGAACTGCTTTCAGTGTTGGGGCAAGTGGAAAGGTGGCACTATAACCATAACAACAGAATTACCCAAATGCAATCAGTTCAAACAGATGACAGCTACCCTGAAACTGAATTGAATTAATCTCTAATTCATAGAAATTCAAGAAAATTCTTATTTGCTTATCAAGGCAAATATATAGTATTATTTTCTCCTCATTTTATTAGTTTCTCCTCATTGGATGGGATGATGATGCTAAGGGATTAATCTTCTAAGTGACAGCTAGCTAACCAACAGGGGACTTCCACAAAACAACAACATAGCTGTGTTTAAAAACTCTAACACATTGGTCCTTTATCCCAAATTAAGGGTCGTACATTTAAATTTGAAGTAAGAAATGTTCATCATCACCTTGAATAGCGTTTGTCAAAGACATCATTCCAAGGTGGGACACGAACATGAACACAATTCCTTTTTTACACAGTGTTTGTTAAAAATATCAGTTCTTCTGAGATATATCAATAATAAACACACACATGCACACACACGTGCGCGCACACACACGTGCACACACACACACTGGAGAATCACAGCAGTCCTTGAGCAACACAAAATATAGTGTTAACAACAAACACGTAGTGATCAGATTAGCCTTCCATAGTACGCAGAGTGGCTATGGTACTTAATTAGTATGTTAGATCAGATTATGAACTTGATATTTCCCCCTTTTCCCATTCTTGACTTTACCTTTCCCTTCATCCAGAGGGGGAAGTAGGTGGAGAAATGCAGGCTGGCAGGGTGGAGGTAGGTCATAGGAGTGGAATTTACCCATATCTGGACACTTGCGTCAAAGCCATCGTTAGAGGATCTCTAACAGAGATGAGCCAAATGATGGCTGCAGTGATATCAATGATCCTGGGAGCATAGTAGAAAATGTAGTCACTTATGGAGATCTGGAAGGCAACGGCGTAGCTTCGGAGACACAGGACAGCTGCAGAGCATATAGGATCACAGGGACGTACTTCAAGCAGCAGAGCTGAAGCAAAGAAGCAAAACTAGAGAAGTTAAAGGTGTTGGCTGGGATGTTGACAACAGCCTGGAAAACAGGAAAAGGGACTTTGGATACTAACAGAGCCAGAAGACTGACAGGCAATAATCAAGAAAAACACAGAATTGTTAAAACTATGAACTCCATGAAAACTATGAAAAGTGTGACACAACATACTTTACAACCAAATCATCCAAATGTAATCAGTTCAAAAGGACAACTGATACCTTAAAACTGAATTACCTGAATTACTCAATTCTCAAAACAAAAAAAAATTCTCAAATCAGAACACATCTTTTGTCAGCACATCTCTGATAACGTAATAATTTTAATGTGACAGGACATATAATTTATGTTATTCTTAAAAACTGTTTCATCCCTCACCAAAAACAGGAAAACACAAGACAGGGGGAGAGAAGGATGCAAATAGCAAGTAGCTGTCCGCATTGTCCACGAAAAGGCAAAAAGCAGGTATTTAAAACATATGGGAATACACACAGAAACACTGGAGAACCATAGATGCAGATACAAGCACACAGAAACTGATTTTTTTGTTTATGAGTAACTAAAAATACAAAGACAAGGAATAATCAGATGAAAAAGTCTGCTATAATGTGCAGAAGGGCTGTGGCAATTATTTAAATTGATCAGATTGTAAACTGGGGTGAACCTGACAGTCCTCCCCTCTCCTTTCTGACATTATTCCACTGCTCCTCTCTATGCATCCAGAGGGAGAAAAAGGTGGAGAGATCAAGGTTGGCAGGGTGGAGACACAGGTCATAAGAGAGGAATTGACAGAGATCTGAACACTGTCAGTGCTGTCATTGGAGGAGCCCTTTGCAAAGATGAGCCAAATGATGGTTGATATAAGCCGTTCTGGGAACCAATGTGGAAATGTAGACACATGTCTGGTCTGGTGGTAGTTCTGGGTGGTTGCTGGTTGTGAGTAATGAAACATATTCCACTCCCATCGCATGTGTGGTGCCCTTGAGCAATGCACCAGTTTCCTGACTGCCACAGTCATGGCTGCCCCCTGCTCTGGATAAGTGTGTTTGTTCACTGCTTTAAGTGTACACTGAGATGTGTTGAATGCAGAGCATAAACTCCGGGTATGGGTCACTCCATATCTAGGCACTAATTGAGGTGGCTGTGAAGATACAGGACAATAGCAGGAGGTTCTTCAAACAGAATTGAAGTATATGTCAATTTCGTCTAAATAAACTATTATAACATCTGCCATAATATAATCAAATATAATCATGTAATTTAAAATCACCATTGGACTTTGACGTTTCTTTCTTAAATCAAAAGGATTGATCTGCATTGCATTCCATCCACTTTTGAAGGACCCCAATAAACCATCTTCTCTTCAGAGAACACCTACTATAAAAAAAAACCTTCTTTTTTTCCTCCTCTGTCTTTATCTTCTTCCTCTACTTCCTCACTGCTTTGGTTTATTGATCAGTTGATACAATTTCTATTATGAGAAGCTGAGATAGACTTTGACGGTGTAACAAATTGCATATTGTCTCTCCCCTAATGTAAGTCGCTTTGGACAAAAGCGTCTGCCAAATGCATAAATGTAAATGTAATGATGAAGCTCCAATGAGGCTCAGTTCAAGTGACTGCTGCAACATCAAACGTCCTGGCATGCCTCGGCTTG
Source organism: Danionella dracula (assembly GCA_900490495.1). NCBI lineage: Eukaryota > Metazoa > Chordata > Actinopteri > Cypriniformes > Danionidae > Danionella > Danionella dracula. The sequence continues at coordinate 1,459,677 of UELW01000051.1, forward strand.
CTTGAACAGTACACAGCTCAGGTGTCTCCCATGAAACCCTAACAGTATCTTGGATGTAAAATCTGTAATTCTTTATTGAAAACCACTTTCTGATATGCAAAACAGATATTTTACCATAAAAATACTAATAATTGAACTGGAAGTAGAGTTTACATTTGCTCTTTAACCTTATTTCATCACAATTAGAATCAAACATTTCTGTGGTGCTCATATTAATGTTACCTAATACTTGTATATTATAGTGTTTTCACGTCTGATGGACAGATAAATAGGTACAGAACCTAAATTTGTACACGTTTATAAGCCCAGGGGTCCAGTCGACCTGAACACCTTGTATGTAATATAAATTTGTAGGAGGGTTTACAGTGTGTGGTTATTAAAAAAGAAAGTTATTCACAGAAAAGGTTTACGAAGAAAATGCTGTATATATATATATAAGGGCCCCTTCACATTTGATTACCTTTGGTCCCAAAATGACAAAATCTGCCACTACACATAATTCTTTCTCTGAGATTTTAAAGAGTGGTTTGCCTTCTTAGGAGGAGCAGATTGACAGATACTTTTGTAGTTAGTTACAAAAATAATTAAATAACTACACCCATATCAGTTTCATTCAACAAATATTACTATGATAATGGCAATATGTTGCAAAACCATCTCTTTTAATATACTAAATATCCTAAAAGGTGCCATATGACGTGATTTGTCTGACGTTCCTGGCATCCCTCATGAAAAATATGCCTCAAGTTGTATTCAGATTAGTTCACGCATGTTTGAGCAATCCTTTACTCATTTTTTTGTGAGCTGAAAACAGCTTGTTTCTCTTATCCCTGCCCAAAATTCTTAACCCCACCCACTGACCAATCAGATTAATTGCTAGTAAAGTCCTTCTCTACGACGAACAGAAAACACAGTTTGACCCAGAAGTGTGAGAGCAGTAGACTCGCTGGTAAACAATATTGAAGAAGTGCATTTTCGGATCATAAAGTTTTGTTTGGATTACCAATGAATGAGCTTATTCATCCGAAATGGCTCGATTTTGTGTCTGTCCATCAGAGAAAATTTGGAAAGATCACTTTTGTTTGTGAGCAGCACTTCACATCCAACTTATTTGTCAACAAAGAAATTTTCGATAAAGCACTTGTGACGCGGCTGGCTCTTACACCGGGTACTTTTCCAACTGTCCTGTGTTACGCAGTAAATACATGAATGAAAACTCAATTTGAACTCTTCATACATCAAGCCAAGCACACACTGCATGAATTTTATAATCCTGTAAGGTTATCCAGGTTGAGCACACACATAAATTTGCATATCATCTCTTTGCATATTATCTTCCCTCAAATCCTAAACATGCACACACTACAAGATTCAAGAATCATGTGGAACGCATACAACAGGATGTTACTGCACGTTGTTGTGTCTTATACTCGTGAGTCAAAAAATAATGATCCCGACCAGATCTTCTTTTGACATTTTACTGCATTTGCTACAAGTACACCTACAACAAAATAAATATTAATAAAACAGTACAACTACAAAAAAAATTCATGCAGGTCTTATTTACCTTTTGAACATGTCCTAATGAGCCTTTTTTCTGCGGTTTTCTGGTTCATAATTGTTGTCTGTCGATTATAATGTTTTAAAACAATAACACGCATTTAAAGCACCGCTTGTTATGTTTGTTTTGCTCAATCCGAAGAGCACTGGTCCGTAGGGGCGTGTTGAAAGCACATCTGTGGGAGTATAAACAGCACATTTTGTCGCCAATAATACGAGGTGATTCAAAGACATTTTTTTTTAAATATTGCATTTTGAAAGTTATTAACTGTGTAGTGCCAGTTTATTAATTTTAAGTGCTATAACAAGGGCATGATATGGGTCCTTTGTTATATTTTTACAATTTTATTACAAAAAGAGAGGGTTTTTGCTATTGTTTTGGTGGATGTGTACTTTTTTAAAGTCTAGTGAGGGAAGCTACCAGGAAATGGCTAATTCTGAAAAGCAGAGGCACAAATAAATGGAGCTTTACATGTTTTCTTTCCAGCAGCAGTAGTTCTGCAACATAAACTGCAATGACTTCCCTAGTCTTTTGTGATTTGTCAAGGTCTGCTGATTGCCTCTGGATGAGATTCCAGAGAATCTACCTCAAATGTAACTATGGACCTATTTTTCCACAGAGAAGAGAGTGTCTTTGCAGCTTGTGTCATGGGTTATAAAGATTTCCATTGCCCCAGTACGTGATTCAAGGTAGAAAGGAGGGAACGCGCTGCACCCCACACTGAAACTTGACTGCACGCGGAAAGAGCCGATGCTTTCTCCAGATGGAACGCTCATTTGAGAACCTGTGAAAGATTTACACCAAAGTAAATCGAAACACCATTACAAATGACCAATAAAATGTGCAGTAACCCAACGCAGCTACTTGCAGCCACCGCAGAAAAAGTGCTGACTTGTTGTTAGATAATAAATGGAAAATTGTAGCTTATGATGATAAGGGATCTTTAAGAAACAGATCTCTACCCTGGTGATGAAAACTTTCATGAACTAACTCTACATTTTCAATCTTTCTTTTGGGTCGTTCACCACCAATCTACTAGGGGAACAGAACTGGAAAAGATTCATCACAAAAAAAGAGCATAACACCAATAAACATGAGTGTGTAGTTAGTTCTATCTTTACTAGCCCAAGAGGAAAACGCTGTGGATGTTTTGCTCTGACCACATAGCTATGAAGACACTGTCAGAGTGCGCTTTCACGTTATTGGTGTATACTGGGTTTTTCTGTGTTTGTGTTGGGATCGAATCATGCACGCTCTGGTTTGCCTTTCTTCCTTTGTGCTCTAGTGTGGATGGGGAAGCTGCAGTCACTGTGATGCAAGGTCCTCCACATGGACTCTTCCAGGCATACCTTACCGCAAAAAAGTGATGTGATGGAAGGTTTGGAGGTCACTTTGTTTGGGGTTAACGTAACACTCTCTTCCCGGCAAAAAGAGAGCGATGGGCCAATCATTGGAGCTCAGTAGATGTGAGTCATACGTTGATTATGGGAACCCCAATTCTGCTCATTTTCTTCCAGAAAACTGTCAAGGCCATGTGGACAAGCTGGATTTCTTGTTGAAACGTGGAGGCTTTAAATGCCAGGGTGTGTTTTGCATTAAGGAGAAGGTCACTAGGGTTTAGTGGTTGTGCAAAAGCCAACTTGTGGATCAGCAAGGTGGTGAAATCCTAAATCTTTGGAAAAATCCTCTTAGAAAAAGAGTATGATTTAATCATGGAACACATCTACACTCATAGAGATGCATATGATTTTAGAAAAAAATTAAGAGGAACTTCCAATAATTTCTGACATTGAGAAAAAGCAGAGGCCTCTGAAAAATTGTTCTGGGCTTCTTGAATCTGTTGTAGACTATTAAGGATTATCCACAAACCTGCAATATTATTTATTTGTGGTAAGAAACTGTCTCAATACTTCATTTTCCAAATGTTGTCTCCTTCATTTCCACGTGTAGTCTGGTGTTGGTTAAGGTAAACTTAAAGATGACATACTTCTTTAACGTTGAGACAAACCAAAATCGTCTTCCTCAATTTGAATTAAATGAAGTCAAACTCAAAACAATGTAGTTAACGCAATGGTTAAACATAATAAGATCTCCTTAATCAAGACTATAAATGTCTTTGTAGGTTGAAATAATACATTTCATGAGGCCAGTTTCTAAAACATATTAGAAAAGAGCTTGAATAACTGTTGCATTATACAGGTGCTGGTTGTCAGGGATCACAGAATGAGACGGATAGAATCCGTAATTGTCTTTATTGAAAGTGCAACAGCTCGTTCTGCGTTGTGGCAGTTTCCTCTGGTCAGCGATGTTTGTGGGGTCGTTGGAGTAAATACGGAGTGTTTTCGGATGTTCTCGGGATTGTGGAGAGAGTCTGGTGTGAAGTGGTGATGAATGGTGCTGGCATGGAGAGATGAAGAGCTGGAGTGAACAGGAGACCACCGGAGATGACAGGAGCTATCAGGGTCATGGATCAGGCGGGCAAAGAGAGCCAAATCGATCACTGCAATATACATGATGCGCAAGAGGGAAACAGGAGACAACCAGGGAACAAGGTAGCACTCTGGTTCCTTGTTCCAGGGAGAAATGCTGTCGGTGATGATGTGACATTAACGGCGAAGCACCCCAATCTGTGAGTGGTAGCGACTTACATGCGGAAGGTGCTCAGGTCAAAGCGCTGAGATTTGGTTCAGGTGTTACTACACGCTGCTCATCAGGTGCCCACCTCTGGGACCTGAAACTGCTAATATAACTAGAATATCATGAAAATGTTTACCTGTTTCTTGTGTAACGTGAATATTATTGTCTTACATTCATTACACACAGAAAAAATGATGTGTTAATATAATTTAAACTTGATGATTGTAACTTACAACTAATGAAAAACACAAAATTCAGTGTCTCAGAAAATTAGATTAGTGTGAAAAGTTTGAATCTTGGAAACACCTTGTGGCACGCTCTAATCAGCTAATCAACTGTAGGTTAAACAACTACGGGGAAGACTGCTGGCTTGACAGTTGCGCAACCTACGACTATTGACACCTTGCACAAGGAGGGAAAAACACAAAAGTAGATCGCAAAAGTGGCTGGCTGTTCAGAGGAAGGGAAGGGAAAGATGTAGATTTTTTTTAAATTAGCATTTCCTTTGGAAATCAAGGTTCCAGAGTCAAAAGAAAGATGGGAGAAGCACAGAATCCACCTTGTTTGATGTCTAGCATAAAGTTTCCACAGTCAGTGATGGTTTGAGGTGTCATGCCATCTGCTAGTGCTTACTGAGCTCCAAACCCAACGCAGCCGTCCCCAGGAGGTTTTAGAGCACTTCGTGCTACATGCAGCTGACCAACTTTATTGAGATAGCAGCTTTCATTTCTTAACAGGACTTGGACCTTGCACACTGTGCCAAAGCTACCATGGTATCCCTGTTTTTAATTGGCCAGAAAACTCGAATGACCTTAACCCCAGAGAAAATCTCTGAGGTATTGTGAAGAGGAAACCAACAATGAAAGAAACAGATTGAACAATGCAGAAGAGCTGAAGGCCATTCTCAGAGCGCCACAGACTGATCCACTCCACATCACATCGCATTGCTGCAATATTTTTAATCCTGCAAAAGTAGCTCCATATGGTCATTCTTTTCAGTTGGTCAACTTTGTATTGGGCAAAAGTCATCTTCATTAGTAACTCATTCATTAGTTCAGTTATACTCATTAAAATGAAAGGAAATAACTCTTGAAATATGTAAGTCTGTGTGTAATGAATAAATCATTTTTTTCCAGCAGAATAACAGAAATTTCACCTTTTTCATAATATTCGAATTATGTGACCAGCACCTGTATAACTAAAGGACTACAGTAGTTCTCCAAGCTAAAAAGGATAGAAAACTCATGCTTCCCGAAAGCCAAAGAAGAGATGACAGGACAAACAATTTAGATGACAAAAGACGTAATAAAATGATCATATGTTGTGTGTGACAAAGCGAAGAGAAGAGCAGATGTGTGGAATCAGCAAGGGAAATACGATTATCTGGAGTTTTGCCCAAACGGTAGTGGCCTTCATTGTCTTCTGCTCTCTGGAAAGAGAAAACTCCTTTACAGGGATTCAGGGACTAGAAATCACAAATTGTTGTGGTTTGGAAAGAACTCCAGCATGTAAAGATTTCCACGGAAAGAAAAAGAGATGGAATTTCACAATGCTTTCACTATTGTTCCATTCACGTCTTTTGCTACTTTGTGAAACAATTTATGTCAACAGTTCATAGTTCACAGTCTGTGAAAGCAATCACGGCAGGATTCTAAAGAGATTCCAGCTCTTTTTCACTCCAGTAAAAGCTCACGCTCAAATTATGCGACAAATTATGAAGGACGTGCACTTCAAGGTTTTCAGCAACACATTAAAAGACTCTCTAATTAATCTCCCTAAAGTGATTTCAAACATGCTTCATTTTTCATTTTATCCTGAAGACAAATGATGGAATTCAAATCTTAGTCTTTTATAGTTAGGAAAAAAACTTCAATAGAAACCAGGCTGTCAAAGTTGAGTGTTAGTAATGGTTTAACACATATTTGGTTCTCATTTTCTTTTAATTTTAAGAGCATTAGTGCATCGCATGTTTTCTGCCTGAGCCTTAAAGGTGCCGTATCGTGTAAAGTCAACTTTTAAAGACATTTTTATGCCTGTTTTAGTATTGTCCCATCATAAAAAGTCATATTGAGATTGGTTCATGCATGTTTGTTCTATTTTATTTTTTAAATTCTATTTTCTTTTTCTGGGAGCTCCAAACGGCTCGATGGCTGTAGCCACACCCATTGACCATAGCACCACCCTCTAACCAATCAGATGAAGCGCCAAAGTAACAAATCTTAATGAAGAACGTTTGTACAGATTGAACCGGAAGTGTAATCATAGCAGAACCAATTTAGATGACAAGAAAGTGTTTTTGGATGTTCTGGGGTTTTTTCAATGTTGTTTTGCTTACCAAAAGATGAATGTATTCATTGGAAATGGGTGGACTTATTTTTTTTGTCAACAAGCAACAGCGCAAACAATGGCAGGAACATGAGATACACGCCTCCATTTGTGGAGCATAACCATTTGAGATTATTCAAAGACATTAATTATGATAAATACTGTCTTCTGCAGATTATTAAGAGTGCAGTGATAGTCTGGGGGTGTTCAAATATTTATTATAAATATTTTATAATATAAAATATACCATATATATATGGAACATTTAGTAGACCTTTTTCTGTTTTCTGCAATAACAAAAAAGCTCAATTGTCTGTCATGCCGATACAGTTATATCAGTAAATAAATATATATATAAAAAAGTAAAAGTTAAAAGTAGTTGACTTGGGATATCTGTTATGAAATAGGCTCATATGCTTAATTTATTTTTGGGGCAACAATGGTATATAACAATTTTTAGGATTTGCTCATAACTAACATGACTTGTCACACTATATATTTGTTTCATGCTTTATTTACAAGAATTATGTACTTCATTTTTTTCTAATATTACAAATTCTGATACAGCTGAAGTGAGATAAACAATCATTTATCACATAACAAACATTAAAAATCCAGACTCCGTACTCAAAACTCACCTGTTTGAGTTGGCTTTTTATTTTTAATCCCAGTACGACAGTTTTAGAATTGCTGTTTTATCTATCTTTGTATTCTTTAAATTTTAGGTTATCTGTACTGTTTAGGTTAAACTGACAGCCAACGATACAATGATTTATTCTTGTAGCCCCTGTTGAATTCTATTCAACTTAATTTTACTATAAAATTTTGTTCATTTGTCATGTCTTCTATTGGGTAAGATTATTTACTTGATTTTTATGCTGGCTCTATCTTTCAGTTTGTTTTCTGATTAAGGTTCTGCTAGTCTCAGCCTTATTTCTGATGCATTTGGTACACTATAATGGAAACACTTTAAGAATGTGGAACTTATGATCTGATTAGTTTAATTCATTAGATTTTCTGGGGGAAGCAAGTCTCACGTCTCACGGTTGTTTTTGTTCCACTTGGAAAATGAGATCAGATAGGCAAAAAAATGATCCATCTTATACTGACAACGAGCGAATATAAACAACAACTAAACACTGGATTAAAAAAAGTATGAAATGTTCAAAGCATACACTCTTTAAAAAAAGGTCCAGGACTTTTCCTGTATGAAGACTCAGTCAAAAGGTACCATGCGAGACTAAAGTTCTAATGCTTTAATAAGTTATATTGATTAGTTTGCAGTTAACCTTATTAGTCTGCACTCCTTTATTGGTCATTCTTTCTGCCCTTTATCTTTTCTTTAGCACTCCTTGGTTCTCCTGTTTAGTTTCTTCTCTATGTACTCTTGTTGAATTGTTAGCAACCCAATCTAATCAGAGACAACATTATTAGTACTAAATAGTATTAGGAGAAAGAGGAAATAAAGAGGAAAATAGGGTTAGCACCCTCTACTGCCCGCACTTGCATAACTTCCCACAGCAACCTGGTCTTCCCTTGATGTCTCCCATCCAGATACTATCCAGGCTCAGACCTGCTTTCCTTCAGTGAGGAACCAGTCTTGAGTTGAAGCGTAACATGGCTAGTGTATGTCACGGCCGGGTCTTGAACCTGGGTCTCTGGTGTGTAGACTGGAGTGTGAACCAGTGAGCCACAGGGGCAGTTGTTTTGCACTCAAACGAAATACACTCCAAGAGGCAATCCAGGATACAAGGATTTATTTAAAAAAATTTAACTTCTTCAGGATTCTTCTCAAAAAAAGGTAATATAGCAAATCACACAACTCAGATTCTTCTCGGGATGAGGAATAAAAATATTCAGTATAACAAACATATAAAGAAAACCTCCTCGGGGGGAGAAAACAATTAGACTATAAGGCAACAAGAGAAAATAAAACAGTCTACTGGACGTAGCTCAGGAACTCAAGGGAATGCACGGCAAATTCACTGAAGCTCAAAAACCGAGTGAAGTCTAGAGAAAAAGTGACAACTTAAATAAACGGGCTGGAACGAGTCACAGGTGATAGAAATAAGGTAAACAAGAGCACATGAGGAAGAACAAAGGCAAAAGGAGAACTACGGGGACCTCTAGGGGAATGGAGACAGTGCAGGATAATGACAGTGTATACTTAAAAATGTGAATGAAAGATTTCCACACTTTTCAGATGGCTCTGCCACACTATTTGTACCACAGTACCCCAATTCCTAATTATGCCTAACATTGACTTAACATGTAAAGCACTCGCTTGCCATGCAAATTGCAGTCTTGGTATGAACGTGACTGGAAACTGCAGCAAAGCTGTAAGTCGAGACAACAAATGCTGCTATGTTGTTCTCTGTGAGTCACATTTGATTGGCTTCTTCTAGTCCACACTGTGCGTAGCATCCAATCACAACAGATAAGTGGCTAATCGGTGTGAGAAAATACAGACTTGCTACACAGATAACTTGGGAGATGTTGGAAAAATTGATATTATAAGAGAATTAACACATTTGTTGACCTGACATATGTGTTAACCTGCTGCTAGAGACTCTAAAAACCAAATGATCAATCTTTTCAAATCCCAATAGGGTCACTTTAATGTTGTCTTGAACTATTCCTTTATAGCTACTCTTGTTGTAAACAGCACAAGCTAAATGATATTCCAAAATGTATTTTTTTAACATGAACCAAGAGCCTCTTTAAAGTTCTCTTAAATGAGACAGCGCCCTCCTGCAGACGAGAGACACAGAGACAGAAGGGTCTTCGGAGGCTCGATGAGGGTGAACACAGCACCTGTCTCGCTAAAGAACAAAGTCGTCATTGTTCCTCAGAGCTCACCTGTCCATGGGTGAAGGGGCCAAGCGACAGACCTGATTTAGCCTGGATTCCTAACCCCCAACCCACCACCGGTCTCCACTGACCTTCCCTCGCTGGCCCTGTAACCTGTCCCATAATCCCTGCAGAACAACAGCTCAGCGGTAATGCTTTGTGCTCTGCTGCTCTCCAAGCCCTGTCCATCATCCTCCTCTAATAAATGACTTCTTATTACAACTAATCATACCACTATTTTACTTTGATATACTGCTTTAGATGAGTAGTTATGGGTCAAAAACCATGAGTCATGTTACAGAGATTTTTTTGTATTAATGAGTCACATTAAGGTAATGTTGTGGCTTTAAATAATCGGTGACTGGCACAATGTAGACGTGACTCAAACCACCCCTACATTGTTAGGTTCATATTATCCACACATCCAGACTTGTTTGATTAAACATTAAACTATGTACCCGGGCATTGATTCGCTGTTTCTTGCCATTGACAAAAAGTGACATTTCATTTTACAGCTGCAAATTCTAATCCAACCTGGCAAGCAGTCCACATTTCAGTTCCAATCATCTGTCATGAAGCTCAGCCCTTTCTCAGGACAGGACATGATGTTCCCTTCTCATCTAGAGTTTCAAATCTTGATGTGATCTGGATCCTCACCATACATTTAATAAGCACATTAAATATCTGTGTAAACTTCCAATTTCCACCTTACAAAATCTCCTCAAATTTGTTTTGCCCTTTCAATTACTAATGAAAAATTAATAGTTTTGTCTACTTCCTTGACTACTCAAATTTGTGTAAATTGAGGTCTGGTTTTATATCCTATGGGGTATACTTGAATTTAATGGCACACAAATACTGGGCCTTTGATATCCAGTGGAAAGTGTTTCACTGTGGATAAAGCAGATTATACACTTATTAAAAGGTCAGACTTTAAAAATGTTTCCATAAACACATTATCATTTTTTTTACATGAAATACTCAAGAAATAAAGATCTCTCTGAAGAGTTCTATAGAATGAAAGACTAACTTGACTTGAATATTTAACTAATATTGACTGATATTTTATCAGCTTATTAACATCAGGTCAATTATAGTTTGGGGTCTCAGATTATAAACCTTAAAATGTATTTTATAGAAAGCATTTATAGAACCTTTTAAATATGGTGTCTGTTACTCCTTGAAATTATTTAAAAGCTCAGCTCATTCTTCATTTACCAGACATTTATTTAGATTCTGCACATTCCTTGCATTATTTACCCCAATAATGGATTCATAACTAAGACAAGAAGTACATGAAACTAAATTAACCTTTTAAAGAAATATTTACATATAATGGCCAAAATATATACAGTGAATGAAACAAGTACAAGTTCAATATGTAAAGACCAAAAAAAATACTTGCTCAGTTAATTACACATCAACGCACAATTACATATTTTACACACATTCACATTTAGCAAAAATAATTAGCAAATAAACACATTACTCTAACTCCAGAGGGATAAACATTAAGGGCTAGAATCTTGCACTTTCTTCAGAAACTAAACAAAACATGAGAAAATTAGGTTCCAACTTCTATTTATGGTGGTTATTGAAATGTTTTGAAATGTATTAACAAAATAAAATTACTTATTTACTCTAAACTTGGAAATTGTAACTATTTATTAACTGTAAATAACCATTATCAACAAAATATATAACAGTGGCCCCTGAGGGCAGCTACAGTGTCTATAGTACACCTTATAACTTTTTTTGATGAAATAGTAATATTAAAAGCTATTTACAGTCAGGAAACCATTGCCATTTTAGTTTAAAGTTCAAACTTAAATTTACAATGAAATTGTGTTCTAGTTCTTAAAACCACATGATCTTTGACAAATATGTTTTAAATGCCTTCTATAGCAATCCACTATTGGATACACACAAGTATAAAAATGATAGTAATAATAATTGCTTTCATTTATATAGCATTTTCATTTATTTAGACACTTAAAGTCCTTTACAATTTTAAATCCATCAGCATCTGGATGACATGACGGCTGCCACTCTGCTCCAGAACACTGAGCACACACCAGCTTTGAGAACAGGAGACATGGGGAGCCAATCGGAGGAATATAGCCAATTATAATACAGGGATCATTAGGAGTGAGCATATTTGGTTATGTTCACATTTCAGAACACGAGAGCCACTTTTATGTACCTGGAATATTTCGCACCTGCTTGCTCACCCTATGCAGTTGTGCCTCAAGTCACTGCCAGCTTCAGGAGTCAAAACAAGCTCTGAGAGATTGATGTTTGCAACACAACTATGAAAAAGATAGGCCTAAATTAAAACCTAAATATGCTCTCATGACTGCAAGGTGAAAAATGAACATGGTCAAAGTCTGAGGCGCAGTCAAGAAAAGTGGACCCCAAAACCTGTTGAAATCTTTTAAAGATAAAACAATCTTAACAATGTTGGATTGTATTTGCTCTTTTACATTTAGCATGGTCTTGTTACATTGTAAAAACACTATATATTTTCTAGTATGAAGAACATCTGAAACTATGTCATGAACAATGTTCCATGTTTATGTCAACAAGTTACATATAAGCCAGTCAACTGTTCAATGCATTTTAGATGAATATAAATATAAAGAGAGACCACGCTTCGTAGCAACAGACCAGAAATACATTGAATAAGGAGATCAGAGCTGCCAAAACAGCGTACTCTGAAAATCTGCAAAAACAGTTTGCAACCAACGACCCTGCTTCAGTGTGGTCAGGCCTAAAGACCATCACAAACTACAAAGCTCCAGCATCTTCATCAATGGACAATCAAAACTTGATTAATGATCTGAACGAGTTTTATTGCAGATTTGAGACAACCTCCGATTGTCTCACTGAGCAGCCATTAACACCTCCAGCACACACCCTAACAAACACCTTCAACATATACCATCCTCCTACTCCTCCTCTACAGATCAGCGAGGGTGATGTTTGTCAGCTCTTCAGGAAGCAGAAAAGGAGAAAATCTGCAGGTCCTGATGGTGTCTCTCCAGCATGCCTCAGAACCTGTGCTGACTACCTGGCTCCCATCTTCTCTCTGATCTTCAACGGATCTCTGGAGCTGTGTGAAGTTCCTGCATGCTTCAAACACTCCATCATCCCCATCCCCAAGAAGCCTAAAATATCAGGTATCAATGACTACCAGTGGCCCTGACATCTGTGGTCATGAAGTCCTTTGAAAGACTGGTGATGAAGAACATCGCTGAACCCCTACTGGACCTCCTGCAGTTTGCCTACCAATCTAACCAGTCTGTGGAGGATGCAGTTAACATGGGGCTGCACTACATCCTGCAACATCTGGATAAGCCAGGGACCTATGTAAGGATCCTGTTTGTGGACTTCAGCTCTGCATTTAATATCATCATCCCATCACTGCTTCGAAAAAAAACCAGCTCTCCATCCCTGAGTCCACCTGTGAGTGGATCACAAGCTTCCTGACAGACAGACAGCAGCTTGTGAGGATGAGGGAATTCAAATCATGCACCCGAACCAAAAGCACTGGCACCCCCCAAGGTTGTGTTCTCTCTCCTCTTCTCTGCTCTCTCTACACCAACGACTGCACCTCGCACAACTCCTCTGTAAAGGTCCTCAAGTTTGCAGATGACACCACCATCATTGGTCTCATCCAGGAGGGTGAGGAGTCTGCGTATAGACAGGAAGTGGAGCAGCTGGCTCTCTGGTGCAGTCAAAACAACCTTGAGCTCAACAACCTCAAAACAGTGGAGATGGTAGTGGACTTCAGGAGAAGCCTCCACGCACACCCTCCCCTTACCATCACGAACAGCACGGTGACACCAGTGGAGTCCTTCAGGTTTCTGGGCACCATCATCTCTCTGGACCTGAAGTGGAGCACACACACATCGACTCCATTGTGAAGAAGGCCCAGCAGAGGTTGTACCTTTCACAGATGTTGCTAACCGAGTTTTACTCCACGGTCATCAAGCCTGTTCTCTACTCCTCCATCATTGTCTGGTTTTGCTCCGCCTCTAAAGCAGACATCCATAGACTTCAGAGGACTGCTCATATGACAGAGAAGATCATCGGTGCATTTCATTTATTCAATTTAGCTCCACTTTGTTTTTCTATTTCAATATTTTTTTTTCTATCAAACTACACCTACTTAAAGTACTGAGCAACCCCAGCCTTCAACTTCCTACATTGGACTGCCACTCTTTCAAAAAGACATTAGTCCTGAATGGTTAGCACAGACAAACAATATTGGCCTCCAAATACAAAACTAAAGGACTTTTCCTCAGTTGCTCTTTTACTGTTAACCATGAAGGAGCTTGTGTTGGCGAATACATCCTGAAACTCTTTCTGGGAGATTTTCTACTCATAAACCAAAAGGACAGGAACTGGTATGCACATACGCCAATCAAAATTGATGGCCGGGGACGTTTATGTCATAAACTGTTTAAAACATTGGGCAATTTAAAAACAGCTCAAAATTTTATATTATTGTACTTTTTCTGAAATTTAACCCATTTCATGCACAGATTGATGCTCAAACACCTTCCAAATGTTAGAATTCCAAATATAGGTGCAATATAATACATATTGTTTTGGGTTTTTTTTTTTCATGTACACAAAACATCTTACTAAAGCTTAAAACAGTCACCAAAAACTTGTATTGAAAAACAAAAATGAAGTCACAGATTTTTGCTTTTATTAAACATACATTCATCACTACAAAGGTACAAGTTTGATTCCGTAATTAACTCGAAATCAACCTGTAAATTCTAATCATCTAAACTTTTAACAGACACATAATAATCACAAATGTATAGATCCAAGTGCACACCTTCACTTCTTCCAAATTTTTCCGTCCTCCCTCCTCTCCCCAGCAGAGCCAAGTTCTACATCCCGGGCTTCCCAGTATCCCCTCCGCCTCATAACACTGTGCACCAGGCACACAGCCAGCCGCCATCCATCAGCTTTAACTACTGCTTGAGCAGCGTGCCAGGCTTAGGGCTGCTTTATTTTTACCCTGAACTACTGGAGACCTGAAGATACAGGAAAGGAAGGCGGGGGATTGAGACTAAGACAGGATTCTGGCTCTTTTCTTTACATCAGCCAAAGTTAACAAAAAGCATACTCCTTTCATCCAGTGCTCCACAGCCAGAGTCGCCCCGGAGAAGAAAGAGAGGAAAAAAACATCATCAGGACCCTGGATAGTGAAGTCTCAGTGTATGTGGAGTTAAGGTTGGAGTGGAGCCTGTTCTTTACCGTTAATATTCTAGCTGACTTCCAAATAAGCCACTACAAGGCTTGGAATGAGTTAGGGTTTGGCTGGAGGGGGGTGAAAATTCTAAGCATACAGTCTTTTGGGACTCCAAAATATATTCACCTTGCTGTTAAATACACAAATGACAGTGGAATGAAAATTTCATTGGGAAAAATTCCAGTAAATGTCACAAATCACCATTGGAATGAAAAAAAAAATGTATATACATATACATATATATATATATATATATCAATCAATCACGTTTTTATATTTTCACCAAAATCTTACTCAACACATAGATAGAACACATCGATTGAACTATTAAAGAATAATCTGGCTAACATAAATTCACTCTGCTACATAACCATGCTACAAACCAACCAGAAGTAGCCAAGACGGTTTACCATTTTGGATACCATGTTGGACATATACCCTATTAGCTTACTTAATTTATTTTCAAGGATTTGCTCATAAGAATGCAAGAATGTCACCCAATTGCTGATTTGGTCTAGGTTAAATGTTAATCCAATATTTCTATAATTTAAAAAGAAACCTTAACTACTTTTTTATTCTAGAAATTCTCATGCTGCATGGGTCAAAGTCAACCACAATCCGTCATAAAGACTGTTCAATAGCTTACGCTCCAGCACACACTGGCTCATGAACAAAACACGTTCATCACCCTAAAAAAATAGCTAGAAAATTACTTTTTCATGACTTTCCCAGCTGTATTGTTAAAACCCAACTTTTAAAAATTTACCAGCTGTGCCCTTGACCACTGTCCAACTGCTGTCATTTTACAGCCAGTGTCCTCGTTCCAGTTTCAACCATTGTACCAAATTAGAACTAGTCAGACCCACAAAATCTTATCACGTGGGGGAAGCGAAACAATACGAGACTGGAAGAGCTTAATTCTGATGAAGAGCTGGAGATTATGATTCCTTCCCACGGGAGAGTGACACAAGCTCTGGCTCAGTTAGAAGAGCTGGAAACGAAAAGAACAAAGGGTGTTATTTTAGTGCTCTGTGCTTCTGCCATGTTTTTGGACCAAAAATATAGCAAATGCGTCTCAAATAAACATGTGATTAATGAGAACCAGTCGTATCTCACTGATGTGGTGAAAGCTTGCCACACTTTCGGGAAGTTACCACACATAACTGACTTTTCTACCAAAGCCAAATGATTTGTGGGCGACGTTTGGCTATAGACTGTTTGGCTCATTTTGTACCTCTAGAAACTATAATTTCATTTTAGGTTTACAAGGAGTAGCGTCTGTGCTGTGTCACTCACCACTGAAAGCCAGTCTGGAGCATATTCTGATTCTGATACTGACTCTGAAACTAGATTTAGAATTCTGATAGATTTAGAACTGTATTTAAATAAAAATAAAGAGTAATCTTTTTTGTTTTTTGTAATCTTTTTTGTTTGATTTTTAAGTTTTTGCATGAGTAGGCAATGATTAGTTTAACCAATGCTATACTGCACATGAAGAACATGAATCAGGTTTTTGAAGGCTATGCCAGAAAAGCTGCTTCTCATGGTCAGAATCTGAAAAACAACCCTAACATCAGCTGTATATCAGTTCTCTACTCATAAATCTCTGTAAAGGAGCTTTTAAAAAGCAAAAGTTACGTGAGCATTAAGAGGAAACCCTCCTGTACACTTTCATGACGGCTTTCCCACATATATTCCAGCACAAGGATTTCAGATAAGTCTCCCCTTGACAAGCAGCTCTCTCGTATCAGGTGAGGACTAAAGAGTCAGCACCTGGATGAATTATATCCGAAAGTTCAACTTGAACCAATGAAAAAACATTCTGTAAAATGATTAATATAAAAATAACTGCTTTGCAAACCTTCAATTGTCTCATTAGCGTGATAATTAAAGCAGCACATTAGCATTGTGGTCGTTACTCCACCAGATTATTAGATTAACCCCTTGTGCTCACAGTCAATAATTCTTTGGGTTTCTGCATTTCTTTTTCCTGCTCTCATTCAAAAATCTTTCTTTATATAGATAGTTTGGTCAAGAACAATAAAACTATCCAATTTGAATTGCAAGAAGTACCGTCAATGACTATTTATGTCAATGTATACATGTCCGTGCTGAAAAACAAAACAAAACACAACCAAAATTAAATTATGAAGGATTTAAACTTCTGTCCATGTTCCACCAAAAGCTCCCTGATAAACCTACCCCTCACAGTCTAGGTTGACCCTGTTGTGTCAGAAATTCCCCTCCCATCCATTTCTCCATATTTACCAAATCAGAAATATATTTTTTGCCATATTTGTGAGGGCATTCAACTTTGAAAGACCCAACCCTGTCGTTCCCATTCTCCAGGCCTCTCCTCCTCCTGAGCTAGAAGAATCTCCCACCATCACCTGGATTCCCAATGCTAGCAGTCTGAGAGGGTATATGGTCCTGAAGAGCAGTCATGGGTGTGCAGACAAAACATCTTAGAGCCATGGATTCTGTCCGGGCTTCATCAAATGCTCCCGACAAACCTGCCCTCACAGTCTTGGTTGACACTGTTATTGGAAGAAAGGGTGTAAAAAGACTTCTCGGGAGCGAAGGGGTTGTGTAAGATATTTATCTTTTTTACAATTAGATCTCTTACGTCCCATGTCATAAGTAGAGAGTTTCCATATGTACCAAACTGGACTTACAAAATTAAATTGCATTCGTTTGAAAGAGGGTGGAATACCCTTTTTGCTACCCCTAGTGGCCTACCTTGTCACTTGGTCCATCCAGCCCCTTCTCTTCTAGAGCTAGAAGAATCTTCCCGACTCTACTCTGTCAGTTAGATCCAGGAATGCCGCGCCAGAGGTCGGGTCTGGAAAACACGTTTGAGATGGTGTATGGTCCTAAAGAGCAGTCATGTGTTCGCAGACAGTACAGCTTAGTCTGCATTGTATTTGGTCTCTTGGTTTTGTTATTTCTAGTTTATCCATCCACTCTACACAGCTGCAGTAAACTACAAAGAAAGTTGTTTTGTTTGTCTTCACAAATCCATGTGTGGCTGCCAGAAAATTTTAATTGATCGCTAGCCCTACTGTATTTTTAAATAACAAAACAACTCAAGAAATATATAATATAAATTATTTTTATGCTCACGTATCACATCCCAAGAACATAAACTTTCTCAATAATAAACACATGGTACGTTACTAGGCAGTAAACTAAATTAGAGTGATCAGTTGCCAGATGCCACTTCAACAGAAAGTTGAAATAGACCAAATTTGACCTTCGATGTCTTTGATTCCACATCCACTAGTCTGCATTGAATAAGAGAATTGTGACAGGACCATTTTCACATTGTCCCAGTGTATTCAGGTACAGTAAGAATACACTTCCATTCTAAGGTGGCCTAAGTTTTTTCCCAATCAGTTTACCTTCATAAATGTGCTTCTCCGATAGAACTACTAGATATGACATCAAAATAAAAGTCCCAACAGGTAGCTTCTTGTTGAATGCTAGGCCAGATGGACTAATTGGGCTCATTTGATTAAGAGAATTGGAAAAGGTCCGAAGTTCCCATAAACACACAACATTCATATTCCTCTTTAACCAACAGGCATCATGACTGCCTTGCTTCCTTTAAACAGACATCATTTTTGTTTAACAATCTGAAATATTTTTGATTGAATTAAGCTTTCGATCAAACTCATGAAGAGCCAACTATTAAACTATTTACTATTGTGGTTGTAAATAGATAATAAATGTCTTTATTAATAACTCATTAATGCATTACGTAATTAAGTAACACATTCATTTGTGGTCCTTTAACTACCATTACTGCAAATGGTTGCAGGTCCACTATTTAAGGTTTTACATCATAGGAGGCCTATAATGTTTTATTCCACTTTTTTTGCAAAGTGTTGTAAGGAACTGAATGATACCATTGAGTGATCCTGCTTGAGACGGCCTGGCCATTTGCTTTGAGCACCAGGAACCAACAGAGATGGCCACCCTTTTCAGATGCATATTATGCAGAGGGCACAGATTGAGCGGAGATGCCGCTCACATGATTATGTAAACTAAGAAGACGAGCTGTTCTTTAGTAACAGAACCGAGAGTGATCACAGAGCCTGACTCGAACATTAATGACAATACATCTAGCCAAGAGACTGGGTCGGGGTGCCGAGTGATCAACGCCCCAATGTGTATTGAATCTACATATGAGTTGATTTAATTGCTTTGCACCATTTAGTCTCTCACCATTCTCTCAGTGAACCAATCACACACACAAGCAACTTTTAAATTAAAGGGTTTTCACAGAAGGACAGCCTTCCAAAGTCAAAGAACCAATCAGCGTAAATGATGTAATTTGATATCGATATCTCGGGTATTTAAAGGGACTTTTCCCGAAGCTCGAGGAGTCTCTGCAACCAGAGCTCCCGCACCAGGTCATGTGGTGCGCAGCCTCTCTCTCGATGATCAGGTAAATAATGATTAAGTTTTCTCCTTGTTATTTGGTCTGTCAGAATGCATTTGGTTGGAACTTTAAACTGTACTGAACTGAATGTATTTGATGATTGCATTTTAACTGAAGTTGGATTTGTTTATGATTTGCCTGGTTAATAAATTGACAATCGTTTGTTTTGAAGTTTGTCAGAAATCATTATTTATCATTACTTCTGATGTATCGTTTCTGTTACCTGGAGTGACATCGCACAGATAGTTGTATTGTTCATTGTTTTGTTATCCGGATGCAAGCTAAGCGAACTGGCATATTTGTGAATCCCTTGAACGATTATAATACACTTCTGAGACGGCTCTTGATCGTCGAAGGCTTATGAAAAATTGAGACCTTTGGAAAGCGACAGAATTCAGAACCTTAAAATATGAACAAATAACGATAAGAGGCAAACTTTAAGAATCATTATGTCCTCCTAAAGTAATATAATTTACAGAAGAAACTAATATAACGAGAGAAGGAGAAAATAACATGACCATAATTTAATCATTTTAATGGAGTCAGATTTAAAGGTTTTATTGGTTATATCCAAATTTTAAACATATTTACGCAGCAGTTAGCGCGGTTTTTTTGTGTATTTCTTTGTTCTTGTCCTGTCATCCAGCAGAGAGTAGCAGCACACAAAACCACCCTTTCCCACCACCTTTGATTCCGTCTCTTTGGGCAAAGGAATGGCGTCTTACAGTGTGTTCCCATACCACTCACTAGACATAAAGAATGTTTAAATTGTAGAACTTTATGAATGCTTGTTAATTCCAATAAATTACAAAAAGAGCAGATTTGACTCATTTGGAACTCTTTTGCTTGTAAGAGGACAAAACAGCTAAACTTAATCCATAACTATCCATGCAAATTAACGTTCAGCCGAACAAAATCACTTGGAGACCAGGGTGAAAATCAAGGCTGCAGTCCTGCAAAATTTCCCCTTCTACCTTCATACAACACTCCTGATTCACTAATTAACTACTAAACAATTGCTCTCAGCTTTTTGAAGCTACTTCTTGTGCCCTCAGGAATGACTTTGCTCACCCCTGTTTGAAGCAGGTCGTTTTTGTTTCACAACTTCAGTCCGAAGGCCATTCTAACCATCAATGCATTTTGATTCTCAAGTGTTTATTTTAGTGTACTCAGGAATGCACTCTAGCCAAAATGCAAATAACCATTATATGTGATAATGACTGCTTCCTACTCTGAAATTAAACTGTAATACGTGAAGTTAACATGTTTTAACTAGCTGTATCTAAAATGCTTTGCTATATGTTATTAAATCCACTTTGTATCCAAGCGCCTGAAGTACTTTCTGTCACGAAATCTTAATTCAATGTTGTTGCTAATGTTCAAATTTATTATCACAGAGGGCAAGGTCCAAACGACCTGAAGCATCGCTTCAAACACTTACTCTTCAAAAAAAAAAAAAAAACTATTAGGGAAAATATTTTGGCCAAAGATCTTCCGTCATTAACATTCATCAAGTAAAATTAATCTCATGGAGGAATAAGAAGAATTTAAAGTAGCACCAAACTCTCGAAAACAAGCAGTTACAAGCCAACTCTGGGAGTTTTGAAGCCATGTGTTTTGTTTGTGATATCAAAGATCCAAAAGCAAATACGATGGCAGGCTGCCTCCATCTGAAGGCGGCATGATCTAAGTGCTCTTGAAAGGTGCGAAAACAAATTCAGCCAGCATGTGGCGCGTTCATTAAATAGATATACAACCTATTAAAAGGACATTGATAACAGATTGAATAAACAATTGGAGGAAGGATTGTTGGTGTTCTTGAGTGCTCGTATGAAATAAAGGGAGAGCTCATCTCTCATAGCTGACACCAATGTCTTTAGGATAGACGCTGAGAGGATCTGCATGTCAAAACTTGTTCGATTCTACTTTAAGTTCAGCTCAGGACCCCGGTCAAATCATCTGATGTCACTTACTTTCCACATGTACCCATTACACTTGTTCTTTTCATTCTAATGAAAACTCAAAAATTATGCCTGGTTTAGGACTGTAGCTGTTCAATGTCATGTTTTCAAAACCAACAAGTAGTTTTGAACTATATGCTTTCTTAAAGGGTCATTAACTGACGTTTTATTATTTTGTACTGTACTCTGAGGTCGTTGAGCTGTTTTGACCCTCTTGTTGGAAAACTGGTTCGGCGTGACTAACTGCACTCTGAAGTGAAGGGCCACTGAATGAGTTTCAAATGAAGGCGTTCAGAACTGTTCTTGTTGGAACCTACAGTTAACACACATTTTCATTTACTGTAACAGTCTAGGGTGCGCATTATAAAAGAAACAGGTAAATTGTAGTTGTTGTCTTTTACCTACTTAAATTTCAAAGCTTACCAGATACACAATTATTGACCTAGAAACAGAGAATTGATTTCCTTCTAAATAAGGAAATAATTTAATAAAATTCAGCTGAAAGCTTTAAAATACCCTCATGCATTATCTGTGCAACAAAGAAGCCATTAAAACTTTTTTGTAACTTTATGGCACATAAAATTACAGGAAAGTTGTCCTGTTTTGTTTATTTGTTTATCTTGATTTATGCCAAAGTTGTCCAAAAGTAACAAGCAACAGTAGAAGCACAGATTATTATCTTCTTACATTAATTGCGATTCCCATGTTGTAATAATACAATAAATCTAAAACAAAAACGTTTACTTATTTATTTAACAAACAATATGTACTGTATCTTTTATTTTTGTAAAACAAGTTACAAAAACTGATAACTCTGACAAACAAAGAAAAATTTATCTCACCACTAAAGCTCCTTCACCTCACTGCATTTTTATGATTATAGACCACTGCCAGAGATATCTCAAATAGTTTTTTTACACAGGTCGAACAACATTTTGCCATCAGAACTGGCTTAATTTCTCGCCTAGATTCATCAATGTACTGGAAACATTCATCGGAGAGTGTGCTCCATATTGATAACAACCATATTAATAACAGCACAGTTACTGCAGATTTGTTGGCTGCACATCCATGATGCGAATCCCCGCTTCCATCACATCCCAAAGCTGCTCTACTGGATTGAGATCTGGTGACTGTGGAGAAACCAGCCTGAGATGATTCACGCTATATAACATGGTGCTCTGTGGCATTGACACAAAGCTCAATTGGTGCTAATGAACCCAAAGCATGGCAAGAAAATACCCCCACACCGTTACACCACCACCATCAGCCTGAACCTCTAATGGATATTATTTTGATGAGCAGGTGAGAATTGTTAGCCTTGAATTCTTGTTCTCAGCTGATAGGAGTGGCAACCGTTGTAATCTTCTGCTGCTGTAGCCCTTCCGTCTCAAGGTTGAACGTGTTCAGAGATGCTCTACTGCGTACCTCGGTTGTGTCGAGTAGTTATTTGAGCTACTGTTGCCTTTCTATCAGCTCGACCAGTCTGGCCATTCTCCTCTGACCTCTGACATCACCTACAGACCTGCCGGTCACTGGTAATTGTCTTTTCCTAACGTCTTCTTCTTCTTCTTTCGCCACAGCAAATCATCTGTTTCCACCTAACTCTGGCCTCAGTATCCTCTACTCTTGCACCAATTACCTTCATGTCCTCCTTCAGCACACAGATATAACTTGTCTTGTTCAAATATTTTCAAGAGTATTGGATTAACCCCACATGGGTTTAAGTCTTTTCTTTTTGGTCCTCTCTTTTTTCCTGCTTTTCGGTTGTTTTCTTTTGTGATTTTTCTTCTCTTATTCACCGTGCTGCATATTTCCTGCTGTTTTTTCCATTTCTTTCCTTTCTTCTTCTTCTTTCTTGTTCTTTACTTTTCTTATTTATTGCACTGGTATAGTCACTTTCTTGAATTATTCTCGCTGGATCGCTTCTTCCAGTTTTTCTTTATCATTACGTACCCTCACACTGTTGTTTTTTCCAACAATATTTTTCATCATTATATTTATCTTGGTTAGTAATCTAGGCTGTCTGTTTAAATATGTTTTAAGTTGTGCCTGTGTTTTGCTTTATTTCTCTTTTCATCATCTTCTTGGTCTAGAAATCGTTGTTTCTCCGTCTCTTCGATAGTTATTGTGTTCTTCTCCTTGGCTTCAATTAACACGTCTGGTCTTTGTCTTATTTTTTTTTTTTTCAATCTCTTCTGTTCAATCTGGCCTCTTTTGCTGTATCCGTCTTTTTTTCTTCAGATGTGTTGTTTCCTTGGGCGTTTCCTCGTCGACCTCAATATTCCTCACTTTGTTTTCTTTATTAATTAACATTATTTAATTTTATTACTCTTGAGTAAATCTAGCTTTCAAGGGTCAGAATATTATAGATGGCAACGCATAAAAGGCAGGTGTGAACTACCGTATGGTTTGAAGCGCGGCTGTGGAATCCCGGTAGACTCCGAGTTATTCTTCTGGCTGCTCGTCCTCGCGCGGACTTGAACGGTTCGGGCTCTCGAGGCCACCCAGAACCATCATCTTATTGCAAGAAGATGCACCGCAGAGCAATTTCACTCAGCTCAGGCGGGTACAGATGTCTGAAGAGTCCATTTCTGCTACAAAGAGCACTCGATGTGAGAGCATGGCCTAGCCTACCATTCCTCGTGTGCTCCTCACCTGTGCTCACCGTCTTGCATTCTTTCAGCTGGGATGCACTTTCGCTCACTTTTATAATCCTAGCTGCACGGCGACGCATCCATATAGACCAGTGGCCATGGCGTTTCGTGATCGAGTGAAAAAACGCGAATTGGAAAACTAAGGAGATCTTGGGCCGGTTTGGAGAGTTACCATCATATCACTCTCGTCGGAGAAGTAAACCACAGAATTTTTTTTTTTTACTCCAAATGCACACTAACACAAAAAAAGTTTCTTTTAACTTCACATTTTTGACAGTTTTTATAGTCGTTGGTGTATTTATGGCTCTGAAATTACATTACCTATACTTTAACTATTTTTATCTACGCAACTGTTAATCTGACTTGTTGTAAACTAACAATTTCGCAAGATAACACTATTTTATTTTATAAACGTTATTTGGCGCTTCTTTCTTCATGCACTAGTCCTGCTAACTCACAACGAAAGAATGAATTGAGTTTTGTTACATTGCTCATATCTGTAATTTTTAAAGTTAATTTTCTGGGGTGGTGGGGGGGGGGGTTCCAAGACAATGCGCCATCCAAGCGTTTTGTACGTTGTATTCAAGACATATCATTATCAGTTTTGGATTTATCGCCGAACAACATGCGCTAAGCTACTGTAACAGCCCCCCTATGCACTTTCACAGTGGCCAACGGTTGTGGTTCATGCTCAAGACCGTCCACGCGATACTTCTAACTACTCCACTCTCTGTACTACTATACTCTCGATTAGGGTGAGACAACACCCCCTCCAATGTCTACATGAGACATCACATCCAATTTGCTCAAATTAAACGCAGAAGGCTAGTCTAGCTTTCATAGACGAAGCTGGACTCGATGGCAGCATAGGGTACGGAGAAATGGTGAGGAAAGACAGGGCCCAGAATCTAAACGCGGACAAGGCTGGTTTCAGCCAGTTGTCATACTGCTGTGCTGGGTGGACAGTGCCAGAAGACACCATAAAACAGCACAGGGTACTGAAGCCATGACTCGTCGTACCAATATAGAAGGTTCGTAGGACATCCGCGTAAAACAGTGCCAAAACCAAATTGAAAGTCATCAATTTCGATTCCTACCGGCTCGGTCGAGGGTTAACAACGCCGCCCGCGTTCTGTGACCTAACAGGTTGCCGGTGAAAATTGGACTATACTGTTGGGCAAAGAAGAGGGGAGAAGGATTCGTAGGCAGAAGCAGAAGATGAAAGGAAGAGATGTAATAGGTCCGAAATAGGACACTCGCAACGTAGGTACAATGCCGGGAAAGGTAGAGAGCTGCGGACATGATGGAGTAAGGAGTATATCTGTCTTGTGTGCAGACACCGGTGAGATGTAGTGGTAGCTAGGCTAGAAGGGACGTGTATATTGCGAGCACAGTATGGCTTCAATGCCCAGTGAAGAGCACTAACGGATGCAATGTTTTTTTGCTGCTGGCGAATGCTATAGGAGAAATCAGAGATGGTAGAAGGAGCTGCACTGCATCTTTGATTTCGAAAAGAAAGCTTATGAAGGGGGCCAGAGAGGGCTATGGTCCTTATGAGGATGTCAGGAGTGGCAAGGGATCGTCAGAGTAGTTCAGGATATGTATGCGAGTGGTATAATCATGTGAGATTGTTGTATATCACACGAGGAGTTCGAAGGTGGAGGTGGGGCTATCAAGATCGGCTTTGAGTCCCCTTCTTGTTTGCTAGGTGATTGACAGTTTACAATGAGGTCAGACAGGAATCTCCATGGACAATGATGTTTGCAGATCATTGTAATCTGTAATGAGAGTAGAGAGCAGGTGGAGGGACACCTGGAATTGGTGAGGTCTGCTCTAAGAAGAAGGGAAGAATCAATCGTAGTAAGACAGAAATACATGTTTTGAACGACGAGGGAGTGGGAGTAGAACAGTTGGAGCGTTCCTACTGCGGTGGCTGAGAGTCCAGACATGGTGGAGGAGTTTAGGTATTGGGGTCAACATCCAGTGCGACTGGGAGTTGTAAAGAGTTAAGAGGCTAGTTCAGGCCGGTTGCGGTTGGGGTTGAGAAAAGGCTCAGGGGTTTTGTGACAGAAAGAGTGTCATCAGAGAATAAAGGAAAGGGTTTACATGAACAGGAGTGAGACCACTATGATGTATGGTTTATAGCCTGTGGCATGAGGAAGAGACACGTAGCAAGATAGGGATTGATGTTCAGTTTAGGAGTGACAAGATGACAAGATTAGGAACGAGCCCTCAGAGGAACACGCTCATGTTGGTTTTTTGGAGACCAAAGTCCGAGAAGCCAGATGAATGGTTTGGACAGGCAGAGGAAGGAATAGTAAGTTATCTTGGGTAGAAGGATGTTGGGATGGAAGCCTGCCAGCACGAGGGGCAAGAGGAAGGCCA